>OY294068.1:95855116-96402616 GCA_958510875.1 Endomychus coccineus | reverse complement strand
AAGGTCAGCTGACCAGTCCGACACACGGGAACAGACATCACCCCACGGTGCGTAAAGCATTTTTACCTCGTATAAATAATATAAAAAAAAACCCGCACACACACACACACACACACACACACACACACACACACACACACACACACACACACACACACACACACACACACACACACACACACACACACACACACACACACACACACACACACACACACACACACACACACACACACACACACACACACACACACACACACACACACACACACACACACACACACACACACACACACACACACACACACACACACACACACACACACACACACACACACACACACACACACACACACACACACACACACACACACACACACACACACACACACACACACACACACACACACACACACACACACACACACACACACACACACACACACACACACACACACACACACACACACACACACACACACACACACACACACACACACACACACACACACACACACACACACACACACACACACACACACACACACACACACACACACACACACACACACACACACACACACACACACACACACACACACACACACACACACACACACACACACACACACACACACACACACACACACACACACACACACACACACACACACACACACACACACACACACACACACACACACACACACACACACACACACACACACACACACACACACACACACACACACACACACACACACACACACACACACACACACACACACACACACACACACACACACACACACACACACACACACACACACACACACACACACACACACACACACACACACACACACACACACACACACACACACACACACACACACACACACACACACACACACACACACACACACACACACACACACACACACACACACACACACACACACACACACACACACACACACACACACACACACACACACACACACACACACACACACACACACACACACACACACACACACACACACACACACACACACACACACACACACACACACACACACACACACACACACACACACACACACACACACACACACACACACACACACACACACACACACACACACACACACACACACACACACACACACACACACACACACACACACACACACACACACACACACACACACACACACACACACACACACACACACACACACACACACACACACACACACACACACACACACACACACACACACACACACACACACACACACACACACACACACACACACACACACACACACACACACACACACACACACACACACACACACACACACACACACACACACACTTCGGGTGTAGTCTGTAACCCCTACGAGGCGCGTCCCCAGGTGGCGGATAGGGGGAAGCCCGCTAGAAATAGAGGGTAGGAGGGAAATGAAATACCTCTCGCGGACCAAACAGACTAGAGGAAGGAACCACCTCGAAACAAAAAAACCAAACATGGGAAGTAAACAAAGGGAAAACCTTACGGTGCAGGGAGTCGGATCCCCAGTACCGGCGCCAAATGGGAGTGAGAAAGCGGGTTCCCTGGTGTCGTCATCCTACAACCTCAGCGCTGGAGTGGTGGACAGCTTGGCCAACCCAGCGTTCAATTCTACAAGGGAAAAGAGAAGCCAGGTAATGAGCGAACTGGAGGATGAAATAGTACAGCTACTTGACTACGTGAAACTGCGCCACAATGTGCACGCCGAAATCAAACGTCTGGCAATGTCAATTAAGAACTACCACGACATATTTCGGAGGTGCGACGCGGAATTACCATTGTAGGAGAGTAGAGAGATGAGAGATGCCGTCTCGCAGACATCACCAACTCAAGAAGTCCTCCAAAAAGATGGTCGTAGGAAGCGAAATATCAGCACTAAATCCATACCTCCATCGCAGGAAAGCATAGAATCGCAGAAGAAGAAGCAGGAGAATAAGGTTGAGAGAGTGAACCTACATGAGCGAAAGGAACTGAAGAATGACCCTGTATCATTGCGCATTGAGCAAGAGGAAGAAGCCAACACGTGGGAAACGGTACGGAAACGGAAACCCACAAGACTTAAGATGACGCGGCCGGATGCCCTTATAGTCAAGGCGAAAGAGGGAGAGTCGTACGCGGACATACTGAGAGAGTTGAAGAAGGACCCAGAGCTGAAAGACCTTAGTACAAGTGTCACTAAGATTCGGAAAAATGTTGAGGGACATCTTACATTTGTGCTTGATCGCAAAATCGGAAATAAAACACAGGATTTTCGGAGTGTTGTAGCGAAGAAGTTGGAGAGATCGGCAGAGGTTACGTGCCGGACCCACACGAATGCAATTGAGTTAAGGGACCTGGATGAACTGACACAACCGGCAGATATCTGCGAAGCTGTAAGAAATCAAGTGGAAGGTGCTGAGGGAATCGACCCTACTGTGGTCAGGTCGATGCGCAAAACGTATGGAGGAACGCAGACGGCGGTGTTAATACTCCCAGTGGAATTAGCAAGGAAAGCCTTACAGAGAGGGAAAATCAAAGTGGGCTGGGTTGTAAGCAGAGTGAGAGAAAAAGATAGCGTGTTAAGGTGTTTCAGGTGCTTCGGATTCGGGCACATGGCCAAGGTATGTAAAGGAGTAGACAGAAGTAAGAACTGCTTACGGTGTGGAGATGAAGGACACCTATCCAGAAATTGCAATAAAGAAGAATTGCGTTGTCTACTATGTGTTGGGAAGACGGAAATCAATGTCCAGAATATCAGCGAGCCGTTCAGGAGGCCTCAAAAAGAAGATGAGAATTATACAACTCAATCTCAACCACTGTCAGGCGGCACAAGAATTACTTTCGCAAACCATCAGCGAAAGGAATATCGATGTTGCCATAATGAGTGAGCCGTACAAGCAATGTGGTGATGCAAGGTGGAAGTTTGATGGTACAGGACGTGCGGCTATTTGGGTCAGCGGAAAAGCGCATATCCAGGAAACTTCCAGTGGTAGGACCGAGGGCTTCACCTGGGTGAAGGTAGAAGGTATTTATATATACAGCATCTACGCTCCACCGAGGGTACCAATAGAAGAATTCGAAGAACTACTTCACCGATTGGTTCAGGACGCAAGAAGACGAAGGCCGATAGTACTGGCAGGAGATTTCAATGCTTGGTCTACCGAATGGGGCAGCCGTGAAACAAACCGACGGGGTACAATCTTACTCGATGCATTCGCTTCGCTGGATATTCTGTTGGTCAATAATGGGAATAAACCGACTTTTAACAGGGGTGGCACGAGTTCGATCATTGACCTTACTTTCGTGAGCGAGTGCCTAGCCAGTCGTATCTTATCGTGGGAGGTAAGTGACGTGTATACACACAGCGACCACGAGGCAATCGAGCTGGATATAGCAGCTGATGCAAGGAGGTCAGCAATCTCAAGATCGAATGTGAGGAATGGATGGAATGCAAAATCTTTCGACAGGGAAATATTTATAGCTATGATGGACGACCATGCAGAACTTGAAGGCTCAGTTGAAGAAAAGGCTGGACGATTAATGTCTTTGGTTATGGGTGCCTGCGATGCTTCTATGTCGAGACGCTCAACATCTTTCTGTCGTACACCAGTCCACTGGTGGAATGCAGAAATAGCAGAATTAAGGAGAAGAAGTCAACAGCTACGAAGACTTCACCAGCGGGCAAGAGGACATCCAAATTTCGATGCCCTGGGACGACAATACTGCGATGCACGCAGAGCTCTCAGAAAGTCCATTAGGATCAGTAAAAATCGTTGCTGGAAGGAATTGTGCAATGAAGTCAACAACGACCCATGAGGGAGGCCTTATAAGGCAGTAATGAAAAAACTTAAGGGGTGTCGTATGCCTTCACCGAATTGCCCAGACTTCCTTCGCAAAGTAGTTACCGCACTTTTTCCGAACCAATTAGGTACGGTTGTGAGGACTGCGCCATACGACAGTTCGGAAAATGTGCCTCTGATTACGATGGGAGAACTATTGAAGGCAAGCAGAAAAATCAACGCCCAAAAGGCACCGGGCATGGATGGCATCCCAAATGATGTCCTCAAAACGGCGATCGAGTCGCAGCCAGAAGTTTTTCTAGAAGTCTATAACGCATGCCTCCGAGAAGGTATATTTCCACAACGCTGGAAGCAGCAGCGGCTTGTCCTTTTACCGAAAGGAGATAAGCCACCCGGTGACCCTTCTTCTTATAGGCCAATCTGTTTGTTGGATACTGCTGGGAAAGTGCTGGAAAGAATCATTTATAATCGACTAGAGGAATATACTGAAGGAGCTCACGGTCTCTCGGACGGCCAGCATGGATTTCGGAAGACCAGATCGACGGTAGGTGCCATAGACGTAGTTGTCCAGAATGGCCAAAAGGCAATTACGGGAAGACGTTGGAAACGTGGAGCGAAAAAATATTGCGCAATAGTGACTCTGGATGTCAGAAATGCATTTAACTCTGCGGGGTGGAGCCACATCTTGAGCGCTCTATATTCAATGCAGGTACCGGAGTACATTGTAAGGATCATAAGTCACTACTTCACTCATAGAGTACTGATCTATGATACTGACGCTGGACCGAGGACTCATAATGTCACAGGAGGAGTTCCACAGGGCTCTGTTCTGGGCCCGTTACTCTGGAACATTATGTATGACTCATTACTCAAACTCCCGATGCCGAGGGGTGTCAGGCTGACAGTTTTTGCAGATGACGTGGCAATTACTATTGTTGGGAAGTTTGTGGAAGAGGTGAAACAACTTGCGAACCAGGCTATTCACACTATTCGTAGGTGGCTTTCATCGGTAGGATTGACACTGGCGGATCACAAGACGGAGATAGTGTTACTGACAAGTAGAAAAGTAGTGGAAACTATCACACTGACCATTGGAAATTGTGATATTACATCGCAGCTATCTTTGAAATATCTAGGAGTTCAGATTGACTGTAGATTGCGCTTCGAGGAGCATTTAAGATTGATTGCCGATAAAGCGGGACGGACAATGAATGCACTAACACGCATTATGCCCAACATTGGAGGACCAAGACCGGGCAGACGGAGACTTTTGTCAACAGTTGTCAGCTCCATGTTGCTCTACGCAGCTCCCATTTGGTGTAAGGCTGTGGAGATTAAATCAAACAGACGTCAGATAGAGTCGGTCTATCGTAGATGTGAGTAGATGTGCTGCACCGGTTCGGGAGCAAAATCACCCTTTTTTGCATGTAAATCTCCATAAGGAAATCTAAGGTTCAAATTGTCAGAAAACGGTCCATTCCAAGGTCATCCACAATCACGCATGCGCAGTCATATCGATAGGGGTAGGTAGTCTATGGTTTTATGAACTAGTCATCTGTGTATGGTTCCCTCTAACAATGGTTCTGGAAGTCTGTCATCTGTCTATGGTTCTTCCCTAACTATGGTCTGATGAAGTCGGTGAACTAGTCATCTGTGTATGGTTCAACCCTAACTATGGCCCGGTGGAGTCTGTGAACTAATCATCTGTGTATGGTTCTTCCCTAACAATGGTTAGGTGAAGTCAGTGAACTACTCATCTGTGTACTCACATTCTACTGAAATGATTTTTCTACACACCGAGATGCGAGCCTGGGTAATAAACCCTAAAGTTATGCGGCTTAACCGCGAAGGTGGACTTGAACAATTCAATGCACTCCTACTAAAATGAAATATTTTTCTACACACGGGAATCGAACCCGAGAAATGAAATCCAAAGCCGATTCCTTAACCGCTCAGCTATGGAGGACTTGAGAACAAGCGATTTCAATGTTGTAGATATAACCGCGGGGTATCCGGTCTGAGTGATAAGTGTGAGTATATTGCAGCCTATGTGGTACAGGTAGTTGTTTATACATGACGTCAGCCGTGTGGGTGTTTGAACACGAAGGGGGCGAAGTGTATGGCGCGGGGTCTACAGCGAGGTATGGAATGTGAGACTTCATAGCGCTAGCCATGGGGGTTTTGGAAGAGTTATAATGAGAGTGTTTGTACATAACGTCAGTCGTGGAGATGTTTGAACGTGTGGGGACGAAGTGTATGTCGCAGGATCTACAGCGAGGTATGGCATATTAGACTTCATAGCGCTAGCCATAGGGGGTTTGAAAGAGTTATAATGGCGCTGTTTATGTATGCTGTCAGTCACGTGATTTCTGAAAGAGGCGGGTATTCATCGGAGGTATCATGGGAGGGCTGCTGCTCCTTGAATGCATAGATGGAATGTTATATATAGTATAGAAATGATATCTTCTGCATGAACATTTCTCAAAACGGAATGTTTATAAGGGGATTACTTTCATGACGTTTATTCAAGCTATATGCACCTTATTTCAACGCGATCGCTATATTACAAAAATGTGATTCCAATCATCTTGAACATATAGATATGTGGATATTATTTTCAGTATACAAAAATGGAGTTGGAGGACTTCAAATAAGGTATGGAATGTGGGGTTGTTTAAACATGACGTTAGTCATGTGGTGGTGTCTGTCGCGGGGACCTACAACGAGGTATGGAATGTGAGGTTGTTTGTACATACCGTTAGTCATGAGGTTTTGTCTGAGTTATAATGATATCAGTCGCGGTGCATCGTATGCCTCACAGATCTTCAGTCATAACATCTAACACGTGGTAGTTACAAATGCTTCTCATAATAGCGATATTATGAATTATCTGCGCTGCAGAAATATATATATGCGGGGAGTTTATAAAGATCAAGCTCATCTCCTAACCGCCCAAGAGGTAGAACTTATGACACATCGCTTTCTAGCTAGCTTCAACAGACGATGACGTCATCATCGTTCACGAACTATTATGGTTGGATGAGGAATGAAATATGGATAAGAATAATGATCATATGAATATAAGCGCTGATCTATATGGTATTCAAACACATGCTTCATAAAAGTAGATGCATTGAATCTTCATAGGCGCTCCTCATCAATATTCAGGCGCTTGTTCAGCATATGCTTCAACAGCCTGCGAAGTATGACTGCACACCCCCTCAAAAATCAATTAGGGCGGATTATTAATTCGCCAAAGTGCTTATCAGGAGAGGATGGCTGCAGCATGATCACTTACCTACCGAAATCAAGGCTGTCAGATTCTAAATGAACACAATCATTTCATTATCAAAAAAAAAATTATCATTCTTCAACACAACAGTTATATAATTATTATTCATATAGCTAAATGTTAAATGTGTTTTATACCCAAACATTAATCGTGGGATAAGAAATATAATAATATTGCAACTATATCTAAATCCAAATGAAACATCAATCACTCCAATCATGCTTATAATAAATATAATTCCAATAACTAAATGCTAAATAAGCTTCTATCTAATCGAGGAAAAAATAAATCCCTATGACGAGGAGTAGGGTTTCGAAGGAATTATCATGCCTTGATAGAATCTCGCTCTCATCTGCAGAATAACCGCCAGAAAATAACAAAATTCTTGTACTCATGATATATAGTAAGATCAAGATGAAATAAACAGCTCAACGATTGGTAAATTCCTTAATATACCGGAAAAATGTGTATTCACCTATTTTTCTATATCACTCAACAGTACTATTTTCCTCCTATGAAGTGTCATAGGTTTTATACACGATATTTAATCATTGAATATGCGATAAACTAAAATTAAACTAATTCGCAGAAATTGATAAAGTTGTTATTGACCAAGCATGAACGCTATACATGACGTCAATTGATAAGAAGTTCCTATAAAAAGAAATTGATAAAGTTGTTATTCGCCACGCATGAACGGTATACATGACGTCAATTGATAAGAAGTTCCTAAAAAGAAAATGATAAAGTTGTTATTGACCGACTCGACGGCGCCGCCAACTGATAAGAAGTTCCTATAAAAACGCGATATGCGTATCTCAAGTTATTATTAAATTCATTATTCTACTAGCTTCAGAAGGAACTAGACGTGTTTTTGTGTGTGCTCTGTGTTTAGCGAGTTGAATATATTTTGTGAGAAACTTTCAAACAAGTGTTAGTGCTTTAGTGCAATAATAATGTAAGTTAACATATTTTATACCTTACTTTTATGCTTCACCATCCAACTCGAGGTCTAAAGGGTGGTCGACTTTTCCCAAATGGAAACACGACAGGTATCTCCTTTAGGGGAGAGATAGTATCAACTTCGGTATCTGTAATCCCCGTCTACAAAATGGGTTGTTACCATCAGAGGTTAGGTATGAACAGTGTTTTTCATTTGCTTTAGCAGCATTAAAGGGAACTGTTGCCTGACGGCTATGAAAGAACCGCAGTAGGGGTTCCGCCACTTGGGCCCGCCTGATAGAGAGTCTTATCAGATGTAGGCAACCAGTGATACACTCGTGCATGCGCGGTATGCCCAGACAGGTATCGGTAAGTACTGACCCTGTATTACAGGCCTGGGTAGACGGTTAGGGTGTGGTCTCGCCTCTAACATCTAGGTGTTACCGGGTAGACGGTTAGGGTGTGGTCTCTGACCGCTAGGGGCCCTTCTGCTATGGTTGTATGATGGAGACCGAGTAGTGGTAATCAGCCTGTATTTACAAGATCGTTCAAGGTAGACAGCAAGCAATATGTGAGGTTAGGGAGAACTTCAATGTAAAGCAGCATCAAAATATTTTTCTACACACGGGAATCGAACCCGAGAAATGAAATCCAAAGCCAGCTCCTTAACCGCTCAGCTATGGAGGAATTGAGAACAAGCGATTTTAATGTTGTAGATATAACCGCAGGGTATCCGGTCTGAGTGATAAGTGCGAGTATATTGCAGTCTATATGATGCATAGACGTAGTTGTCCAGAATGGGCAAAAGGCAATTACGGGAAGACGTTGGAAACGTGGAGCGAAAAAATATTGCGCAATAGTGACTCTGGATGTCAGAAATGCATTTAACTATGCGGGGTGGAGCCACATCTTGAGCGCTCTATATTCAATGCAGGTACCGGAGTACATTGTAAGGATCATAAGTCACTACTTCACTCATAGAGTACTGATCTATGATACTGACGCTGGACCGAGGACTCATAATGTCACAGGAGGAGTTCCACAGGGCTCTGTTCTGGGCCCGTTACTCTGGAACATTATGAATGACTCATTACTCAAACTCCCGATGCCGAGGGGTGTCAGGCTGACAGTTTTTGCAGATGACGTGGCAATTACTATTGTTGGGAAGTTTGTGGAAGAGGTGAAACAACTTGCGAACCAGGCTATTCACACTATTCGTAGGTGGCTTTCATCGGTAGGATTGACACTGGCGGATCACAAGACGGAGATAGTGTTACTGACAAGTAGAAAAGTAGTGGAAACTATCACACTGACCATTGGAAATTGTGATATTACATCGCAGCTATCTTTGAAATATCTAGGAGTTCAGATTGACTGTAGATTGCGCTTCGAGGAGCATTTAAGATTGATTGCCGATAAAGCGGGACGGACAATGAATGCACTAACACGCATTATGCCCAACATTGGAGGACCAAGACCGGGCAGACGGAGACTTTTGTCAACAGTTGTCAGCTCCATGTTGCTCTACGCAGCTCCCATTTGGTGTAAGGCTATGGAGATTAAATCAAACAGACGTCAGATAGAGTCGGTCTATCGTAGATGTGAGTAGATGTGCTGCACCGGTTCGGGAGCAAAATCACCCTTTTTTGCATGTAAATCTCCATAAGGAAATCTAAGGTTCAAATTGTCAGAAAACGGTCCATTCCAAGGTCATCCACAATCACGCATGCGCAGTCATATCGATAGGGGTAGGTAGTCTATGGTTTTATGAACTAGTCATCTGTGTATGGTTCCCTCTAACAATGGTTCTGGAAGTCTGTCATCTGTCTATGGTTCTTCCCTAACTATGGTCTGATGAAGTCGGTGAACTAGTCATCTGTGTATGGTTCAACCCTAACTATGGCCCGGTGGAGTCTGTGAACTAATCATCTGTGTATGGTTCTTCCCTAACAATGGTTAGGTGAAGTCAGTGAACTACTCATCTGTGTACTCACATTCTACTGAAATGATTTTTCTACACACCGAGATGCGAGCCTGGGTAATAAACCCTAAAGTTATGCGGCTTAACCGCGAAGGTGGACTTGAACAATTCAATGCACTCCTACTAAAATGAAATATTTTTCTACACACGGGAATCGAACCCGAGAAATGAAATCCAAAGCCGATTCCTTAACCGCTCAGCTATGGAGGACTTGAGAACAAGCGATTTCAATGTTGTAGATATAACCGCGGGGTATCCGGTCTGAGTGATAAGTGTGAGTATATTGCAGCCTATGTGGTACAGGTAGTTGTTTATACATGACGTCAGCCGTGTGGGTGTTTGAACACGAAGGGGGCGAAGTGTATGGCGCGGGGTCTACAGCGAGGTATGGAATGTGAGACTTCATAGCGCTAGCCATGGGGGTTTTGGAAGAGTTATAATGAGAGTGTTTGAACATAACGTCAGTCGTGGAGATGTTTGAACGTGTGGGGACGAAGTGTATGTCGCAGGATCTACAGCGAGGTATGGCATGTTAGACTTCATAGCGCTAGCCATAGGGGGTTTGAAAGAGTTATAATGGCGCTGTTTATGTATGCTGTCAGTCACGTGATTTTTGAAAGAGGCGGGTATTCATCGGAGGTATCATGGGAGGGCTGCTGCTCTTTGAATGCATAGATGGAATGTTATATATAGTATAGAAATGATATCTTCTGCATGAACATTTCTCAAAACGGAATGTTTATAAGGGGATTACTTTCATGACGTTTATTCAAGCTATATGCACCTTATTTCAACGCGATCGCTATATTACAAAAATGTGATTCCAATCATCTTGAACATATAGATATGTGGATATTATTTTCAGTATACAAAAATGGGGTTGGAGGACTTCAAATAAGGTATGGAATGTGGGGTTGTTTAAACATGACGTTAGTCATGTGGTGGTGTCTGTCGCGGGGACCTACAACGAGGTATGGAATGTGAGGTTGTTTGTACATACCGTTAGTCATGAGGTTTTGTCTGAGTTATAATGATATCAGTCGCGGTGCATCGTATGCCTCACAGGTCTTCAGTCATAACATCTAACACGTGGTAGTTACAAATGCTTCTCATAATAGCGATATTATGAATTATCTGCGCTGCAGAAATATATATATGCGGGGAGTTTATGAAGATCAAGCTCATCTCCTAACCGCCCAAGAGGGTAGAACTTATGACACATCGCTTTCTAGCTAGCTTCAACGAACGATGACGTCATCATCGTTCACGAACTATTATGGTTGGATGAGGAATGAAATATGGATAAGAATAATGATCATATGAATATAAGCGCTGATCTATATGGTATTCAAACACATGCTTCATAAAAGTAGATGCATTGGATCTTCATAGGCGCTCCTCATCAATATTCAGGCGCTTGTTCAGCATATGCTTCAACAGCCTGCGAAGTATGACTGCACACCCCCTCAAAAATCAATTAGGGCGGATTATTAATTCGCCAAAGTGCTTATCAGGAGAGGATGGCTGCAGCATGATCACTTACCTACCGAAATCAAGGCTGTCAGATTCTAAATGAACACATAATCATTTCATTATCAAAAAAAAATTATCATTCTTCAACACAACAGTTATATAATTATTATTCATATAGCTAAATGTTAAATGTGTTTTATACCCAAACATTAATCGGGGGATAAGAAATATAATAATATTGCAACTATATCTAAATCCAAATGAAACATCAATCACTCCAATCATGCTTATAATAAATATAATTCCAATAACTAAATGCTAAATAAGCTTCTATCTAATCGAGGAAAAAATAAATCCCTATGATGAGGAGTAGGGTTTCGAAGGAATTATCATGCCTTGATAGAATCTCGCTCTCATCTGCAGAATAACCGCCAGAAAATAACAAAATTCTTGTACTCATGATATATAGTAAGATCAAGATGAAATAAACAGCTCACCGATTGGTAAATTCCTTAATATACCGGAAAAATGTGTATTCACCTATTTTTCTATATCACTCAACAGTACTATTTTCCTCCTATGAAGTGTCATAGGTTTTATACACGATATTTAATCATTGAATATGCGATAAACTAAAATTAAACTAATTCGCAGAAATTGATAAAGTTGTTATTGACCAAGCATGAACGCTATACATGACGTCAATTGATAAGAAGTTCCTATAAAAAGAAATTGATAAAGTTGTTATTCGCCACGCATGAACGGTATACATGACGTCAATTGATAAGAAGTTCCTAAAAAGAAAATGATAAAGTTGTTATTGACCGACTCGACGGCGCCGCCAACTGATAAGAAGTTCCTATAAAAACGCGATATGCGTATCTCAAGTTATTATCAAATTCATTATTCTACTAGCTTCAGAAGGAACTAGACCTGTTTTTGTGTGTGCTCTGTGTTTAGCGAGTTGAATATATTTTGTGAGAAACTTTCAAACAAGTGTTAGTGCTTTAGTGCAATAATAATGTAAGTTAACATATTTTATACCTTACTTTTATGCTTCACCATCCAACTCGAGGTCTAAAGGGTGGTCGACTTTTCCCAAATGGAAACACGACAGGTATCTCCTTTAGGGGAGAGATAGTATCAACTTCGGTATCTGTAATCCCCGTCTACAAAATGGGTTGTTACCATCAGAGGTTAGGTATGAACAGTGTTTTTCATTTGCTTTAGCAGCATTAAAGGGAACTGTTGCCTGACGGCTATGAAAGAACCGCCTTGTGACTTTGCATTCAAAAATGTTGCTTCACACCCCCACTCTTTCGCTTCACCATCCAACCCGTGGTCTGAAGGGTGGTCGACTTTTCCCAAATGGAAACACGACAGGTATCTCCTTTAGGGGAGAGATAGTATCAACTTCGGTATCTGTAATCCCCGTCTACAAAATGGGTTGTTACCATCAGAGGTTAGGTATGAACAGTGTTTTTCATTTGCTTTAGCAGCATTAAAGGGATCTGTTGCCTGACGGCTATGAAAGAACCGCAGTAGGGGTTCCGCCACTTGGGCCCGCCTGATAGAGAGTCTTATCAGATGTAGGCAACCAGTGATACACTCGTGCATGCGCGGTATGCCCAGACAGGTATCGGTAAGTACTGACCCTGTATTACAGGCCTGGGTAGACGGTTAGGGTGTGGTCTCGCCTCTAACATCTAGGTGTTACCGGGTAGACGGTTAGGGTGTGGTCTCTGACCGCTAGGGGCCCTTCTGCTAGGGTTGTATGATGGAGACCGAGTAGTGGTAATCAGCCTGTATATACAAGATCGTTCAAGGTAGACAGCAAGCAATATGTGAGGTTAGGGAGAACTTCAATGTAAAGCAGCATCAAAATATTTTTCTACACACGGGAATCGAACCCGAGAAATGAAATCCAAAGCCAGCTCCTTAACCGCTCAGCTATGGAGGAATTGAGAACAAGCGATTTTAATGTTGTAGATATAACCGCAGGGTATCCGGTCTGAGTGATAAGTGCGAGTATATTGCAGTCTATATGATGCAGGTAATTGTTTTACATGACATCAGTCATGCAGGTATGTCACGTAGCCTACAGCGAGGTATGGAATGTGAGGCTTCATAGCGTCAGTCCTAGGGTTTTGAAATAGTGTTGTTTGTACATGTCGTCAGTCACGTAAGTTTTGAAAGAGACCGGGGCTTCATCGAGGTATCATGGGAGGGCTGCTGCTCCTTGAATGTATAGATGGAATGTTATACAGTACGGAAATGATATCTTCTTCTGCATTTCTCAAACGCGATGTTTATAAGGAAATTACTTTCAAAAACGTTTATTCAAGCTGTCTGTACCTTACTTGATTGCTATATTACAAAATGCGATTTCAATCATCTTAAACATATATGGAAATTATTTTTAGTATACAAAATGGAGTTGGGAGACTTCAATGAGGTATGGAATGTGAGGTTATACAGATTGTTTATGTATGACGTTAGTCATGTGAATTTGAATGAAGCTGGCGCGATCTCCAACGAGACAGGTGTGTATGTGAGGTTATACAGAGTGTGCAGGTATAATGATGTCTATCACGCAGGTCTTCAGCGAGGTATCTACCTTGCAGGAGCCTTCAATGAAATGTGGGGTTGTTTGTACATGCCGTTAGTCGCAGGGTTTTGTCTGAGTTATAATGATATCGTACGCGGCGCATTATCTGCCCCCACAAGTCTTCAATAAGGGGTCATAACATCTAACATGCGATAGTTTACAAAAAATGCTGCTTCTCATAATAGCGATATTATGAAGCGTTTGCAGAAATAACTATTGAATCATCTAAGGACTTTTTGCTTGATTAGTACTAGCGAGTACAATATTCGTTATAACATTATAAGTATGCATCATTAGCTTACTTGTGCGATAAGGTTGTGCTAAATCATGTCCAACAGCAATGTATTCAACTTGGAATTATCGTAATGATGCGCGATCCTTCAATGTTAAAGTAGTTTCATAAGTTATCCGGAAGTAATATGAATATATAAAATGTTTTTCCAAAATTAGTTCCGAAGTAAACATAATTCGCTATAATATTCATTCATGTATGTTTCATAAATTATCCGATATAAATCAAATAAGTTTATGCTAAATTTGTGCCAGGTTGAACAATATTCACTATCATATTTTGCGGTAGAGCTACAGCTGGTTCGAGGGATAAGAAAGTTACGCCGATCACCTTCAAACGCGATGAGAATACTTTATTTTAAATCACACATGTAGTATGTATATATTCGAATCATATTGATTGTAAATCGCATAATATGACCCGAAATCTAGCTGCTGCTGGGTGTAGCCCAATACCTATACAGAATCTAGACGAAGCGGTGTTACGCATCACGATGATTATTCGAACTGTCTGTACAGCTCGATTGCTATATAACAAAATACATTTTTAATCATCTCAAACATATAGATGTGCTAATATAATTTTTTCAGTATGCAAAAATATACTAATAAAACATTTTTCATCGACACACATTTCTTCATAGGATAGTTAGTTTTTATAAAATTCAATCAATTTCAATGAGAAACATATATGCGAGGGAGTTTTATAGAGATCGAACTCATTTCCCCAACCACCCAAGAGGTAGAACTATGATGGCAGGATGAGGAATAGATGTGGATAAAGATAATAATCATATGAATATCTTCATAAGCGCTAATCTATATGACATTCAAACACATGCTTTATAAAAGTCTGAATATTGAGTAGAGCTATAGTATCTTCTTCATAAGCGATCATTATCAACATTCAGACACTTGTTTAGCACGTGATTCAACAGCCTATGACAGTAGATGAACACCGCGCGTTCTGCCTCAGGAAATCCGGTCTCGACTTCCGGTCTAGCTGTCGATGTGCATCCGGTGCATGAGCTCGTCCTTATCAGTTTTGAAAGGATGTAGGTGATAAGGATTTTATTTTATTTGTGAAGAGTATACAGGGTGTGTTCAAAAAGTGTGTCACATGTACAGAGTCACGTGACTAACACATGGCAGCATGGCGGCCCTAAGGTCCAACTGTCATGGCGACCATAAGAACCAGCTGTCATGGCGAACATAAGGTCCAGCTGTCATGGCGACCATAAGGACCAGCTGTCATGGCGGCCATAAGAACCAGCTGTCATGGCGACCATAAGGTCCAGCTGTCATGGCGACCATAAGGACCAGCTGTCATGGCGATCATAAGAACCAGCTGTCATGGCGACCATAAGAACCAGCTGTCATGGCGACCATAAGGTCCAGCTGTCATGGTGACCATAAGGACCAGCTGTCATGGCGACCATAAGGACCAGCTGTCATGGCGACCATAAGATCCAGCTGTCATGGCGACCATAAGGTCCAGCTGTCATGGCGACCATAAGAACCAGCTGTCATGGCGACCATAAGAACCAGCTGTCATGGCGGCCATAAGAACCAGCTGTCATGGCGACCATAAGGTACAGCTGTCATGGCGGACCTAAGGTACAGACTGCTTCCTAGAGAGGGCTCCGCCACCTCCAGGAAGCAATCTGTACCTTCGGTCCAAAGGTACAGGCTGCTTCATGGAGATGTCACCACCACGTGACAGCTGTCATCGAAGGTACAGAATGCTTCGTGGAGATGTCGCCACCACGTGACAGCTGTCATGGCGACCCTTGGGTACAGGCTGCTTCATGGAGATGTCGCCACCACATGACAGCTGTCATGGCGGACCAAAGGTACAGGCTGCTCCGTGTAGGTGTCACGTGACAGATGTCATGGCGGACCGAAGGTACAGGCTGCTTCGTGTAGGTGTCACCACCACGTGACAAAGACTGCTTCGTGGAGGTGTCGCCACCAGTTCGACTCGTCCGACTCATGCGACTCGTACGATTTTGAAATCACATGATCTGTCACGCGGTGAGATATGGTGTCTGTTACAGAGCTAACCCAACTCAAAACCATAGAGCATCATGGTGGTTGAAAGAGTTGTAATGATGTCTGTCACGTGAGGTCTTCATCGAGGTGTCATGTCGCGTCTTGGAGGGTGTGACGTGGTGGATCCATGAAGCATCTGTCACGCGAACTGTCAAGACGGATCTATGAATGTCAACCATAGCTTTATTGGTATCAAATGAAAAGTCTTGATATGCAGAATGTTAATTTTAATGAATTGAAGATCCTACGATCATAGTTTACCAACGGTGATGACGTCACGGGAGGCATTCATTGTTTCAATCCGGCGACCATAGTTTACGAACGATGATGACGTCACTGCTTCGAACCGATGACAGTAACTGATTCAACCCGGCGACCATAGTTTACGAACGATGATGACGTCATCATCGTTCACGAACTATGATGGGCTAATGAGGAATAAAATGTGAATAATCATAATGTTTGTAATACATTCATGCACATGTTTTATCGCATGATTCAACACATGCTTTAACATTCAGACACGTGTTTCAACATTCAGACACGTGTTTCAACATTCAGACACGTGTTCCAGACACGTGTTTCAGCATTAAGACACGTGTTTCAGCATTCAGACACGTGTTTCAGACACGTGTTTCAACATTCAGACACGTGTTTCAGCATTCAGACACGTGTTTCAGCATTCAGACCTATTTAACATATATTTGATACCTGATTTTGAGAGAGAAGTGTAGAAGTACCTAACCGCGTGATCGGACATACACAATATAACATCATCTAGTATATAAACAAATGCTTATTAACATATGTTCCAGTATGATTTCGATTTGCCTTCAGAAATGATGAAGATTGTTAAGCAAAAAGACTCGTTGAGTATTATGAACTTGGGGTCAAGCAATGAGAATGTTGAACAACCACAACGTCACAGCTCTTTGCTGCCTAATACTTTACGAACAATAATCTGTGGTCCAAGTAATTGTGGGAAAACAAATGTGATGTTATCTCTATTGTTAGATGCTAACGGCCTGAAATTTGAAAACGTGTACATATATTCAGAGTCTTTACACCAACCAAAATACCAGTTACTAAAGGAGACATTGAAGAAAATTGAGGGGCTTGGATATTTTCCTTGTACCGAAAGTGATGAGGTCATAGACCCCACAGAAGCGAGGCCTAATTCAATCATAATATTCGATGACGTGATGTTTGAGAAACAGGAGAAAATTCGTGCTTATTTTTCAAGAGGGAGACACAACTCAATTGATAGTTTCTATCTTTGTCAGTCTTTTGCTAAATGTCCAAAACAATTGGCGCGACAATGCCAATTGCTTGATTATTCTCAAACAGGATGAACTCAATTTGGAACATATATTCACCGATCATGTAAGCACCGACATGTCACTCGAAAAATTCAAAGAGATATGTAGCGTATGTTGGAAAGATAAATATGGATTCCTTATGATAAACAAAGACTGTGATATGAACAAAGGACGTTATCGCAAAGGTTTTGATAGATACATCTAACATGTATATATACTTTCATTTGAAATAGACAACCCGCTCAGCATGGACGTGGGTGTTAGTAACATGCTTAAAGAGAAACAGCAATTGAAGAAAAAAATTTGGGAGTTAGCAAACGTTGTGAGGAAAAAATATATGGCTGTGAAATTGGGTAAAGCTGAAAATGATGAGATTCTAGATAATATGTTCAGGAATGTATCTAAACCTCTGGAGGAAATTGCGAAAAATGCTGAAATAATCAAACAAAATTCGTTGGTTAAACCTAAAAGTATTGTTTCTACAGCAACACAAATGGAGAACATACCAATCCCAAATATTGTAACTGAAGGGGAAGAGTTCGTATATAACCCCCAAAATACTGAGGAAGATGTGTTTACCCTCGAACCTACTATCGATCAGATTCGTGAAGAATTCAGAAAACATAAGAAAGATAATGCAGAGGCTACAGAGGAGTTTCTGCAACAATACCCCACATTAGCACGTTATTACTTGGAAGGATTCCTATTGGATGATGATGTCAAGAAATACGATGATAGAATGGGATTGCAATATAATTCAACTTTAGACAAATGGTTCATGGGTAATCAACCTATAGAAATTGATAGTGAGAGTAATATAATTATCAAGGGTACTCCGTTCAAGGGTACCACAGGACCGTATAATTTGATATTTTACAGAGATGTTCTACCTGATACTTACACTGTGGAAGATGGGGAAAATTACAGTCAAATGATGGAAATGACTAGTGCCCATAGACGTAATAACGATCCAGCTGATCGAATAAGAAACATTGTAAAATACAGAAATGTACTGAAACCTTTGATTAATTCCATGAAAAAACCCAGAGCCAAAACATACACTGGAAGTGCATATATCAAAAATGGTATGCTTGAATATAACGAGAAACCTATCGAATATGTTTATTGGGATGACGTTAACGAAATTGTGGATAGACTGAGACTTCTTGTTGCATCCTCGCATGCCGGTAACCATAATCATCACAATGAGATAATCTCTATAATAGAAGAATTGATAGAGGCAGGGGTAGTTGAACAAAAACCAGGTGTAAGACAAATTCATCACAGTTATAAAGATGGTTTCAATGGATAAGTTTGGCAGAGCCTCCTCTTCCATGTGGATATATGATACAAATGTATTTAATAATAATTTCAAACAAGTTCACGGACAAGGATTATTCCTAACGAGCGATGGAAGTTATGATATGGAAAATCGTAGATTGTGCAACGTAAAATCACCGAATGGTGATGGAGATGTTGCAAATAAAGTATATGTTGATAAATTAACACACAAACTGAATCTGAAAACGGAAACCAGTCTTAAAGATACCTTCAATGTTAGGGTTGATAATTTGATCAAAGATATCAACAAGGATCTGGATGAACATAACTTAACGAATGACAAGGTTATTCTCAACATTGATAAACATCTGATGGACATTCAGAATAAATATAATGGAATGGGGATCTATATAAAATCAGAGTATAAAACAATCAGTGATAGTGTGAGGGAAAACAGAAATGAATTGAAAGAGATCAATAACACATTTAACAGTGTGAACATGCGTCTAAATGACATTACTAGTAAAATGGAGGCGTTAGAACGACGGATGGCATCTGTGGAACCTTCTAAGAAGAGACCCTCATCATCCACAACAACAAAGCAGGGCTCTGTGAAACGTATATCTCCAAATCCTGTGAATATACCCAAAAAATTAATTCTACACTAGATTTCCACATTGATAAGATGAGTAGAGAACAAGTTGTGCATGAGCTTCATAAGCCGAGTAGGAAGAATTTCAAACGACGCAGAACGATCATAAAAGGTTTGGATGATTTGTGGCAAATGGATCTGCCAGAAATGGGTAATTACGCTCGTGAAAATAGAGGATTCAAATACATTTTGATTATGATCGATTGTTTCTCGAAATTTCTATGGACACGCCCGCTGAAAACAAAATCAGCCGAAGAAGTTCGGAAAGCGGTCAGTTCTATATTGCTAGAAGGACATCGTAAGCCTAGGAATCTGCAAAGCGATCAGGGAAAAGAATTCTTCAATAAACACTTCAACGATCTAATGAAGAAACATAATATCAATCATTATAATACGTATAGTGTGAAAAAAGCAGCCATTGCTGAACGTGTCATTCGAACGTTAAAGGAATCGCTGTTCAAACATTTCAGTCTTAGCGGGAAATACAAATGGCTTGATATACTTGAAGAAACCACAGAAAAATATAATAAACGTAAACATAGTACTATAAATATGGCTCCAATAAAAGTGACGAAACAGATTGAGAGCGAGATATTGAAGCGATCCTAATCACACATCAAGTTAGCTCTGCCTCACAAATACAACGTTTTAGATGTGGTACGAATAAGTAAGGCTAAACATATCTTTGAGAAGGGATTTACGCCCAATTGGAGTACGGAATTATTTAAAATCATCAAAGTAAAAATTACCAACCCGGTCACATATCTACTAGAAGATATGACCAACGCACCAATCAGCGGCTGTTTTTACGAGGAAGAATTACAGAAAACAAAACAACCCGATGTGTATTTAGTAGAAAAAATATTACGAAAGAGGAGGGGTCAACAGTATGTGAAATGGTTGGGTCTAGATAATAATCACAACAGTTGGATCAATAATTCGGATCTCGTTCAATGAATCCATCATTGACCATTTGGAGATTATTAGGAACAAACAATTAGCTATAATATTATTGACTCGAGGGTATGATTATTATACAATGAATCCATCATTAACCATTTGGAGATTATTAGGAACAAACAAATAGCTGGAATATTATTGACTCGAGGGTATGGTTATTATAATAGAACAAAATTCCGTGAATATGAGGGTGAATCAAGAGTGAAGATTATAATATTTGAAACATATATTGTTAAGATTATACTTAAGTCTTTTGTATTGAGAAAATTTTGAAATTAATAAAAAATATCATTTTGAGATCTTTGGTCTTTCTCCCTCCCCTCGTTAAATAACGGTGCAATCTTGAATTTTCATCAGTCTGTATGGAAGCGTACGTAGGAGAAGGTGTTCTCAATACGCTTATAAACAAGCTCCCGTTTGAACTTCATATTCCTGGTTATCAATTCTGTGGTCCCGGTACAAAATTAGAAGAACGGTTGAGAAGAGGAGATTCAGGTATCAATCCACTCGATAAAGCTTGCCGCCAACACGATATTTCATATTTGCGAAACGCTAGTTTGGAAGGACGTCACGAGGCGGATAAAATATTAGAGAACGCTGCTTGGCAACGGGTCAAATCTAAAGACACAAAATTTGGATAAAGGATTGCCGCTTCCGGTGTAAATAAAATTATGAAGACAAAGAGGAAATTGGGAATGGGTATGAGAAAGAAGGTTGGGTTCGGAAGTGCAATTGTCGATGGGGTGAGAAAAGTTATGAAGAATAAGTTTGACTAATCCAATCTGAAGAAAACATCCCAAACAGCGTTGAAAGTTGCACGAAAACAATTCAAAAAAGCAGGTGGTCGGAAAAATGTTCGGTTACCAAGAGTAATTCCTATTCCAAAGACTGGAGGATTTCTACCATTTTTAATACCTCTGTTTGCCGGATTATCAGCTGCTGGAGCATTGGCGGGGGGTGGTGCAGGCATCGCTAAGGCCGTCAACGACAGCAAAGCAGCTCGGAAAACCTTGGAGGAAACGGAAAGACATAATAAAAGAATGGAAGCTATAGCTTCGGGGAAACAAGGATCTGGTCTATATTTGAAAAAGTATCGCAAAGGTCTTGGTCTATATTTAAATAAACATCCAAAAAAACTGTCAGTAAACCTACCCAGAAGACCTCTGACCGATCTTGATCTACGAAAACTAGCAAAAGCTCTGAAAATTCCCCATTTTAGAGGAGTATTTATGCGTGATGAACTGCCATCCACTCACTGGGTTGGGTTTAATAAAGTCGGTGATACAGTTTTATATTATGATAGTTTTGGCAATTTACGCCCCCCTCGCGAACTAGTGGATTATTTCAAAAAGTGTAAGATATTATTCAATCACGATAATTTTCAACAATATAACACTTATAATTGTGGTCAGTTATGTTTAGATTTCCTCTCTAACTCTTCAGTTGTGCTCGACTAACCCTGCATTTATTAGTATATAAATAGATTGTTGGTAAAGTTTGCATCAATCATGTCTCAGACGTTCACTATCACGGGTAAGAGCTCCCGCTTATCTGTAGATTTCCACCCACCTATAGAACTAGATCCTCATTCATATTATTCTATCGCACTTGTTGGCTTGCATACGTACAATAGCATTCCGAACATTGAAGAAGGTTTTAATAAATTTTATTATAAAAATGTGAAGGGTGAGGAAGAAGTAGTAACTATACCTACGGGGTCCTACGAGTTGACAGACATCGAGGATTTCATACAAAGTGCAGTTTGTGGGATAGGAGTGAAGCAAGAAGAACGTGACCGGAAATTATCAATAAAATCTAACAACAACACTCTACACACAGAGCTGAAGAGTGATTTTGAAGTGAATTTTATTCCTAAAGATAGTATAAGCGAACTGTTGGGATTCAGCATAAAGAAATTGACATCTCGCGAACTACACGTATCTGATCGACCTATAAACATAATCAAAGTTCAAACAATACGAGTAGAGTGTAACTTAACCGCAGGAGCATATTATAACAATAAGATAGCTCATACGATATATGAGTTCTCACCTCTTGTACCACCTGGGTTTTCCATTGATATAGAGCCGAAGAATTTTATTTATCTACCGGTCATCAGCAAGACGTCCTTCGATAACATCACGCTGAATATTTTAGATCAGAATTGGAAACCGGTAAATTTTCGTGGAGAAGAAATTATTATACGATTGGAATTGAAAAAGATCGTTAGGGATTATACCTCACAACAATAAATAATAATCCAATACTTACCATCACTCATTATATGAAAGGAATTCAACTGAGAAGGATGCAGTAGCCATCACTTGAGAACATGGGTTTGGATTTCAGCAATAAAAGACATCTCCATAGTGGTCATCAGTCATTATCTACAACGAGCTCGAGGGAGAAGGTTGCTTCTGCATCACTATCATTGGAAAATATCGATTTTTTGAAGTCTCTTGGTTACAATGTCGGAAAAACTTCAAATATTCAACGAGCCAAACTTCAATGAAGACATCATCCGAGAAGAAACTCATACCTACTATCCCCACACAATATCTTTTGGCAACAGCGATGAAATTGAGATATTAATCAATCAACAAGATGTGTTGGTAGATTTGGCCTCGTCTGCTTTATTCATCGAGGCAGAATTCCAGCCAGAAGCAAGTGGTGATGGTGAATGTAAACTAACGAATAATTTCGGAGCGTTTCTCTTCGAATATATCAGTTATGAATTGAATGGAAAAGAGATAGACAAAGTACGTGATCCTGGTATTGTCAGCACCATCAGAGCTTATCTAACATATGCCAAACATGAATCTATACCTCTAGCTATTTCTGGATGGTCATTTAAGGATGTATTGAGTTCAGTCTACAATAATAAAATCAATTTATGGATACCGTTGAATTTTCTACTAGGCCTATTCATTGACTATAACAAAGTTTTGAGTGGAAAACATAAGCTGCGCTTGATAAGGTCTCGAACCGATAACGATTGCTATACTAATAGCACAGGCACGAAAACGGCTAAAATAAATGTGAAGACGATAGCATTAAAAGTGCGACATGTATTTCCAAGTGATCAAGTTAAATTTCAAATGTTGGGGAATTTGAGTGCTGAGAAGTCTATTTTGATTCCATTCCGTAGTTGGGATCTGCATGAAAATCCGTTGATGAAGGAGAGCACTCGTGACATTTGGGCTGTTAAAACTTCAATGAATTTGGAACGACCCAGATATGTGATTCTAGCTTTCCAAACTGATCGAAAAAATAATCCTGTTAAGCACAGTGCATATTTCGATAATATAAACTTGCTAAATGTTAAATTATACTTGAATTCAGAGTGTTATCCATATGAAGCAATGAAATTGAATTTCACCGACCAGCAATACGTGGAAGCATACCAGATGTACTATGATTTCCAGGAATCATTTTCAAATAAAATAATAAGCGAACCCATGTTAGATTATATAGCATTCAAGAATAGAGCAATTTTTGTGATTGACTGTTCAAAACAAAACGATGCTATAAAGTCATCAACAGTTGACGTCAAACTAGAAATGGAAAGTTTCCTGAATTTCCCCAAAAACACCAGGGCTTATTGCATCATCATTAACGATCGTATAATGGAGTATTCTCCGATTACAGGATCAGTTCGGAATTTGGTGTGAAGAACCAGGTGATGAATCATAATGTTATAATTTTAGTTCTAAATGATGCACTATCAAAATGTATCTTTCCCAATAAATTTTATTATTATTATTATAATTGATATTTTATTTCTCAAACGGTAGGTGGTGATGTAAACATCCGACGATCATAGTTTGTAAACTATGGTAGTCGGTTGCTGGAAATGAAACAAATTGAAACAACTAGTGACGTTATCAGTCAGTTATCAACGTTTGCAATGATATCGAAACGGAGAGTTACCCCCCACCCTCACTATTCACGTTCACGTTCTCACGTATGTAAGAGAGAATCATTTCAGAAAATGTTCAGTTATAAAAATGAACTTAGCAGCGTGCGTTCGTGATTCAAATGTGGCTACATGGTCCACCAACAATCTTATTAAGTTAACAGTTAATGAAGTGTGTCTAAAATTTGGGATCGATATAAGAAACGATAAAAGAAACTATTTATTTTGGAATATTCAACTAAACCAACGCGTTCTGATGAATGAAGATCTATTGGATTGGTTAGGTTATCGCGGCAAAAAATATCATGCTAAAAAGGGTGTTATAACAAGATTGTTGAGGAAAAACCCGCATATACACCATTTAGAAATTTGTGATAAGACTGATGCACGAAAGAAATATTATGTTCTAGATGCTATTGATTTCGAATCATTATTGATGCAAATGCGAACTCCTAAAGTCATCGAGTTACGTGAACTGTTTTCGTTAATGAAATTTATTATGATGAAATATTGTGAGTACGAGAAATTCTATGAACAACAAGAACGTCAAAGAGCTGAGGAACGTGAATGTCTTGCGAAAGAACGATCTCAACGCTTATCTCAACAAATTCAAATGAATGTTATCACCTTACGGAATAACATTGCACCAAATATTGTTCCACCTCCTATAAATTTCGGAAAGAGACGAAATTTAGGTAATTACTTTGTTTTTTATAATAAAATTTATATAATATATATTATTTAGGATTATATCGAACATCGAATGATATGAGACCAGAATGGTACCTGATGCGTCGACAGGAGGATGGTTGGCGTGATGCCGACAGAAAATTACAAAATCGAGGAATGCGATTAATACGTAAATGGTCTAACATATCTCATGCTATCGATATTAGTAACGAAGTGAAACAGAATTTCCGCCGCGATTTGAAATGGTATGCAAGAGGAAATATTATTCATGCCGCAGAAGAAGAGGGGGGTGAACAATTGATTAGTGATATCAACATCGAGTCATTGATAGAATGTGTTATCAATCACAAAAATAAAGCTTATGAACTAGCAAATGATAATGTCAATATATTATTATAATTATCATTCCTTTTGTTTTATTAAAACACTTATATCTTCATACAATCATTTATTTACATGGTAAATAGCCTTCTTTACATATTTAACAAACATTTTCAACATTAGTACTGATAAAGAAGATAAAATTGCATACAAAATTGCGAAAATTTTAGAAATTTCTTCGTCTAGTGAGGATGATGTACGTGTGGATGGTGTTGATATTGTCTTTTGTATGACCTGTGGTAAACATGATGATTGTTGGAGCAATCGCCATTCAGCCATATCTCCCTCACTCCGATCAAAGAATAAAAGTTTAAGTTTATAATGTATGGTGGTACGATTATCTTGAGGAATGTTGAATGCGAATACCTCTAATTGATTATCGCTGATTTTTCTAAAATTCATCGGAATCCATTCGGTACGGTTACACCCCCCACCACCATCGGTTGCAACATCCTTCAGACAAATATAAATGCGCTCAACGTGTTGGGGAACGTTCGCGTATAGAATACCATTCAGAATTGTGGTTAGAATCACGAAATTTGTTTTTATCATCCCCACTCCCATCATTATCTTCACTTTTTGCACTTGTAAATGTATTCAACAGTCTTATAACTTTTATTTTATCTTCGTAAAAATTCAAGTCTCTTCTTAGTTCATGAACTTTCTCCACAAATTTTCTAAGTATACGTGTGTATTCTTCAAAAGATATATGCATAATGACACATTTACAAACTTACTGGATATCTTTATCATAACCTCCAACTATTCACATTCACACATAGAGTATCATTATTATTACTCGCATTTCATTCCTCATCTGACCATCATAGTTCGTGAACGATGATGACGTCATCATCGTTCGTAAACTATGGTCGCCGGGTTGGATCAGTTACTGTCATCGGTTCGAAGCAGTGACGTCATCATCGTTCGTAAACTATGGTCGCCGGATTGAAACAATGAATGCCTCCCGTGACGTCATCACCGTTGGTAAACTATGATCGTAGGATCTTCAATTCAATAAAATTAACATTCTGCATATCAAGACTTTTCATTTGATACCAATAAAGCTATGGTTGACATTCATAGATCCGTCTTGACAGTTCGCGTGACAGATGCTTCATGGATCCACCACGTCACACACTCCAAGACGCGACATGACACCTCGATGAAGACCTCACGTGACAGACATCATGACAACTCTTTCAACCACCATGATGCTCTATGGTTTTGAGTTGGGTTAGCTCTGTAACCTTCAGCTCTATGGTACGTAATAGCCACCATGACACCTTGTGACAGACAATCCGTCGAAGTGACAGAGACCATATCTCACCGCGTGACAGATCATGTGATTTCAAAATCGTACGAGTCGCATGAGTCGAACGAGTCGAACTGGTGGCGACACCTCCACGAAGCAGTCTTTGTCACGTGGTGGTGACACCTACACGAATCAGCCTGTACCTTCGGTCCGCCATGACATCTGTCACATGACACCTACACGAAGCAGCCTGTACCTTTAGCTCACCATGACAGCTGTCACGTGGTGGTGACACCTACACAAAGCAACCTGTACCTTTGGTTCGCCATGACAGCTGTCATGTGGTGGCGACATCTCCATGAAGCAGCCTGTACCTTTAGCTCACCATGACAGCTGTCACGTGGTGGTGACACCTACACGAAGCAACCTGTACCTTTGGTCCGCCATGACAGCTGTCATGTGGTGGCGACATCTCCATGAAGCAGCCTGTACCGAAGGGTCGCCATGACAGCTGTCACGTGGTGGCGACATCTCCACGAAGCATTCTGTACCTTCGATGACAGCTGTCACGTGGTGGTGACATCTCCATGAAGCAGCCTGTACCTTTGGACCGAAGGTACAGATTGCTTCTTAGAGGTGGCGGAGCCCTCTCTAGGAAGCAGTCTGTACCTTAGGTCCGCCATGACAGCTGTACCTTATGGTCGCCATGACAGCTGGTTCTTATGGCCGCCATGACAGCTGGTTCTTATGGTCGCCATGACAGCTGGTTCTTATGGTCGCCATGACAGCTGGACCTTACGGTCGCCATGACAGCTGTACCTTATGGTCGCCATGACAGCTGGTCCTTATGGTCGCCATGACAGCTGGTCCTTATGGTCACCATGACAGCTGGACCTTATGGTCGCCATGACAGCTGGTTCTTATGGTCGTCATGACAGCTGGTTCTTATGATCGCCATGACAGCTGGTCCTTATGGTCGCCATGACAGCTGGACCTTATGGTCGCCATGACAGCTGGTTCTTATGGCCGCCATGACAGCTGGTCCTTATGGTCGCCATGACAGCTGGACCTTATGGTCGCCATGACAGCTGGTTCTTATGGTCGCCATGACAGTTGGACCTTAGGGCCGCCATGCTGCCATGTGTTAGTCACGTGACTCTGTACATGTGACACACTTTTTGAACACACCCTGTATACTCTTTACAAATAAAATAAAATCCTTATCACCTACATCCTTTCAAAACTGATAAGGACGAGCTCATGCACCGGATGCACATCGACAGCTAGACCGGAAGTGGAGACCGGATATCCTGAGGCAGAACGCGCGGTGTTCATCTACTTATGACGTCATCGTTCACGAACTATGATGGGCTGATGAGGAATAAAATACCAATAATAATTATATAAATATCTCCATTAGCAATCTGTACTATTTTCCTTCACGAGCACGACTTTTACAAACTCCATACGTTCGCGTAAAAGATTATAATGATAAACACATTTTTGTTCACGGGTTTACATAATCATATGAATATCTTCATAAGCGCTAATCTATATGACATTCAAACACATGCTTCATAAAAGTCTGAACATTGAGTAGAGCTATAGTATCTTCATAAGCGATCATTATCAACATTCAGACACTTGTTTAGCACGTGATTCAACAGCCTATGACGTCACCATCGTTCACGAACTATGATGGTTCGATGAGGACTCAAACATTGAACAGATGAATCTTTGAGGTTAAATATCTGCTGTAGAAATTACCCCACTTTCATTACCTTTTATTTGAGAATATCGATATTTCCCATGTAACGGCTTATTGCCTAAAGCTATTTTGTATGCAACATTGCTATCATTTGCGAGCCTACGAGGGCCTGTGTGTTGGATAATCTAAATGAATATGTTTGACTATTATTACCTGTAGAGACTCATTTGAGATTCTTCAAGTTTGAGATTCTTCAAGTTTGAGATTGATAACCCACATGATGAAAGAAGCTTCAACGAATTGATATCAATGAATAGTCGCTATTCGGAATGTGACAGCTTTATCGGCTGCACGCTTCAACACTCGAGATAAGAGAGAGAGAATATTTACCGCTGATGTAGGGAAAATCAATATGATGCATACAAATTGGGGTGGGTGAGAACATCAGACTATAGCTTTATGTGTATCGAAATACATAAGGATTTTGACGAGTAAGTGGTGTTTCATTGAATTGAAGATCCGGCGATCATAGTTTACGAACGATGATGACGTCACTGCTTCAAGCCGATGACAGTAACTGATTCAACCCGGCGACCATAGTTTACGAACGATGATGACGTCACTGCTTCAAGCCAATGACAGTAACTGATTCAACCCGGCGACCATAGTTTACGAACGATGATGACGTCATCATCGTTCACGAACTATGATGGGCTAATGAGGAATAAAATGTGAATAATCATAATGTTTGTAATACATTCATGTACATGTTTTATCGCATGATTCAACACATGCTTTAACATTCAGACACGTGTTTCAACATTCAGACACGTGTTTCAGCATTCAGGCACGTGTTTCAGCATTCAGACACGTGTTTCAGACACGTGTTTCAACATTCAGACACGTGTTTCAGCATTCAGACACGTGTTTCAGACACGTGTTTCAACATTCAGACACGTGTTTCAGCATTCAGACACGTGTTTCAGCATTCAGACACGTGTTTCAGACACGTGTTTCAACATTCAGACTCGTGTTTCAGCATTCAGTAACGTGTTTCAGCATTCAGACACGTGTTTCAGACACGTGTTTCAACATTCAGACACGTGTTTCAGCATTCAGGCACGTGTTTCAGCATTCAAACACGTGTTTCAGCATTCAGACACGTGTTTCAGCATTCAGACCTATTTAACATGTATTTGATACCTGATTTTGACAGAAGCGTAGAAGTACCTAGCCGCGTGATCGGACATACACAATATAACATCATCATCTAGTATATAAACCAATGCTTATTAACATATGTTTCAGTATGATTTCGATGAACCTTCAGGCATGATGAAGATTGTTAAGCAAAAAGACTCGTTGAGTATTATGAACTTAGGGTCAAGCAATGAGAATGTTGAACAACCACAACGTCACAGCTCTTTGCTGCCTAATACTCTACGAACAATAATCTGTGGTCCAAGTAATTGTGGGAAAACAAATGTGATGTTATCTCTATTGTTAGATGCTAACGGCCTGAAATTTGAAAGAAGCGAGGCCTAATTCGATAATAATATTCGATGACGTGATGTTTGAAAAGTAGGAGAAAATTCGTGCTTTTTTTTCAAGAGGGAGACATAACTCAATTGATAGTTTCTATCTTTGTCAGTCTTTTGCTAAATGTACAAAACATGGATTGCGCGACAATGCCAATTGCTTGATTATTTTCAAACAGGATGAACTCAATTTGAAACATATATTCACCGATCATGTAAGTACCGACATGTCACTCGAGAAATTCAAAGAGATATATAGCGTATGTTGGAAAGATAAATATGGATTCCTTATGATAAACAAAGACTGTGATATGAACAAAGGACGTTATCGCAAAGGTTCTGATAGTTATATATACATCTAACATGTATATATACTTTCATTTGAAATAGACAAACCGCTCAGCATGGACGTGGGTGTGAGTAACATGCTTAAAGAAGAACAACAATTGAAGAAAAAAATTTGGGGGTTAGCAAACGTTGTGAGGAAAAAATATATGGCTGTGAAATTGGGTAAAGCTGAAAATGATGAGATTCTAGATAATATGTTCAGGAATGTATCTAAACCTCTGGAGGAAATTGCGAAAAATGCTGAAATAATCAAACAAAATTCGTTGGTTAAACCTAAAAGTATTGTTTCTACAGCAACACAAATGGAGAACATACCAATCCCAAATATTGTAACTGAAGGGGAAGAGTTCGTATATAACCCCCAAAATACTGAGGAAGATGTGTTTACCCTCGAACCTACTATCGATCAGATTCGTGAAGAATTCAGAAAACATCAGAAAGATGATGCAGAGGCTACAGAGGAGTTTCTGCAACAATACCCCACATTAGCACGTTATTACTTGGAAGGATTCCTATTGGATGATGATGTTAAGAGATATGATGATAAAATGGGTTTGCAATATAATTCAACTTTAGACAAATGGTTCATGGGTAATCAACCTATAGAGATTGATAGTGAGAGTAATATAATTATCAAGGGTACTCCGTTCAAGGGTACCACAGGACTCTATAATTTGATATTTTACAAAGATACCTACACTGTGGGAGATGGGAAAAATTACAGTAAAATGATGGAAATGACTAGTGCCCATAGACGTAATAACGATCCAGCTGATCGAATAAGATACACAGTAAAATACAAACATGTACTGAAACCTTTGATTAATTCCATGAAAAGACCCAGAGCCAAAACATACACTGGAAGTGCATATATCAAAAATGATATGCTTGAATATAACGAGAAACCTATCGAATATGTTTATTGGGATGACGTTAACGAAGTGGTGGATAGACTGAGACTTCTTGTTGCATCCTCGCATGCCGGTAACCATAACGAGATAATCTCTATAATAGAAGAATTGATAGAGGCAGGGGTAATTGAGCAAAACCAGGTGTAAGACAAATTCATCACAGTTATAAAGATGGTTTCAATGGATAAGTTTGGCAGAGCCTCCTCTTTCATGTGGATATATGATACAAATGTTCACGGACAAGGATTATTCCTAACGAGCGATGGAAGTTATGATATGGAAAATCGTAGATTGTGCAACGTAAAATCACCGAATGATGATGGAGATGTTGCAAATAAAGTGTATGTTGATAAATTAACACACAAACTGAATCTGAAAACGGAAACCAGTCTTAAAGATACCTTCAATGTTAGGGTTGATAATTTGATCAAAGATATCAACAAGGACCTGGATGAACATAACTTAACGAATGAGAAGGTTATTCTCAACATTGATAAACATCTGATGGACATTCAGAATAAATATAATGAAATGGGAATCTGTATAAAATCAGAATATAAAACAATCAGTGATAGTGTGAGGGAAAACAGAAATGAATTGAAAGAGATCAATAACACATTTAACAGTGTGAACATGCGTCTAAATGACATTACTAGTAAAGTGGAGGCGTTAGAACGACGGATGACATCTGTGGAACCTTCTAAGAAGAGACCCTCATCATCCACAACAACAAAGCAGGGCTCTGTGAAACGTATATCTCCAAATCCTGTGAATATACCCAAAAAATTAATTCTACACTAGATTTCCACATTGATAAGATGAGTAGAGAACAAGTTTTGCATGAGCTTCATGAGCACAGAAGAAAGAACTTTTACCAGCGTCGAACATACATAAAAGGACTTCAATATAGGTGGAAGGGGTAGGAATATGCAATACGACTAGGACGATGAATCAAGAGTCAAGATTGAGATATTTGAAACATATATTGTTAAGATTATACTTAAGTCTTTTGTATTGAGAAAATTAATAAAAAAAATATTTTGAGATCTTTGGTCTTCCTCCCACCCTCGTTAAATAACGGTGCATTCTTGAATTCTCATCAGTCTGTATGGAAGAGTACGTAGGAGAAGGTGTTCCCAATACGCTTATAAACAAGCTCACGTTTGAACTTCAAATCAATACCAGAGGCAAAACTAGAAGAACGGTTGAGGAGGTTCAGGGTATCAATTCATTCGATAAAGTTTGCAGTCAACACGATATTTCATGCAATATAACACTTATAATTGTAGCCAGTTATATTTGGAATTCCTCTCTAACTCTTCAGTTGTGATCGATTAGCATTTATTAGTATATAAATAGATTGTTGTTGAAGTTTTCATCAATCATGTCTCAGACGTTCACTATCACGGGTAAGAGCTCCCGCTTATCTGTAGATTTTCACCCACCTATAGAACTAGATCCTCATTCATATTATTCTATCGCACTTGTTGGTTTGCATACGTACAATAGCATCCCGAACATTGAAGAAGGTTTTAATAAATTTTATTATGAAGATGTGAAGGGTGAGGAAAAAGTAGTTACTATACCTACGAGGTCCTACGAGTTGACAGACATCGAGAATTTCATACAAAGTGCAGTTTGTGGGATAGGAGTGAAGCAAGAAGAACGGGACCGGAAATTATCAATAAAATCTAACAATAACATTCTACACACAGGGCTGAAGAGTGATTTTGAAGTGAATTTTATTCCTAAAGATAGTATTAGCGAACTGTTGGGATTCAGCAAAAAGAAATTGACATCTCGCGAACTACACGTATCTGATCGACCTATAAACATAATCAAAGTTCAAACTATACGCGTAGAGTGTAACTTAACCGCAGGAGCATATTATAACAATAAGATAGCTCATACGATATATGAGTTCTCACCTCTTGTACCACCTGGGTTTTCCATTGATATAGAGCCGAAGAATCTTATTTATCTACCGGTCATCAGCAAGACGTCCTTCGATAACATCACGCTGAATATTTTAGATCAGAATTGGAAACCGGTAAATTTTCGTGGAGAAGAAATTATTGTTTGATTGGAATTGAAAAAGATCGCTAGGGATTATGGCTCACAACAATAAATAATAATCCAATACTCACCACCACTCATTATATGAAAGGAATTCAACTGAGAAGGTTGCAGTAGCCATCACTTGAGAACATGGGTTTGGATTTTAGCAATAAAAGACATCTCCATAGTGGTCATCAGTCATTATCTACAACATGCTCGAGGGAGAAGGTTGCTTCTGCATCACTGTCATTGAAGAAGGAGAAGGTTGCTTCTGCATCACTATCATTGGAAAATATAAATTTTTTGAAGTCCCTTGGTTACAATGTCGGAAAAACTTCAAATATTCAACGAGCCAAACTTCATTGAAGACATCATCCGGGAAGAAACTCATACCTACTATCCACACACAACATCTTTTGGCAACAGCGATGAAATTGAGATATTAATCAATCAACAAGATGTGTTGGTAGATTTGGCATCGTCTGCTTTATTCATCGAGGCAGAATTCCAGCCAGAAGCAAGTGGTGATGGTGAATGTAAACTAACGAATAATTTCGGAGCGTTTCTCTTCGAATATATTAGTTATGAATTGAATGGAAAAGAGATAGACAAAGTACGTGATCCTGGTATTGTCAGCACCATCAGAGCTTATCTAACATATGCCAAACATGAATCTATACCTCTAGCTATTTCTGGATGGTCATTTAAGGATGCATTGAGTTCAGTCTACAATAATAAAATCAATTTATGGATACCGTTGAATTTTCTACTAGGCCTATTCATTGACTATAACAAAGTCTTGAGTGGAAAACATAAGCTGCGCTTGATAAGGTCTCGAACCGATAACGATTGCTATACTAATAGCACAGGCACGAAAACGGCTAAAATAAATGTGAAGACGATAGCATTAAAAGTGCGACATGTGTTTCCAAGTGATCAGGTTAAATTTCAAATGTTGGAGAATTTGAGTGCTGAGAAGCCTATTTTGATTCCATTTCGCAGCTGGGATCTGCATGAAAATCCGTTGATGAAGGAGAGCACTCGTGACATTTGGGCTGTTAAAACTTCAATGAATTTGGAACGTCCCAGATATGTGATTTTAGCTTTCCAAACTGATCGAAAAAATAATCCTGTTAAGCACAGTGCATATTTCGATAATATAAACTTGTTAAATGTAAAATTATACTTGAATTCAGAGTGTTATCCATATGAAGCAATGAAATTGAATTTCACCGACCAGCAATACGTGGAAGCATACCAGATGTACTATGATTTCCAGAAATCATTTTCAAATAAAATAATAAGCGAACCCATGTTAGATTATATAGCATTCAAGAATAGAGCAATTTTTGTGATTGACTGTTCAAAACAAAACGATGCTATAAAGTCATCAACAGTTGACGTCAAACTAGAGATGGAAAGTTTCCTGAATTTCCCCAAAAACACCAGGGCTTATTGCATCATCATTGACGATCGTATAATGGAGTATTCTCCAATTACAGGATCAGTTCGGAGTTTAGTGTGAAGAACCATGAATCATAATGTTATTATTTTAATTCTAAATGTATTTTTCTAAATAAATAATATTATTATTATTTTTGGTATTTTATTTCTCTCACTTTCCCGCAAGACATCACAATAATGAACGAGCCGTTTGGTGAAGTACAGTCCCTTGGATCAACCCATCAGGATTGTAATCTAAATTATAAATATCGCTTCAGAGTTAGAAACAAAAAATTTATGTTACTATCTAATTAATAAATATAAATATACTTTTGTTTTATTACATGTTTACATATAATGTTCCTCAAAAAGTGATTCAGATTATTATGTTATCTTTTCAATTATTATAATATGTAGTACCTAGTGGTTATAAGACAGTTTGCGGTAAATATTCTCTCTCTCTCTCTCTCTCTCTCTCTCTCTCTCTCTCTCTCTCTCTCTCTTATCTCGAGTGTTGAAGCCGATAAAGTTGTCACATTCAGAATAGCGAATATGAAAATAATAAATAACCTATCAATTCGTTGAAGCTTCTTTCTTCATGTGGGTTATCAATCTCAAACTTGAAGAATCTCAAATGAGTCTCTACAGGTAATAATAGTCAAACATATTCATTTAGATTATCCAACACACAGGCCCTCGTAGGCTCGCAAATGATAACAATGTTGCATACAAAATAGCTTTAGGCAATAAGCCGTTACATGGGAAATATCGATATTCTCAAATAAAAGGTAATAAAAGTGGGGTAATTTCTACAGCAGATATTTAACCTCAAAGATTCATCTGTTCAATGTTTGAGTCCTCATCGAACCATCATAGTTCGTGAACGATGGTGACGTCATAGGCTGTTGAATCACGTGCTAAACAAGTGTCTGAATGTTGATAATGATCGCTTATGAAGATACTATAGCTCTACTCAATGTTCAGACTTTTATGAAGCATGTGTTTGAATGTCATATAGATTAGCGCTTATGAAGATATTCATATGATTATGTAAACCCGTGAACAAAAATGTGTTTATCATTATAATCTTTTACGCGAACGTATGGAGTTTGTAAAAGTCGTGCTCGTGAAGGAAAATAGTACAGATTGCTAATGGAGATATTTATATAATTATTATTGGTATTTTATTCCTCATCAGCCCATCATAGTTCGTGAACGATGATGACGTCATAGGCTGTTGAATCACGTGCTAAACAAGTGTCTGAATGTTGATAATGATCGCTTATGAAGAAGATACTATAGCTCTACTCAATATTCAGACTTTTATGAAGCATGTGTTTGAATGTCATATAGATTAGCGCTTATGAAGATATTCATATGATTATTATCATTATCCACATCTATTCCTCATCCTGCCATCATAGTTCTACCTCTTGGGTGGTTGGGGAAATGAGTTCGATCTCTATAAAACTCCCTCGCATATATGTTTCCCATTGAAATTGATTGAATTTTATAAAAACTAACTATCCTATGAAGAAATGTGTGTCGATGAAAAATGTTTTATTAGTATATTTTTGCATACTGAAAAAATTATATTAGCACATCTATATGTTTAAGATGATTAAAAATGTATTTTGTTATATAGCAATCGAGCTGTACAGACAGTTCGAATAATCATCGTGATGCATAACACCGCTTCGTCTAGATTCTGTATAGGTATTGGGCTACACCCAGCAGCAGCTAGATTTCGGGTCATATTATGCGATTTACAATCAATATGATTCGAATATATACATACTACATGTGTGATTTAGAATAAAGTATTCTCTTCGCGTTTGAAGGTGATCGGCGTAACTTTCTTATCTCTCGAACCAGCTGTAGCTCTACCGCAAAATATGATAGTGAATATTGTTCAACCTGGCACAAATTTAGCATAAACTTATTTGATTTATATCGGATAATTTATGAAACATACATGAATGAATATTATAGCGAATTATGTTTACTTCGGAACTAATTTTGGAAAAACATTTTATATATTCATATTACTTTCGGATAACTTATGAAACTACTTTAACATTGAAGGATCGCGCATCATTACGATAATTCCAAGTTGAATACATTGCTGTTGGACATGATTTAGCACAACCTTATCGCACAAGTAAGCTAATGATGCATACTTTTAATATTATAACGAATATTGTACTCGCTAGTACTAATCAAGCAAAAAGTCCTTAGATGATTGAATAGTTATTTCTGCAAACGCTTCATAATATAGCTATTATGAGAAGCAGCATTTTTTGTAAACTATCGCATGTTAGATGTTATGACCCCTTATTGAAGACTTGTGGGGGCAGACAATGCGCCGCGTACGATATCATTATAACTCAGACAAAACCCTGCGACTAACGGCATGTAACAACCCCACATTTCATTAAAGGCTCCTGCAAGGTAGATACCTCGCTGAAGACCTGCGTGATAGACATCATTATACCTGCACACTCTGCATAACCTCACATACACACCTGTCTCGTTGGAGATCGCGCCAGCTTCATTCAAATTCACATGACTAACGTCATACATAAACAATCTGTATAACCTCACATTCCATACCCCATTGAAGTCTCCCAACTCCATTTTGTATACTAAAAATAATTTCCATATATGTTTAAGATGATTGAAATCGCATTTTGTGATATAGCAATCAAGTAAGGTACAGACAGCTTGAATAAACGTTTTTGAACGTAATTTCCTTATAAACATCGCGTTTGAGAAATGCAGAAGAAGATATCATTTCCGTACTGTATAACATTCCATCTATACATTCAAGGAGCAGCAGCCCTCCCATGATACCTCGATGAAGCCCCGGTCTCTTTCAAAAATTACGTGACTGACGACATGTACAAACAACACTATTTCAAAACCCTAGGACTGACGCTATGAAGCCTCACATTCCATACCTCGCTGTAGGCTACGTGACATACCTGCATGACTGATGTCATGTAAAACAATTACCTGCATCATATAGACTGCAATATACTCGCACTTATCACTCAGACCGGATACCCTGCGGTTATATCTACAACATTAAAATCGCTTGTTCTCAATTCCTCCATAGCTGAGCGGTTAAGGAGCTGGCTTTGGATTTCATTTCTCGGGTTCGATTCCCGTGTGTAGAAAAATATTTTGATGCTGCTTTACATTGAAGTTCTCCCTAACCTCACATATTGCTTGCTGTCTACCTTGAACGATCTTGTATATACAGGCTGATTACCACTACTCGGTCTCCATCATACAACCATAGCAGAAGGGCCCCTAGCGGTCAGAGACCACACCCTAACCGTCTACCCGGTAACACCTAGATGTTAGAGGCGAGACCACACCCTAATCGTCTACCCAGGCCCGTAATACAGGGTCAGTACTTACCGATACCTGTCTGGGCATACCGCGCATGCACGAGTGTATCACTGGTTGCCTACATCTGATAAGACTCTCTATCAGGCGGGCCCAAGTGGCGGAACCCCTACTAACCGCCTTGTGACTTTGCATTCAAAAATGTTGCTTTACACCCCCACTCTTTCGCTTCACCATCCAACCTGTGGTCTAAAGGGTGGTCGACTTTTCCCAAATGGAAACACGACAGGTATCTCCTTTAGGGGAGAGATAGTATCAACTTCGGTATCTGTAATCCCCGTCTACAAAATGGGTTGTTACCATCAGAGGTTAGGTATGAACAGTGTTTTTCATCTGCTTTAGCAGCAATAAAGGGAACTGTCGCCTGACGGCTATGAAAGAACCGCCTTGTGACTTTGCATGCGAAAATGTTGCTTTATACATTTATGTGCATCCGGCGGAAGTAGATTATATAGGTAGCACATTGTCACACCGGAAGTGAGACCGGAAGTGGTGATTTTATTGCATATTCTGAATCTACGTGATGTGCTGAATAAGAATATACTATTTATATATCGATCAGTTTGACCGATCTCTCGCGATAAGGATTTGAAATTTTTATTTTTTAAAGTGCGGCTTTATGGGTATCAAATGAATGGTCTTAACAAGTAGAGTATGAATTTTATGATTTGCATGAGGAAAAATCTAATATCGAGCATATAAACAGGAAAAACTGTAAATTTTGCTGCAACTATAGCTTCATGGGTATCAAATGAAAGAGCTTGATAAGTAGAATATGAATTTCAACTTTTTCCCTCAAAATCTATACGCAAATTGGATGGGGAAGCGTATAAATATAGCATTATCAGAATCGGATGAAAATGAGCTAGGATGCAACTGTTTTCATATCACATATATCTGTAGGTGTAGAATAAGTGACTATACACAGTTCACAAATGTAAAATATTGCGTATGGGTTGATACAAACAAATTTAAAAAAAGTTCAATATTCGGTCGTCGATGAAGTAATATACCAGCGTGTAATATACTCATAATCTCAATAGTGTCCCCGCCTCAGAAGTAGGTAATTTAATTTCCTCATAAACATTCCGTTTTGAGAGGCTCATGGAGAAGATAACATTTTTATATGGAGAGAAAGCTATTAGAAAAATTCGACAGTTTCATCTAGAAGAGGATATGATTACGCGCATCATTATCGAGATGTGGTGTCAGGATCAGAGGGTGTCATGTTATGTATTATACATAGATGATAAACCAGCCTCTTTCGTGCTAATGTCGAGTATGGATTATGATCCTCTGGGTGAACATACCAATCCAAAGACAATGAATTTCAATTATACCCTGAAGGAGTACCGTAAAAAAGGATATGCAGCAAAATTGGTGATGCACACCAAGAAGATGAATCAATTTTCAGCATTCTGCTCAAATAGTGATTCAGAAAAATTGCTTACAAAATGTGGGTGTATCAATCATGGAGATAAACATGGCAGTGTAATGTTTAGATACCCGTAATATATCCTGAATTATGAATGATAATTGTACATTACAAATAAAAAAAGTTTATTAGAATCATTCTTCATTTCATAATCTGATGAATTGAATTAGCTAATCACGGAATGATGGTATATAGGTGAAATAGTGAAAATCATTCGATTACCTATAAATCTAAGTCAGAAATAGCGATTCAGAAAGATTGCTCATAAATTCAAGGTGGGGTTAGAAGTTCATTAATAAATAGTCAAATAGAAATATGTATTGATCAGCTGAGAAAATATGTAATAATGAGAAAACCACTGTTGCTGATTGCTGTTTCAACTCAAGATAGTAAAAGAGAAAATAAGGCTGATAATTAATTATAATGGAAACTGATGAAGCAAAGTTGAAAAATCTCACACTACCCCGAATAAAAATTGCTGTCTTGAGTAATTGAGGGGTGATAATGCGAACAAAGTTCAAAAATTAGATAACGATTCTGAATAAGAAATTCATAATGAAAGAAAATTAAAACCGTTAGAATTCATAACCTATTAGATCGGAAAATTCTCATATTGCAGTTAACCGGAAATTGATAATGAAAGAAATTAAGACCATTAGAATTCATTAGAACGGAAACTGATAATGTGAACAGAGTTCAAAAAATTCTCATATTGCGGTTGATAGCGATTCTGAATAGGAAATTGATAGCGAGTGAAATTAAAACTAATAGAATTAAGTAAACGGGAACTGATAACAAGAACTGTGAGAGATATGTTGATGAGAAATTCTTGTTATGGAGGGCTAATAACGTGAATATATTTAATGTAATGATTTCGAGCTAAAGCTCTCTCTGAATATATCCTAAGTGTACGTATGTGTTTACGCTAATCAAGGTTTTTGAATATCTGTAATCTCTCCTCCAATATTAGAAGAAAAGTTCAATATTCGGTCGTCGATGAAGTAATATACCAGCGTGTAATATACTCATAATCTCAGTTTAAGTCATACGGGTGATTATACAGCAACATATAACCTTATAAGTCACCTGTACATAACGTTCGAGAGTTTATATAAAGGGGTGATTTGGAGAGTAAAATTAGATACATTTATATCATCCAGCTGCATATAAGTAATTATACAGCAACATATAACCTTATAAGTCACCGATACATAACGTTCGAGAGTTTATATAAAGGGGTGATTTGGAGAGTAAAATTAGATACCTTAATATCATCCAGCTGCATATATGTAATTATACAGCAACATACAACCTTATAAGTCGCCGGTACATATCGTTCGAGAGTTTATATAAATGGTGATTTCAAGAGCGAAAATTTAGATACACATCCTGTTGCATATAGGTAATTATACAGCAACATACAACCTTATAAGTCGCCGGTACATATCGTTCGAGAGTTTATATAAAGGGTGATTTCAAGAGCGAAAATTTTATAAATATCATCCTACTGTTTCCATATCAGTTACCGGCGATCTCAACAGAAAACCTAATTCCATATAATTTCCTAGGTATATATCAATCGAGTTTTATTAACCCCTCCAATAATTTTCGGGTGGAAGGTCTCCATCTATTTTTCATACGATAACATTTACTAATTTTCAATTCTATCGCAGATCAAGATGTCCATTTTCACCGATTTTGTGAAGCATATCGCAGCTCTTCTCGGACTTCTAACACCACACTATGATGGAGCAGTAGCTGCCGAGGGGTTGCGGAAATGCTCTCTAGGGATAAGGAGGATAATTAATGCCCTTAAAACGGCTAAAAATATTGGGGAGAAGCAGCAGCTGCTATCAGCATTGGGAGCTTTGAAGACTCTGCGGGTTCAGATAAAATCTGGGCAGAAGAGGGGATCCGGTGTGGATTCACGAAAAGAAACAGTGTGGGATCGAGTTCATTGGAGTGATTCTTTGTCTGCATTCGATAGTCGAATCCGTACAGGGATCCTTTCAAACTTGAAACATAAGGATCTCAAAGCGTTTCTAGGAGACTGTAAGGCCCTCTTCAAGCGACGTATCAAGAATGCTCTCAAGAAGGATGAGGCAGTTAAAGTTAATGTTGTATTCTGTGGGGAATTCCAGATTGTTAAGGCGGAGCAGATAACAACAGAATTCAAGTACTTTACAACCTCCAATTCACCAATCTTTCGAGACACCTGCTTGGATAGTTGGTTTGAGGATAAGATAGTGAAGCCTATATTGGCTCAATTAGAAGAGTTCCAAGAAAGAGACAGCGGGTGTGCGTTGACTAAGATAATCAATTTGGGGGTGAATATTAACAAGTTCACGCCTCAGCTAGGATCTTCATATATTGATTTACCTGTCCAGATCAAACGTAAAGAGGCATGCATTAATGTGAAAAATGATGATGATGCATGCTTCGCATGGGCTGTGACATCAGCGCTATACCCTCCTCAAACCACTTCAAATAGAGTAAGTTCGTATCCTCACTACAAGGAAGTATTAAAATTGAAAGGGATTCAATTTCCGATGACAATGCGTCAGATCCCTAACTTTGAGAAGCAGAATGAAGTCTCCATCAACGTATACATCTTAAATGAAAGTGGAAAGTCATTCGTTACATTACTTACCTACCTTACGAAGGAGAAGAGGGGTAGACACGTTAACCTTCTACTTATTCAAGATCGATACTTTGGGAAGGAAGGAGAAGATAGCGATGATACGTCCCCAATCCGTTTCCATTACGTATGGATCAAAGATCTATCACGCCTAGTTTCTTCGCAGCTTAGTAAAGAGGATCACAAAAAATTCTTTTGCGAACGATGCCTCCATTACTTCCGCTCTGAGGAGAAGTTGGGTAAACATACTGAAGACTGTGAGAAGCTGAATAGCTGTAAAGTTAAGATGCACGAAGTTGGAAAGAATATCCTGAAATTCAAAAATTTCAGGAATAAAGTGAAAGCTCCATTTGTGGTATATGCTGATCTGGAAAGCGTTCTTACACCCACTTCGGATCCGAAAAAGCCTCAACAACATATCCCTGCAGCTATCGGCTTTTACATGAAATGTTCATATGAAGATTCCCTATCCTTCTATCGAGCCTATCGCGGCGTGGATTGTATGAGTTGGTTCGCAGATCAGATGAAGACTCTCGCAGAAGATTTGGGTACAGTTTTCTGGTGTCCATATGACATCGATATGTCTGAGGACGATGAAGCTGCATTCAGAAGGGCAAGCTGTTGGCCACATTTGCGAACAGCCATTCTCGGAAGCCGATAAAAAAGTGCGAGATCACAATCACCTTCTACCTATGAAAAATTATCGGGGAGCAACACATAAAGGGTGCAACATCAACTATCAAGACACACATGTTGTTCCTGTAGTTTTTCACAATCTTTCCAATTACGATGCAAACTTTATCATCGAAGATATAGCCTCGCGAATGGACGGTGAAATCAACCTACTCCCGATAACCAAAGAGAAATATATAAGGTTCACCAAACATATCGATGATGCCCCCATTCAACTCAGATTCATCGACTCGTTTAGATTCATGAATTCGTCCTTGGATAAGTTGGCATCATACTTGGGCGATTACCCAAATTTGAAATGTTAGTTTGAAGAACTTGGCGATGAACAAGTTGGGCTTTTAACGAGGAAGGGGGTAATGCCCTATGATTACATAGACTCTTTTGATAGATTCTCCGAGTCTTTTTTACCGCCAATTGAGGCTTTCTACAATAAATTAGAAGATAAACCGTGCCCTCGGAGACTATACCAGCGAGCTCAGCATATATGGGAAAAATTTGGATGTAGAAACTTGGGCCAATACGTCGATCTGTATATGAAGACGGACATAATGCTACTGGCCGATGTTTTCGAACAATTCAGGAGTAGCTGTCATCAAACATATAATTTGGATCCTGCGCACTACTTTACACTGCCTGGCTTTACTTGGGATGCGATGCTGAAACATACGAAACAAGAACTTGAGCTTCTCACAGATCTCGATATATTTCTATTCTTTGAGAAAGGGATTAGAGGCGGACTTAGTCAAGTATGTTCTAAGCGTAGAGCCCACGCCAACAATAAATATATGCCGAATTATAATTCATCGAAAGCTGATTCTTATTTGATGTATTATGACGTCAATAACCAGTATGGTTGGGCCATGAGTCAAGCTCTCCCATATGGCGGATTTGAATGGTGCGATACAAATATTGATGTTACTACAGTTCCCTGCATGATCAACATAAAGATTCACCCTTCTGCCCTCTACATATTAATCCTCAAACAGGCAACGCCCCCGCTTCATCAAATGCACCATCAAAATTGATGGCAACACTTCACCCTAAGGAGAAGTATGTCATCCATTACCGCAGCCTTAAGCAAGCGTTAGCAAACGGATTGATCCTTACCAAAATTCATCGTGCCTTGAAATTTAAGCAAGCTCCATGGTTGAAATCGTATATTGATCTGAATACTAACCTTCGAAAGGCTGCGAAGAATGAGTTCGAGAAGAACTTATTCAAATTGATGAATAATGCGGTGTTCGGGAAGACGATGGAGAATATTCGCAAAAGAGTGAATGTTCGCCTACTTACCGAGTGGGGTGGGCGGTATGGAGCTGAATCATATATTTCTAAGCATGAGTTCAAGAGTTGCACCATCTTCAACGAGAATTTGGTGGCTGTTGAGCTAAACAAGACGGAAGTATGGCTGAATAAACCCATATATGTAGGAATGTCTATATTGGACTTGGCTAAGACGAGCATCTATGACTTCCATTATGGATACATGATTCAGGCGTTTGGGGATAGCTGTTCAGTGTTGTATACAGATACAGACTCTCTCATATATGAGTTGAGGGAAGATCCTTATGATGTGATGAAGCGCGACTGTCATCAATACTTCGACACCAGCGACTACCAGCCTGATAACATCTATGATATTCCTCTCGTTAATAAGAAAGTATTAGGAAAGATGAAGGATGAGAACAACAGAAACCCCCTTGACCGATTTTGTAGGCCTGAGGTCAAAATTATACGCAATTAAGATATTGACTTCAGAGGATAAAATCACTAGGCTGCTTCAAGATCTTGAAGCAGCCGAGTATGAGGAGTCCGAAATTGCGGAAATAATGAGGAATTATGGAGTCTCAAAAGAAGCGAAGGGAGTAAAATTTTCCGTTGTCAGAAACGCGATAGACTTTGATGACTACATCGAGTGCCTTGAAAAGTGGAAAGAGGTATCGGTCACTCAACATTTAATCAAAGCGGAAAAACATAAAGTGTTCTCCATAAACCAGGAGAAGATTGCGCTATCTCCCAATGACGATAAACGATACTTAATACCAGGAACTTTTGCTACGCTTCCTTGGGGGCATTATGCAATCATGGACACAGATTAGTGATTATTAGTTGAATATATTAGCATATAGTTGCAATCATAGAGATTTATAAATCCTGATTAGTTTTGAAGCATATTTAATATAATTATACAACTATTGTAAGCAGCTTATATGAAGGACATGTACAGATTTGTGATTGGTTGACGTTCCATATACGATGGGGGAAAATATATGTATGCAGCTCAGCATGTTGATAATCTGCAAGATTGGCTTCTCAATATCATAAATGAAAAATGTGCTTTTTCAAATAAATGATATAATAAATATCGATATTTCATTTCTCATCCACCTCACACGTAGTTTGTAGGCCTCCTGGGGACGCTTTCCACTTTATCAAAAAAAAAAGCAACGAGCCATAAGTTCTACCTCTTGGGTGGTGGGGAAACGGACTTGATCTTCATAAAACTCCATGCTTATATGTTTCCACTGAAATTGATCAAAACCCGGGAAAATAAAAATGTCTTTATCATTTAACTTTTACGTAATGTATGTTCTTAACTAGTATGTATATATAAACGCTTTAACGTATGAAGTTTGTAAAAGTCGTGTTCGCGAAGGAATCACGTGTCTGAATGTTGAAGCACGTGTCTGAATGTTGAAACACGTGTCTGAATGTTGAAACACATGTCTGAAACACGCGTCTGAATGCTGAAACACGTGTCTGAATGTTGAAACACGTGTCTGAAACATGTGTCTGAATGCTGAAACACGTGTCTGAATGTTGAAACACGTGTCTGAATGCTGAAACACGCGTCTGAATGTTGAAACACGTGACTAACACGTGTCTGAGTGTTGAAGTATGTGTTGAATCGCGCGATAAAAGATGTGCATGAATGTATTACAATCATTATACTTATTCACATTTTATTCCTCATCTGCCCATCATAGTTACTGTCATCGGTTTGAAGCAGTGACGTCATCATCGTTCGTAAACTATGATCGCCGGATTGAATCAGTGACTGTCATTGGTTTGGAGCAGTGACGTCATCATCGTTCGGAAACTATGGTCGCCGGGTTTAATCAGTTACTGTCATTGGCTTGAAGCAGTGACGTCATCATCGTTCGTAAACGATGGTCGCCGAATTGAATCAGTTACTGTCATTGGCTCAGAGTAGTGACATCATCATCGTTCTTAAACTATGGTCGCCGGATCTTCAGTTCAATAAAACACAACTTACACGTAAAAAAAAAATCCCCCCCACATTCCATACCTAGTTGTAGGACCCCGCGACAGACACCACCACACGACTAACGTCATGTTTAAACAACCTCACATTCCATACCTTATTTGAATTCCTCCAACCCCATTTTTGTATACTGAAAATAATATCCACATATCTATATGTTCAAGATGATTGGAATCACATTTTTGTAATATAGCGATCGCGTTGAAATAAGGAGCATATAGCTTGAATAAACGTCATGAAAGTAATCCCCTTATAAACATTCCGTTTTGAGAAATGTTCATGCAGAAGATATCATTTCTATACTATATATAACATTCCATCGATGCATTCAAGGAGCAGCAGCCCTCCCATGATACCTCCGATGAATACCCGCCTCTTTCAAAAATCACGTGACTGACAGCATACATAAACAGCGCCATTTTAACTCTTTCAAAACCCCTATGGCTAGCGCTATGAAGTCTCACATGCCATACCTCGCTGTAGATCCTGCGACATACACTTCGTCCCCACACGTTCAAACATCTCCACGACTGACGTTATGTACAAACACTCCCATTATAACTCTTCCAAAACCCCCATGGCTAGCGCTATGAAGTCTCACATTCCATACCCCGCTGTAGACCCCGCGCCATACACTTTCCCCCTTCGTGTTCAAACACCCACACGGCTGACGTCATGTATAAACAACTACCTGTACCACATAGGCTGCAATATACTCACACTTATCCCTCAGACCGGATACCCCGCGGTTATATCTACAACATTAAAATCGCTTGTTCTCAAGTCCTCCATAGCTGAGCGGTTAAGGAATCGGCTTTGGATTTCATTTCTCGGGTTCGATTCCCGTGTGTAGAAAAATATTTCATTTTAGTAGGAGTGCATTGAATTGTTCAAGTCCACCTTCGCGGTTAAGCCGCATAACTTTAGGGTTTATTACCCAGGCTCGCATCTCGGTGTGTAGAAAAATCATTTCAGTAGAATGTGAGTACACAAATGAGTAGTTCACTGACTTCACCTAACCATTGTTAGGGAAGAACCATACACAGATGATTAGTTCACAGACTCCACCGGGCCATAGTTAGGGTTGAACCATACACAGATGACTAGTTCACCGACTTCATCAGACCATAGTTAGGAAAGAACCATAGACAGATGACAGACTTCCAGAACCATAGTTAGAGGGAACCATAGACAGATGACTAGTTCATAAAACCATAGACTACCCACCCCTATCGATATGACTGCGCATGCGTGATTGTGGATGACCTTGGAATGGACCGTTTTCTAACAATTTGAACCTTAGATTTCCTTATATAGATTTACATGCAAAAAAGGGTGATTTTGCTCCCGAACCGGTGCAGCACATCTACTGATGTGCTCTGAGGGTGGCCTCTGCATTTCGCACTGTGTCGCACGAAGCAGCGTGCGTGGTGGCCGATATGCCGCCCATAGACCTCCTGGCTAAGGAGCGATCTAGGATATACCAGAGGAAGCGGCAGAGGGATACAACTAACCACCGAATATCCAAAGAGGAAAAGGAGGAAACCACCAGGGGATGGCAAAGTCGATGGGACACTTCAACAAAAGGTAGATGGACCCATCGTCTCATCCTCAACATACTCAAATGGAATTCTAGGGAACACGGAGAAGTGGATCATTATCTAACTCAGTTGCTGACTGGTCATGGGTGTTTTAAATCCTACCAGTACCGATTCAAGATAGAAGACAATGATCAATGTCCCACGTGTCGCCTGACAGTAGAGGACGCTGAACATGTTTTCTCCCACTGTCCTCGCTTTATGCAAGAGAGAGACGAGCTTCAAAAAATTCTACGACTGCGTATGACACCGGAAAACATTGTCGACGAGATGGTTGCCTCTGCACAAATCTGGAGTGCAATGGTCGACTTTGCTAGACACGTCATTCAGGTACTTCGACAAGAGACAATTAGGAGGGAACAGCCCGTAAGTTGGAGGAATAGGTAATAGGCATGCAGCCATTTATTCGTCCTTGAAGTAATGCCTAACGGTATTCCCACGGAGGAAGTAACAGTGACGGAGGTGGTTTTAGTGGGTACGAATCCCACACACTGAGGAGTACGGGCTCCTCAGCGTCTTTCGAAAATTTCCTTTACCCTCGAAAAAAAAAAAAAAAACACACACACACACACACACACACACACACACACACACACACACACACACACACACACACACACACACACACACACACACACACACACACACACACACACACACACACACACACACACACACACACACACACACACACACACACACACACACACACACACACACACACACACACACACACACACACACACACACACACACACACACACACACACACACACACACACACACACACACACACACACACACACACACACACACACACACACACACACACACACACACACACACACACACACACACACACACACACACACACACACACACACACACACACACACACACACACACACACACACACACACACACACACACACACACACACACACACACACACACACACACACACACACACACACACACACACACACACACACACACACACACACACACACACACACACACACACACACACACACACACACACACACACACACACACACACACACACACACACACACACACACACACACACACACACACACACACACACACACACACACACACACACACACACACACACACACACACACACACACACACACACACACACACACACACACACACACACACACACACACACACACACACACACACACACACACACACACACACACACACACACACACACACACACACACACACACACACACACACACACACACACACACACACACACACACACACACACACACACACACACACACACACACACACACACACACACACACACACACACACACACACACACACACACACACACACACACACACACACACACACACACACACACACACACACACACACACACACACACACACACACACACACACACACACACACACACACACACACACACACACACACACACACACACACACACACACACACACACACACACACACACACACACACACACACACACACACACACACACACACACACACACACACACACACACACACACACACACACACACACACACACACACACACACACACACACACACACACACACACACACACACACACACACACACACACACACACACACACACACACACACACACACACACACACACACACACACACACACACACACACACACACACACACACACACACACACACACACACACACACACACACACACACACACACACACACACACACACACACACACACACACACACACACACACACACACACACACACACACACACACACACACACACACACACACACACACACACACACACACACACACACACACACACACACACACACACACACACACACACACACACACACACACACACACACACACACACACACACACACACACACACACACACACACACACACACACACACACACACACACACACACACACACACACACACACACACACACACACACACACACACACACACACACACACACACACACACACACACACACACACACACACACACACACACACACACACACACACACACACACACACACACACACACACACACACACACACACACACACACACACACACACACACACACACACACACACACACACACACACACACACACACACACACACACACACACACACACACACACACACACACACACACACACACACACACACACACACACACACACACACACACACACACACACACACACACACACACACACACACACACACACACACACACACACACACACACACACACACGCACAAGGATTTTATTTGTAAAGAGTATACAGGGTGTGTATAAAAAGTGTGTCACATGTACAGAGTCACGTGACTAACACATGACAGCATGGCGACCATAAGGACCAGCTGTCATGGCGACCATAAGGACCAGCTGTCATGGCGACCATAAGAACCAGCTGTCATGGCAACCATAAGGTCCTGCTGTCATGGCGACCATAAGGTCCAACTGTCATGGCGACCATAAGATCCAACTGTCATGGCGACCATAAGGACCAGCTGTCATGGCGACCATAAGGACCAGCTTTCATGGCGACCATAAGGTCCAACTGTCATGGCGACCATAAGATCCAACTGTCATGGCGTTCATAAGGTCCAACTGTCATGGCGACCATAAGGTCCAGCTGTCATGGCGACCATAAGGTCCAGCTGTCATGGCGACCATAAGAACCAGCTGTCATGGCGGGAATAAGGACCAGCTGTCATGGCGACCATAAGGACCAGCTGTCATGGTGACCATAAGGACTAGCTGTCATGGCGGGCCTAAGGTACAGATTGCTGTGTGAAGATGTCGCCACCAAGTGACATCATGGCGGACCTTACACGTTCTCACGTATGTAAGAGAGAATCATTTCAGAAAATTTTCAGTTATAAAAATGAACTTAGCAGCGTGCGTTCGTGATTCAAATGTGGCTACATGGTCCACCAACAATTTTATTAAGTTAACAGTTAATGAAGTGTGTCTAAAATTTGGGATCGATATAAGAAACGATAAAAGAAACTATTTATTTTGGAATATTCAACTAAACCAACGCGTTCTGATGAATGAAGATCTATTGGATTGGTTAGGTTATCGCGGCAAAAAATATCATGCTAAAAAGGGTGTTATAACAAGATTGTTGAGGAAAAACCCGCATATACACCATTTAGAAATTTGTGATAAGACTGATGCACGAAAGAAATATTATGTTCTAGATGCTATTGATTTCGAATCATTATTGATGCAAATGCGAACTCCTAAAGTCATCGAGTTACGTGAACTGTTTTCGTTAATGAAATTTATTATGATGAAATATTGTGAGTACGAGAAATTCTATGAACAACAAGAACGTCAAAGAGCTGAGGAACGTGAATGTCTTGCGAAAGAACGATCTCAACGCTTATCTCAACAGATTCAAATGAATGTTATCACCTTACGGAATAACATTGCACCAAATATTGTTCCACCTCCTATAAATTTCGGAAAGAGACGAAATTTAGGTAATTACTTTGTTTTTTATAATAAAATTTATGTAATATATATTATTTAGGATTATATCGAACATCGAATGATATGAGACCAGAATGGTACCTGATGCGTCGACAGGAGGATGGTTGGCGTGATGCCGACAGAAAATTACAAAATCGAGGAATGCGATTAATACGTAAATGGTCTAACATATCTCATGCTATCGATATTGGTAACGAAGTGAAACAGAATTTCCGCCGCGATTTGAAATGGTATGCAAGAGGAAATATTATTCATGCCGCAGAAGAAGAGGTGGGTGAACAATTGATTAGTGATATCAACATCGAGTCATTGATAGAATGTGTTATCAATCACAAAAATGAAGCTTATGAACTAGCAAATGATAATGTCAATATATTATTATAATTATCATTCCTTTTGTTTTATTAAAACACTTATATCTTCATACAATCATTTATTTACATGGTAAATAGCCTTCTTTACATATTTAACAAACATTCTCAACATTAGTACTGGTAAAGAAGATAAAATTGCATACAAAATTGCGAAAATTTTAGAAATTTCTTCGTCTAGTGAGGATGATGTACGTGTGGATGGTGTTGGTATTGTCTTTTGTATGACATGTGGTAAACATGATGATTGTTGGAGCAATTGCCATTCAGCCATATCTCCCTCACTCCGTTCAAAGAATAAAAGTTTAAGTTTATAATATATGGTGGTACGATTATCTTGAGGAATGTTGAATCCGAATACCTCTAATTGATTATCGTTGATTTTTCTAAAATTCATCGGAATCCATTCGGTACGATTACACCCCCACCACCATCGGTTGCAACATCCTTCAGACAAATATAAATGCGCTCAACGTGTTGGGGAACGTTCGCGTATAGGATACCATTCAGAATTGTGGTTAGAATCACGAAATTTGTTTTTAACATCCCCACTCCCATCATTATCTTCACTTTTTGCACTTGTAAATGTATCCAACAGTCTTATAACTTTTATTTTATCTTCGTAAAAATTCAAGTCTCTTCTTAGTTCATGAACTTTCTCCACAAATTTTCAAAGTATACGTGTGTATCCTTCAAAAGATATATGCATAATGACACATTTACAAACTTACTGGATATCTTTATCATAACCTCCAACTTTTCACATTTACTCATAGAGTATCATTATTATTACTCGCATTTCATTCCTCATCTGACCATCATAGTTCGTGAACGATGATGACGTCATCATCGTTCGTGAACTATGGTCGCCGGATTGAATCAGTTACTGTCATCGGTTCGAAGCAGTGACGTCATCATCGTTCGTGAACTATGGTCGCCGGATTGAATCAGTTACTGTCATCGGTTCGAAGCAGTGACGTCATCATCGTTCGTAAACTATGGTCGCCGGATTGAAACAATGAATGCCTCCCGTGACGTCATCATCGTTGGTAAACTATGATCGTAGGATCTTCAATATAATAAAATTAACATTCTGCATATCAAGACTTTTCATTTGATACCTTTAAAGCTATGGTTGACATTCATAGATCCGTAATGACAGTTTGCGTGACAGATGCTTCATGGATCCACCACGTCACGCCCTCCAAGACGCGACATGACACCTCGATGGAGACCTCACGTGACAGACACCATGACAACTCCTCCCACCACCATGATGCTCTATGGTTTTGAGTTAGGTTAGCTCTATAACCTTCAGCTCTATGGTACGTGATAGCCACCATGACACCTTGTGACAGACACTCCGTCGAAGTGACAGACACCATATCTCACCGCGTGACAGATCATGTGATTTCAAAACCGTACGAGTCGCATGAGTCGGACGAGTCGAACTGGTGGCGACACCTCCACGAAGCAGTCTGTACCTTTATGCTGTGACGTCACACGTCTGCCCTGTGATAGCAGCCTGTCATCTTGGATTCGCACGATTCGGACGAGCCGAACTGGTGGCGCCACCTACACGAAGCAGCTTGTACCTTCGATGACCGCTGTCACGTGGTGGTGATACCTATACGAAGCAGCCTGTACCTTCGGACCGCCATGACATCTGTCACGTGACACCTACACGAAGCAGCCTGTACCATTAGCTCACCATGACAGCTGTCATGTTGTGGTGACACCTACACGAAGCAGCCTATACCTTTAGCCCACCATGACAGCTGTCACGTGGTGGTGACACCTACACGAAGCAACCTGTACCTTTGGTCCGCCATGACAGCTGTCACGTGGTGGTGACACCTCTACGAAGCAGCCTGTACCTTGGGGTCGCCATGACAGCTGTCACGTGGTGGTAACATCTCCACGAAGCAATCTGTACTTTAGGTCCGCCATGACATCTTCATGAAGCCGCCTGTACCTTTGGACCAAAGGTAGAGTGTCACCACCACATGACAGCTGTCATGGTGAGCTAATGGTACAGGCTGCTTCGTGTAGGTGTCACGTGACAGATGTCATGGCGGTCCGAAGGTACAGGCTGCTTCGTATAGGTGTCACCACCACGTGACAGCGGTCATCGAAGGTACAGGCTGCTTCGTGGAGGTGTCGCCACCAGTTCGACTCGTCCGACTCATGCGACTCGTACGGTTTTGAAATCACATGATCTGTCACGCGGTGAGATATGGTGTCTGTCACTTCGACGGAGTGTCTGTCACAAGGTGTCATGGTGGCTATCACGTACCATAGAGCTGAAGGTTATAGAGCTAACCTAACTCAAAACCATAGAGCATCATGGTGGTGGGAGGAGTTGTCATGGTGTCTGTCACGTGAGGTCTTCATCGAGGTGTCATGTCGCGTCTTGGAGGGCGTGACGTGGTGGATCCATGAAGCATCTGTCACGCAAACTGTCATGACGGATCTATGAATGTCAACCATAGCTTTAAAGGTATCAAATGAAAAGTCTTGATATGCAGAATGTTAATTTTATTGAATTGAAGATCCTTCGATCACAGTTTACCAACGATGATGACGTCACGGGAGGCATTCATTGTTTCAATCCGGCGACCATAGTTCACGAACGATGATGACGTCACTGCTTCGAACCGATGACAGTAACTGATTCAATCCGGCGACCATAGTTCACGAACGATGATGACGTCATCATCGTTCACGAACTATGATGGTCAGATGAGGAATGAAATGCGAGTAATAATAATGATACTCTATGAGTAAATGTGAAAAGTTGGAGGTTATGATAAAGATATCCAGTAAGTTTGTAAATGTGTCATTATGCATATATCTTTTGAAGGATACACACGTATACTTTGAAAATTTGTGGAGAAAGTTCATGAACTAAGAAGAGACTTGAATTTTTACGAAGATAAAATAAAAGTTATAAGACTGTTGAATACATTTACAAGTGCAAAAAGTGAAGATAATGATGGGAGTGGGGATGTTGAAAACAAATTTCGTGATTCTAACCACAATTCTGAATGGTATCCTATACGCGAACGTTCCCCAACACGTTGAGCGCATTTATATTTGTCTGAAGGATGTTGCAACCGATGGTGGTGGGGGTGTAATCGTACCGAATGGATTCCGATGAATTTTAGAAAAATCAACGATAATCAATTAGAGGTATTCGCATTCAACATTCCTCAAGATAATCGTACCACCATATATTATAAACTTAAACTTTTATTCTTTGAACGGAGTGAGGGAGATATGGCTGAATGGCAATTGCTCCAACAATCATCATGTTTACCACATGTCATACAAAAGACAATACCAACACCATCCACACGTACATCATCCTCACTAGACGAAGAAATTTCTAAAATTTTCGCAATTTTGTATGCAATTTTATCTTCTTCATCAGTACTAACGTTGAGAATGTTTGTTAAATATGTAAAGAAGGCTATTTACCATGTAAATAAATGATTGTATGAAGATATAAGTGTTTTAATGAAACAAAAGGAATGATAATTATAATAATATATTGACATTATCATTTGCTAGTTCATAAGCTTTATTTTTGTGATTGATAACACATTCTATCAATGACTCGATGTTGATATCACTAATCAATTGTTCACCCCCCTCTTCTTCTGCGGCATGAATAATATTTCCTCTTGCATACCATTTCAAATCGCGGCGGAAATTCTGTTTCACTTCGTTACCAATATCGATAGCATGAGATATGTTAGACCATTTACGTATTAATCGCATTCCTCGATTTTGTAATTTTCTGTCGGCATCACGCCAACCATCCTCCTGTCGACGCATCAGGTACCATTCTGGTCTCATATCATTCGATGTTCGATATAATCCTAAATAATGTATATTATATAAATTTTATTATAAAAAACAGAGTAATTACCTAAATTTCGTCTCTTTCCGAAATTTATAGGAGGTGGAACAATATTTGGTGCAATGTTATTCCGTAAGGTGATAACATTCATTTGAATTTGTTGAGATAAGCGTTGAGATCGTTCTTTCGCAAGACATTCACGTTCCTCAGCTCTTTGACGTTCTTGTTGTTCATAGAATTTCTCGTACTCACAATATTTCATCATAATAAATTTCATTAACGAAAACAGTTCACGTAACTCGATGACTTTAGGAGTTCGCATTTGCATCAATAATGATTCGAAATCAATAGCATCTAGAACATAATATTTCTTTCGTGCATCAGTCTTATCACAAATTTCTAAATGGTGTATATGCGGGTTTTTCCTCAACAATCTTGTTATAACACCCTTTTTAGCATGATATTTTCTGCCGCGATAACCTAACCAATCTAATAGATCTTCGTTCATCAGAACGCGTTGGTTTAGTTGAATATTCCAAAATAAATAGTTTCTTTTATCGTTTCTTATATCGATCCCAAATTTTAGACACACTTCATTAACTGTTAACTTAATAAAATTGTTGGTGGACCATGTAGCCACATTTGAATCACGAACGCACGCTGCTAAGTTCATTTTTATAACTGAAAATTTTCTGAAATGATTCTCTCTTACATACGTGAGAACGTGAACGTGAATAGTGAGGGTGGGGGGTAACTCTCCGTTTCGTTGTCATTGCAAACGTTGATAACTGACTGATAACGTCACTAGTTGTTTCAATTTGTTTCATTTCCAGCAACCGACTACCATAGTTTACAAACTATGATCGTCGGATGTTTACATCACCACCTACCGTTTGAGAAATAAAATATCAAATATAATAATAATAATAACATTTATTGGGAAAGATACATTTTGATAGTACATCATTTAGAACTAAAATTATAACATTATGATTCATCACCTGGTTCTTCACACCAAATTCCGAACTGATCCTGTAATCGGAGAATACTCCATTATACGATCGTTAATGATGATGCAATAAGCCCTGGTGTTTTTGGGGAAATTCAGGAAATTTTCCATCTCTAGTTTGACGTCAACTGTTGATGACTTTATAGCATCGTTTTGTTTTGAACAGTCAATCACAAAAATTGCTCTATTCTTGAATGCTATATAATCTAACATGGGTTCGCTTATTATTTTATTTGAAAATGATTTCTAGAAATCTTAGTACATCTGGTATGCTTCCACGTATTGCTGGTCGGTGAAATTCAATTTTATTGCTTCATATGGATAACACTCTGAATTCAAGTATAATTCTACATTTAGCAAGTTTATATTATCGAAATATGCACTGTGCTTAACAGGATTATTTTTTCGATCAGTTTGGAAAGCTAGAATCACATATCTAGGACGTTCCAAATTCATTGATGTTTTAACAGCCCGAATGTCACGAGTGCTCTCCTTCATCAACGGATTTTCATGTAGATCCCAACTACGGAATGGAATCAAAATAGGCTTCTCAGCACTCAAATTCCCCAACATTTGAAATTTAACTTGATCACTTGGAAACACATGTCGCACTTTTAATGCTATCGTCTTCACATTTATTTTAGCCGTTTTCGTGCCTGTGCTATTAGTATAGCAATCGTTATCGGTTCGAGACCTTATCAAGCGCAGCTTATGTTTTCCACTCAAAACTTTGTTATAGTCAATGAATAGGCCTAGTAGAAAATTCAACGGTATCCATAAATTGATTTTATTATTGTAGACTGAACTCAATACATCCTTAAATGACCATCCAGAAATAGCTAGAGGTATAGATTCATGTTTGGCATATGTTAGATAAGCTCTGATGGTGCTGACAATACCAGGATCACGTACTTTGTCTATCTCTTTTCCATTCAATTCATAACTGATATATTCGAAGAGAAACGCTCCGAAATTATTCGTTAGTTTACATTCACCATCACCACTTGCTTCTGGCTGGAATTCTGCCTCGATGAATAAAGCAGACGAGGCCAAATCTACCAACACATCTTGTTGATTGATTAATATCTCAATTTCATCGCTGTTGCCAAAAGATGTTGTGTGGGGATAGTAGGTATGAGTTTCTTCTCGGATAATGTCTTCATTGAAGTTTGGCTCGTTGAATATTTGAAGTTTTTCCGACATTGTAACCAAGGGACTTCAAAAAATTGATATTTTCCAATGATAGTGATGCAGAAGCAACCTTCTCCCTTGAACTCGTTGTAGATAATGACTGATGACCACTATGGGTATGTCTTTTATTGCTGAAATCCAAACCCATGTTCTCAAGTGATGGCTACTGCAACAACAACCTTCTCAGATGAATTCTTTTCATATAATGAGTGGTGGTGAGTATTGGATTATTATTTATTGTTGGAAGCCATAATCCCTAGCGGTTTTTTTCAACTCCAACCGTATAATAATTTCTTCTCCACGAAAATTTACCCGTTTCCAATTCTGATCCAAAATATTCAGTGTGATGTTATCGAAGGAGGTCTTGCTGATGACCGGTAGATAAATAAAATTCTTCGGCTCTATATCAATGGAAAACCCAGGTGGTACAAGAGGTGAGAACTCATATATCGTATGAGCTATCTTATTGTTATAATATGCTCCTGCGGTTAAGTTACACTCGACACGTATAGTTTGAACTTTGATTATGTTTATAGGTCGATCAGATACGTGTAGTTCACGAGATGTCAATTTCTTTTTGCTGAATCCCAACAGTTCGCTTATACTATCTTTAGGAATAAAATCCACTTCAAAATCACTCTTCAGCTCTGTGTGTAGAGTGTTGTTGTTAGATTTTATTGATAATTTCCGGTCACGTTCTTCTTGCTTCACTCCTATCCCACAAACTGCACTTTGTATGAAATCCTCGATGTCTGTCAACTCGTAGGACCCCGTAGGTATAGTTACTACTTCTTCCTCACCCTTCACATTTTTATAATAAAATTTATTAAAACCTTCTTTAATGTTCGGAATGCTATTGTACGTATGCAAGCCAACAAGTGCAATAGAATAATATGAATGAGGATCTAGTTCTATAGGTGGGTGGAAATCTACAGATAAGCGGGAGCTCTTACCCGTGATAGTGAACGTCTGAGACATGATTGATGAAAACTTTACCAACAATCTGTTTATATACTAATAAATGCAGGGTTAGTCGAGCACAACTGAAGAGTTAGAGAGGAAATCTAAACATAACTGACCACTATTATAAGTGTTATATTGTTGAAAATTATCGTGATTGAATAATATCTTACACTTTTTGAAATAATCCACTAGTTCGCGAGCGGGGCGTAAAATGCCAAACTATCATAATATAAAACTGTATCACCGACTTTATTAAACCCAACTCAGTGAGTGCCTCCATTGTCCGAGCTATCTAAATTAACTATTCTACGCTCGTTTTCCCATGGTCCGTTGGATGGCAGTTCATCACGCATAAATACTCCTCTAAAATGGAGAATTTTCAGAGCTTTTGCTAGTTTTCGTAGATCGAGATCGGTCAGAGGTCTTCTGGGTAGGTTTACTGACAGTTTTTTGGATGTTTATCTAAATATAGACGAAGACCTTTGCGATACTTCTTCAAATATAGACCAGATCCTTGTTTTCCCAAAGCTATAGCTTCCATTGTTTTATTATGTCTTTCCGTTTCCTCCAAGGTTTTCCGAGCTGCTTTGCTGTCGTTGACGGCCTTAACGATGCCTGCACCACCTCCTGCCAATGCTCCAGCAGCTGATAAGCCGGCAAACAGAGGTAATAAAAATGGTAGAAATCCTCCAGTCTTTGGAATAGGAATTACTCTTGGTAACCGAACATTTTTCCGACCACCTGCTTTTTTGAATTGTTTTCGTGCAACTTTCAACGCTGTTTGGGTTGTTTTCTTCAGATTGGATGAGTCAAACTTATTCTTCATAACTTTTCTCACCCCATCGACAATTGCACTTCCGAAGCCAACCTTCTTTCTCATACCCATCCCCAATTTCCTCTTTGCCTTCATAATTTTATTTACACCGAAAGCGGCAATTCTCTCTCCAAATTTTGTGTCTTTAGATTTGACACGTTGCCAAGCAGCGTTCTCTAATATTTTATCCGCCTCGTGACGTCCTTCCAAACTAGCGTTTCGCAGATATGAAATATCGTGTTGGCGGCAAGCTTTATCGAGTGGATTGATACCTGAATCTCCTCTTCTCAACCGTTCTTCTAATTTTGTACCGGGACCACAGAATTGATAACCAGGAATATGAAGTTCAAACGGGAGCTTGTTTATAAGCGTATTGAAAACACCTTCTCCTACGTACGCTTCCATACAGACTGATGAAAATTCAAGATTGCACCGTTATTTAACGAGGGGAGGGAGAAAGACCAAAGATCTCAAAATAATATTTTTTATTGATTTCAAAATTTTCTCAATACAAAAGACTTAAGTATAATCTTAACAATATATGTTTCAAATATTATAATCTTCACTCTTGATTCACCCTCATATTCACGGAATTTTGTTCTATTATAATAACCATACCCTCGAGTCAATAATATTCCAGCTATTTGTTTGTTCCTAATAATCTACAAATGGTTAATGATGGGTTCATTGAACGAGATCCAAATTATTGATTCAACTGTTGTGATTATTATCTAGACCCAACCATTTCACATACTGTTGACCCCTCCTCTTTCGTAATATTTTTTCGACTAAATACACATCGGGTTGTTTTGTTTTCTGTAATTCTTCCTCGTAGAAACAGCCGCTGATTGGTGCGTTGGTCATATCTTCTAGTAGATATGTGACCGGGTTGGTAATTTTTACTTTGATGATTTTAAATAATTCCGTACTCCAATTGGGTGTAAATCCCTTCTCAAAAATATGTTCAGCCTTACTTATTCGTACCACATCTCCAACGTTGTATTTGTGAGGCAGAGCTAACTTGATGTGTGAGTAGGATCGCTTCAATATCTCGCTCTCAATCTGTTTCGTCACTTTTATTGGAGCCATATTTATAGTACTATGTTTACGTTTATTATATTTTTCTGTGGTTTCTTCAAGTAAATCAAGCCATTTGTATTTCCCGCTAAGACTGAAATGTTTGTAGAGCGCTTCTTTTAATGTTCGAATGACACGTTCAGCAATGGCTGCTTTTTTCACACTATACGTATTATAATGATTGATATTATGTTTCTTCATTAGATCGTTGAAGTGTAGTAGATGTGCTACACCGGTTCGGCCTCAAAATCGACCTTTTTTGCATGTAAATCTCCATAAGGAAATCTAAGGTTCATTTTAGCGAAAACTATCCATTCCAAGGTCATCCACAATCACGCATGCGCAGTCATAGAAGTATATGGTTCACCAATCGATGGTCTATGGTTTGCTAATCTATGCGACTCGTGCGAATCCAAGATGACAGGCTGCTATCACAGGACAGACGTGTGACGTCACAGCATAAAGGTACAGACTGCTTCGTGGAGGTGTCACCACCAGTTCGACTCGTCCGACTCATGCGACTCGTACGGTTTTGAAATCACATGATCTGTCACGCGGTGAGATATGGTGTCTGTCACTTCGACGGAGTGTCTGTCACAAGGTGTCATGGTGGCTATCACGTACCATAGAGCTGAAGGTTATAGAGCTAACCTAACTCAAAACCATAGAGCATCATGGTGGTGGAAGGAGTTGTCATGGTGTCTGTCACGTGAGGTCTTCATCGAGGTGTCATGTCGCGTCTTGGAGGGCGTGACGTGGTGGATCCATGAAGCATCTGTCACGCGAACTGTCATGACGGATCTATGAATGTCAACCATAGCTTTAAAGGTATCAAATGGGAAGTCTTGATATGCAGAATGTTAATTTTATTGAATTGAAGATCCTTCGATCATAGTTTACCAACGATGATGACGTCACGGGAGGCATTCATTGTTTCAATCCGGCGACCATAGTTTACGAACGATGATGACGTCACTGCTCCGAACCGATGACAGTAACTGATTCAATCCGGCGACCATAGTTCACGAACGATGATGACGTCATCATCGTTCAAGAACTATGATGGTCAGATGAGGAATGAAATGCGAGTAATAATAATGATATCTACTCATTATTCATCACACTGTAAAATTGAAGTTATAAGACTGTTGAATACATAAGGTGTAAAAAGTGAATAGGTAGTACTTTCATGCACATGTTTTATCTCGTGATTCAACACTCCGACACGTGCTTCAACATTAAGACACGTGTTCAGTCACATGTTCAGACACGTGTTTCAATAATCAGACACGTGTTAAGCACGTGCTCCAACATTCAGAGCCATGCTCTACTCAGACATGTATTCAGACACATGCTTCAATACTCAGACACGTGTTTAGCACGTGCTCCATCATTCATACCTATTCAACACGTATTTGATACCTGATTTTGAGAGAAGCGTAGAAGTACCTAACCGCGTGATCAGACATACACAATATAACATCATCAACTAGTATATAAACAAATGCTTATTAACATATGTTTCATTATGATTTCGATTCGCCTTCAGGCATGATGAAGATTGTCAAGCAAAAAGACTCGTTGAGTATTATGAACTTAGGGTCAAGCAATGAGAATGTTGAACAACCACAACGTCACAGCTCTTTGCTGCCTAATACTCTACGAACAATAATCTGTGGTCCAAGTAATTGTGGGAAAACAAATGTGATGTTATCTCTATTGTTAGATGCAAACGGTCTGAAATTTGAAAACGTGTACATATATTCAAAGTCTTTACACCAACCAAAATACCAGTTACTAAAGGAGACATTGAAGAAAATTGAGGGGCTTGGATATTTTCCTTGTACCGAAAGTGATGAGGTCATAGACCCCACAGAAGCGAGGCCTAATTCAATCATAATATTCGATGACGTGATGTTTGAGAAACAGGAGAAAATTCGTGCTTATTTTTCAAGAGGGAGACACAACTCAATTGATAGTTTCTATCTTTGCCAGTCTTTTGCTAAATGTCCAAAACATGGATTGCGCGATAATGCCAATTGCTTGATTATTTTCAAACAGGATGAGCTCAATTTGAAACATATATTCACCGATCATGTAAGTACCGACATGTCACTCGAAAAATTCAAAGAGATATGTAGCGTATGTTGGAAAGATAAATATGGATTCCAGTAGATGTGCTACACCGGTTCGGCCTCAAAATCGACCTTTTTTGCATGTAAATCTCCATAAGGAAATCTAAGGTTCATTTTAGCGAAAACTATCCATTCCAAGGTCATCCACAATCACGCATGCGCAGTCATAGAAGTATATGGTTCACCAATAGATGGTCTATGGTTTGCTAATCTATGGTGTACCCGACTATGCTCTATGGTTCATCAATCGATGGACAGGTAGGCTATGGTTTGGTGATCTATGATTCCTCCAACTATGGTCTGGTAAATCTATGTTTTTTCCAATCTGCAGTCTGTGAACTAGTCATCTGTGTACTCGCATTCTACTGAAATGAATATTTTGTTATCCTACACCGGATTCGAACCCGAGAAATTAATTCCAAAGTTAGGTGGCTTAACCGCCCAGCTATGGAGGACTTGAATTAATCAATTTAAATGTAGTATATAACCTGAGTCACTTCTACTGAAATGAATTTTTGTTCTAAACCAGATTGGAACCCGAGAAATAAATTCCAAAGTCAACGCTCAGCTATGAAGGACTTGAGAATGAGTTATTTTAATGTAGTATATATAATCCGAGTCAACTGTACTGAAAAATGAATTTTGTCCTACACCAGATTCGAACCCGAGAAACAAATTCCAAAATCGGCTCCTTAACCGCTGAGCTATGGAGGACATGATAACAATCGTCTTTAATGTAGTAGATATAGCTCCGGTGCACCCTAGGTTTGTCACGTGGGTCTAGCCTAATGTCACCTGTTTCATCTTGATTATAGGTAAAGGTGAGCCTAACCTCATCCATAATAAGTTTAAATCGAAAGAATGTGATTTGTGTGTCACACAATTAGTTTGAAAGTTGAAAATAGTAATTCTGAACACGTGCTTCAATATTCAAAAAGTGTGTCATTCAAAATATCAGTAATTGCATTAATGGGTCGAATTGAATACACATCATATAAAATTAATAATCTAATTCTATAAAATAAAAAAATAGTTATGATATCACACATATTTTATTTACGATTCAGAATAATCTCTCTTTCTATAGAGAGTTCAGTAAAGGTCAAGAAGCGATATGAATATGATAAATTCAAATTATTAATAGAAAATAATTCTAACATCTCATATCCATATTTGTTTAATCTGTGTGTGTGTGTGTTTGTGCTGCTATTCACCTTCTCGTGGTCTTCGATATGTTTGTCTACGAAAAAAGTGGATGCTTGCGATTCCGGATAGAAATCGTGTTAACGAGGCCTTTTATGTGTGCGAGCATGTATAACGAAAAAAGAGAAGTTATTTTTGAGGTGAGTAATACATTTTGACAAGAGTAAAAACAAGCCCCTCTATATAACAATTTTTACGTAAGTAAGTATTTCGAGGATATACTACTGTAATACATTTAGACAAGAGTAAAAACAAGCCCCTCTATATAACAATTTTTACGTAAGTAAGTATTTAGAGGATATATTCCCCTCCTAATTCCTCATTTATTGATATTTATAATTCCTTCTAGCAATATTTCATCAAGTTTAGTTTAGTTATCGCTGAAAATATTTTTCCTTCGAGAATTTCACCCATGTTTTAACACATCCAATTTATTTTTTATCTATTTACGTTTCTTGTATCCATATCAACAGAGAACATTTATTAGATTCAGTATAATTTCCTTATGATCCACCGTTACATATCGTTCGAGAGTTTTTATAAACAAACCCCTCTATTTAACAATTTTTACGTAAGTAAGCATTTAGAGGATATATCCCCCCTGTATTTTCAAGTGATATTTTATCATTCAATGTTAGGTTTTATAAAATAGTTTATAGATGTATGAAATTATCAAAACACTTTCTATATCTTCCTTTATCGAAAGCATATTCATAGGGAAAATCAAAAATATAGACTTCTTGAGAAATTATTTATTGTTATTATTATTATTATAAGAGGGAAAGAGATTCAATACAAAAATATTAATCCTCAAAATATCATTTGTAAAATACATAAAACCATATAAACAATCAATATAAAAAACTTCATCACTTGGTTCTTCACACTAAACTCCGAACTAATCCGTTAATCGGGGAATACTCCATGATACGATCGTTTATGATGATACAATAAGCGCGGGTGTTTTTAGGAAAATTCAGGATACTTTCCATCTCTAGTTTAACGTCAACTGTTGATGACTTTATAGCATCGTTCTGTTTCGAGCAATCAATCACGAAAATTGTTTTGTTCTTGAATGCTACATAATCTAGCATCGGTTCGCTCATAATTTTATTCGAAAATGATTTCTGGAAATCATAGTACATCTGGTACGCTTCCACGTATTGTTGATTGTTGAAATTCATTTTCATTGCTTCATATGGATAACATTCTGAATTCAAGAATAATTTTACATTTAGCAAGTTTATATTATCGAAATATGTACTTTGCTTAACAGGATTATTTTTTCGATCAGTTTGGAAAGCTAGAATCACATATCTGGGGCGTTCCAAATTCATTGATGTTTCTCGACATATCGAATTTGTCTCTTACAGTTTTCATCTAACTCGCTATATGGTTTGGGATAATTGAATAGGTAGTGACTTGATTGTTTCCCATTCGTGATACACATTTCTTTTATTCTAAATTCAGGCACTTTGAAGCCTTGTACATCTATCACAATGAACCTCATATTGGTGAATGTCGAATATCGAAGAGAGAGAATAAACTTATCAAATCAATCTTGGTCCCCTACTATTGAGGTTAGTGTATAATTATAACATCTCATATCATATTTGCTTGATCTTTGTGACCTCGTCAGAGATGATCATAACAACAACATATTTGTTTCACTTGAAGCACATGTCTGAATGTTGAAGCATGTGTCTGAACACGTGTCTGAATGTTGAAGCACGTGTCTGAACACGTGTCTGAATATTGAAGCACGTGTCTGAACACGTGTCTGAATATTGAAGCACGTGTTGGAATGATGAATCACGCGTTAAAACATGTGCAAATCACTATTTTCAACTTTCAAACTAATTGTGTGATACAAAAATCACATTCTTTCGATTTAAACTTATTATGGATGAGGTTAGGCTCACCTTTACCTATAATCAAGATGAAACAGGTGACATTAGGCTAGACCCACGTGACAAACCTAGGGTGCACCGGAGCTATATCTACTACATTAAAGACGATTGTTATCATGTCCTCCATAGCTCAGCGGTTAAGGAGCCAATTTTGGAATTTGTTTCCCGGGTTCGAATCTGGTGTGGAACAAAATTCATTTTTCAGTACAGTTGACTCGGATTATATATACTACATTAAAATTACTCATTCTCAAGTCCTTCATAGCTGAGCGGTTAAAGCGTTGACTTTGGAATTAATTTCTCGGGTTCGAATCCGGTGTAGGATAACAAAATATTCATTTCAGTAGAATGCGAGTACACAGATGACTAGTTCACAGACTGCAGATTGGAAAAAACATAGATTTACCAGACCATAGTTGGAGGAATCATAGATCACCAAACCATAGCCTACCTGTCCATCGATTGATGAACCATAGAGCATAGTCGGGTACACCATAGATTAGCAAACCATAGACCATCGATTGGTGAACCATATACTTCTATGACTGCGCATGCGTGATTGTGGATGACCTTGGAATGGATAGTTTTCGCTAAAATGAACCTTAGATTTCCTTATGGAGATTTACATGCAAAAAAGGTCGATTTTGAGGCCGAACCGGTGTAGCACATCTACTGATTCCTTATGATAAACAAAGACTGTGATATGAACAAAGGACGTTATCGCAAAGGTTTTGATAGTTATATATACATCTAACATGTATATATACTTTCATTTGAAATAGACAACCCGCTCAGCATGGACGTGGGTGTAAGTAACATGCTTAAAGAAAAACAACAATTGAAGAAAAAAATTTGGGAGTTAGCAAACGTTGTGAGAAAAAAATATATGGCTGTGAAATTGGGTAAAGCTGAAAATGATGAGATTCTAGATAATATGTTCAGGAATGTATCTAAACCTCTGGAGGAAATTGCGAAAAATGCTGAAATAATCAAACAAAATTCGTTGGTTAAACCTAAAAGTATTGTTTCTACAGCAACACAAATGGAGAACATACCAATCCCAAATATTGTAACTGAAGGGGAAGAGTTCGTATATAACCCCCAAAATACTGAGGAGGATGTGTTTACCCTCGAACCTACTATCGATCAGATTCGTGAAGATTTCAGAAAACATAGGAAAGATAATGCAGAGGCTACAGAGGAGTTTCTGCAACAATACCCCACATTAGCACGTTATTACTTGGAAGGATTCCTATTGGATGATGATGTCAAGAAATACGATGATAGAATGGGATTGCAATATAATTCAACTTTAGACAAATGGTTCATGGGTAATCAACCTATAGAAATTGATAGTGAGAGTAATATAATTATCAAGGGTACTCCGTTCAAGGGTACCACAGGACTGTATAATTTGATATTTTACAGAGATGTTCTACCTGATACTTACACTGTGGAAGATGGGAAAAATTACAGTCAAATGATGGAAATGACTAGTGCCCATAGACGTAATAACGATCCAGCTGATCGAATAAGAAACATTGTAAAATACAAAAATGTACTGAAACCTTTGATTAATTCCATGAAAAAACCCAGAGCCAAAACATACACTGGAAGTGCATATATCAAAAATGATATGCTTGAATATAACGAGAAACCTATCGAATATGTTTATTGGGATGACGTTAACGAAATTGTGGATAGACTGAGACTTCCTGTTGCATCCTCGCATGCAGGGAACCATAATCATCACAACGAGATAATCTCTATAATAGAAGAATTGATAGAGGCAGGGGTAATTGAACAAAAACCAGGTGTAAGACAAAATCATCACAGTTATAAAGATGGTTTCAATGGATAAGTTTGGCAGAGCCTCCTCTTCCATGTGAATATATGATACAAATGTATTTACTAATAATTTCAAACAAGTTCACGGACAAGGATTATTCCTAACGAGCGATGGAAGTTATGATATGGAAAATCGTAGATTGTGCAACGTAAAATCACCGAATGATGATGGAGATGTTGCAAATAAAGTATATGTTGATAAATCAACACACAAACTGAATCTGAAAACGGAAACCAGTCTTAAAGATACCTTCAATGTTAGGGTTGATAATTTAATCAAAGATATCAACAAAGATCTGGATGAACATAAATTAACGAATGAGAAGGTTATTCTCAACATTGATAAACATCTGATGAACATTCAGAATAAATATAATGGAATGGGGATCTATATAAAATCAGAGTATAAAACAATCAGTGATAGTGTGAGGGAAAACAGAAATGAATTGAAAGAGATCAATAACACATTTAACAGTGTGAACATGCGTCTAAATGACATTACTAGTAAAGTGGAGGCGTTAGAACGACGGATGACATCTGTGGAACCTTCTAAGAAGAGACCATCATCATCCACAACAACAACAAAGCAGGGCTCTGTGAAACGTATATCTCCAAATCCTGTGAATATACCCAAAAAATTAATTCTACACTAGATTTCCACATTGATAAGATGAGTAGAGAACAAGTTGTGCATGAGCTTCATAAGCCGAGTAGGAAGAATTTCAAACGACGCAGAACGATCATAAAAGGCTTGGATGATTTGTGGCGAATGGATCTGGCTGAAATGGGTAATTACGCTCGTGAAAATAGAGGATTCAAATACATTTTGGTTATGATCGATTGTTTCTCGAAATTTCTATGGACACGCCCGCTGAAAACGAAATCAGCCGAAGAGGTTCGGAAAGCGGTCAGTTCTATATTGCTAGAAGGACATCGTAAGCCTAGGAATCTGCAAAGCGATCAGGGAAAAGAATTCTTCAATAAACACTTAGTAGATGTGCTACACCGGTTCGGCCTAGAAATCGACCTTTTTTGCATGTAAATCTCCATAAGGAAATCTAAGGTTCATTTTAGCGAAAACTATCCATTCCAAGGTCATCCACAATCACGCATGCGCAGTCATAGAAGTATATGGTTCACCAATCGATGGTCTATGGTTTGCTAATCTATGGTGTACCCGACTATGCTCTATGGTTCATCAATCGATGGACAGGTAGGCTATGGTTTGGTGATCTATGATTCCTCCAACTATGGTCTGGTAAATCTATGTTTTTTCCAATCTGCAGTCTGTGAACTAGTCATCTGTGTACTCGCATTCTACATATTTATCTTTCCAACATACGCTACATATCTCTTTGAATTTTTCGAGTGACATGTCGGTACTTACATGATCGGTGAATATATGTTTCGAATTGAGCTCATCCTGTTTGAAATTAATCAAGCAATTGGCATTATCGCGCAATCCATGTTTTGGACATTTAGCAAAAGACTGGCAAAGATAGAAACTATCAATTGAGTTGTGTCTCCCTCTTGAAAAATAAGCACGAATTTTCTCCTGTTTCTCAAACATCACGTCATCGAATATTATGATTGAATTAGGCCTCGCTTCTGTGGGGTCTATGACCTCATCACTTTCGGTACAAGGAAAATTTCCAAGCCCCTCAATTTTTTCAATGTCTCCTTTAGTAACTGGTATTTTGGTTGGTGTAAAGACTTTGAATATATGTACACGTTTTCAAATTTCAGACCGTTTGCATCTAACAATAGAGATAACATCACATTTGTTTTCCCACAATTACTTGGACCACAGATTATTGTTCGTAGAGTATTAGGCAGCAAAGAGCTGTGACGTTGTGGTTGTTCAACATTCTCATTGCTTGACCCTAAGTTCATAATACTCAACGAGTCTTTTTGCTTGACAATCTTCATCATGCCTGAAGGCGAATCGAAATCATAATGAAACATATGTTAATAAGCATTTGTTTATATACTAGTTGATGATGTTATATTGTGTATGTCTGATCACGCGGTTAGGTACTTCTACGCTTCTCTCAAAATCAGGTATCAAATACGTGTTGAATAGGTATGAATGATGGAGCACGTGCTAAACACGTGTCTGAGTATTGAAGCATGTGTCTGAATACATGTCTGAGTAGAGCATGGCTCTGAATGTTGGAGCACGTGCTTAACACGTGTCTGATTATTGAAACACGTGTCTGAACATGTGACTGAACACGTGTCTTAATGTTGAAGCACGTGTCGGAGTGTTGAATCACGAGATAAAACATGTGCATGAATGTACTACCTATTCACTTTTTACACCTTATGTATTCAACAGTCTTATAACTTCAATTTTACAGTGTGATGAATAATGAGTAGATATCATTATTATTACTCGCATTTCATTCCTCATCTGACCATCATAGTTCGTGAACGATGATGACGTCATCATCGTTCGTGAACTATGGTCGCCGGATTGAATCAGTTACTGTCATCGGTTCGAAGCAGTGACGTCATCATCGTTCGTAAACTATGGTCGCCGGATTGAAACAATGAATGCCTCCCGTGACGTCATCATCGTTGGTAAACTATGATCGAAGGATCTGCAATTCAATAAAATTAACATTCTGCATATCAAGACTTTCCATTTGATTCCTTTGAAGCTATGGTTGACATTCATAGATCCGTCATGACAGTTCGCGTGACAGATGCTTCATGGATCCACCACGTCACGCCCTCCAAGACGCGACATGACACCTCGATGAAGACCTCACGTGACAGACACCATGACAACTCCTTCCACCACCATGATGCTCTATGGTTTTGAGTTAGGTTAGCTCTATAACCTTCAGCTCTATGGTACGTGATAGCCACCATGACACCTTGTGACAGACACTCCGTCGAAGTGACAGACACCATATCTCACCGCGTGACAGATCACGTGATTTCAGAACCGTACGAGTCGCATGAGTCGGACAAGTCGAACTGGTGGCGACACCTCCACGAAGCAGTCTGTACCTTTATGCTGTGACGTCACACGTCTGCCCTGTGATAGCAGCCTGTCATCTTGAATTCGCACGAGTCGAACGAGCCGAACTGGTGGCGCCACCTACACGAAGCAGCCTGTACCTCCGATGACCGCTGTCACGTGGTGGTGACACCTATACGAAGCAGCCTGTACCTTCGGACCGCCATGACATCTGTCACGGGACACCTACACGAAGCAGCCTGTACCATTAGCTCACCATGACAGCTGTCATGTGGTGGTGACACCTACACGAAGCAGCCTGTACCTTTAGCCCACCATGACAGCTGTCACGTGGTGGTGACAACTACACGAAGCAACCTGTACCTTTGGTCCGCCATGACAGCTGTCACGTGGTGGTGACACCTCTACGAAGCAGCCTGTACCTTAGGGTCGCCATGACAGCTGTCACGTGGTGGTAACATCTTCACGAAGCAATCTGTACTTTAGGTAGAGATTGTTTCCTAGAGGTGGCGGAGCCCCCTCCACGAAGCAGTCTGTACCTTGGGTCCACCATGACAGCTGTCATGTGGTTGCGTTGACAGTGGTGAGGACACCTTCATGAAGCAGCCTGTACCTTTTGGACCGAAGGTACAGATTGCTTCCTAGAGGTGGCGGAGCCCCCTCCAGGAAGCAGTCTGTACCTTAGGTCCACCATGACAGCTGTAACTTGGTGGCGACATCTTCACAAAGCAATCTGTACCTTAGGCCCGCCATGACAGCTAGTCCTTATGGTCACCATGACAGCTGGTCCTTATGGTCGCCATGACAGCTGGTCCTTATGCCCGCCATGACAGCTGGTCCTTATGGTCGCCATGACAGCTGGACCTTATGGTCGCCATGACAGCTGGACCTTATGGTCGCCATGACAGTTGGACCTTATGGACGCCATGACAGTTGGATCTTATGGTCGCCATGACAGTTGGACCTTATGGTCGCCATCACAGCTGGTCCTTATGGTCGCCATGACAGCTGGTCCTTATGGTCGCCATGACAGTTGGATCTTATGGTCGCCATGACAGTTGGACCTTATGGCGCCATGACAGCGGGACCTTATGGTTGCCATGACAGCTGGTTCTTATGGTCGCCATGACAGCTGGTCCTTATGGTCGCCATGACAGCTGGTCCTTATGGTCGCCATGCTGTCATGTGTTAGTCACGTGACTCTGTACATGTGACACACTTTTTATACACACCCTGTATACTCTTTACAAATAAAATCCTTATCACCTACATCCTTTCAAAACTGATAAGGACAAGCTCACAGCGGATGCACATCGACAGCTAGACCGGAAGTGGAGACCGGATATCCTGAGCCCGGACGATGTACATCTACTTACACATACACATACACATACACATACACATACACATACACATACACATACACATACACATACACATACACATACACATACACATACACATACACATACACATACACATACACATACACATACACATACACATACACATACACATACACATACACATACACATACACATACACATACACATACACATACACATACACATACACATACACATACACATACACATACACATACACATACACATACACATACACATACACATACACATACACATACACATACACATACACATACACATACACATACACATACACATACACATACACATACACATACACATACACATACACATACACATACACATACACATACACATACACATACACATACACATACACATACACAAACACAAACACATACACATACACATACACATACACATACACATACACATACACATACACATACACATACACATACACATACACATACACATACACATACACATACACATACACATACACATACACATACACATACACATACACATACACATACACATACACATACACATACACATACACATACACATACACATACACATACACATACACATACACATACACATACACATACACATACACATACACATACACATACACATACACATACACATACACATACACATACACATACACATACACATACACATACACATACACATACACATACACATACACATACACATACACATACACATACACATACACATACACATACACATACACATACACATACACATACACATACACATACACATACACATACACATACACATACACATACACATACACATACACATACACATACACATACACATACACATACACATACACATACACATACACATACACATACACATACACATACACATACACATACACATACACATACACATACACATACACATACACATACACATACACATACACATACACATACACATACACATACACATACACATACACATACACATACACAAACACATACACATACACATACACATACACATACACATACACATACACATACACATACACATACACATACACATACACATACACATACACATACACATACACATACACATACACATACTAATACACAAACACACACACACACACACACACACACACCACACACACGCAAACGCACACGCACACACAAAGACTAGTGTGATATCGAAATATACCCCATCTTACTGGAAATTTGATAATTCACTTTTAAATGATACAGACTTCCTAGACAATATGAATAATTTCATAAGCATTGAATTAAATAATATACCACAAGGATGCGACTGGATCAAATGGTGGGATACTTTCAAAAGCAATATTAAATACATAACAATTCTATACACAAGACAAAAAAGAAAAACTTGCATGATGGAACTCAATCAGCTTCAAAATCAACTGAAAATTGTAATTTCAAAAGAAAAACCTTCTGCAGAAGATCTTAAAATATCATATACATCAAAAAAAGTTCAAGATTCATACAGAAGAACCAGTGAAAAAATCCTGAAAAAACCTAACTATGAAAAATTGCTAACCACCGACTCCCCTACTATAAACAGGAATAGTTTCATTAATTATAAAGTCATAAATAAACTGAGAGATGATAGCAATGTCATAATTACAAAATCAACCGAATTATGCTCCGTAGTACGTAGACATTTTGGTTCATTGTATGCCAGAGATACAACAACAAAAATCAATGAGAATAGCTGTTTATACTCTAATCTAAAAAAATACCTGAAAGTGATAAAAATATGCTCAATGAAAGTTTCACACAAGAGGAGTATACAAAGGCCCTCCTTTCATTAAATAAAAATAAAGCACCAGGATTAGACGGGTTAACGTCGGAGTTTTATGTACCGTTTTGGAATTACCTGAAAGGAATATTTCATAAAGTAACGAACCAAATCATGCTTGAGCAAAAATTGCCCACATCAGCAACAAAATGTGTAATAAGTCTGATCCCCAAGAAAGGTGACCTATTATCTATTGAAAATTGGAGACCAATTTCTTTGTTAACTACGGACTATAAAATACTAGCGAAAGCTTTATCAAATAGGTTATTAACAGTCATAGACAAGGTAGTTGGGACAAGTCATACACTATGCTAACAAAAACAACGTACCGTTAGCAATTTTAAGCTTGGATCAAAAATCAGCCTTTGACAAGATTCATCACAATCATATCTTTCATGTGCTTAAGGAAATTGGATGCGGGGACTTTTTTATTAGAGCTGTCAAAATCTTATATAAAAATGCCAAGAGTCATATTCGCATCGGCTCACTTTTGACAAGTAAGATATCTTTTTGCAGGGGAATAAGACAAGGATGTCCTCTGTCGGGGCCCCTGTATTCACTTTCCATAGAGCCCTTCCTAGCCCTATGTACACAAAAACTCCAACGTTTTCCTATTCCACACACCCAACTTCATAAGCTTATTGCCGCCGCTTACGCAGATGATGTCTCTATATTCGTGTCAAAAAATAGTGATTTTGAATTGCTCGTCTCAATATTTAGTGCATACCAACAAAAATCTGGTTCAGAACTGAATTTAGAGAAATCGGTCGGTTTTTGGACAGGCGGTTGGAAACATAGAAATGATAGATCAATCGAGATCACATAGACATCGACAAGCATAAAAGTACTGGGTATTACGTTTTCAAGCGATATGAAACAAGACACAGATTTGGCGATGGACCTTCTTCACAAAATAAGTCAATCACAAAATAAATGGCAGCAAAAACTACCTTCTCTGTCTTTAATGAGAAGAAAGATAGTATTAAACCAATTTGTAGCTCCGAAACTCTGGCACCACTTACAAGTTCTCCCATTCGAAAACCAACAAATTGAAACCCTCCAGAAGAAAATAGTTAACTTCATGTGGACCGGAAAACATTGGACAAAACAAAAAGACTTATGCCTTCCAAGATCTCAAGGAGGGCTCGGCCTAGTCCACTTACATTCGAAGATGAAATCCTTCAGGATATGGCTAGCACAAAAGCTATTAAACGCAAATGAAAACTCAACCTGGGCCATTATGTTCAACTATCATTTAAAACTATCCAACTTCCATGGAGTTGCGTGGCAAACTTTCTTCATGCCAAAAAAGTATATGCTTCACGAGAAGAGTTCCACATTCATAAAATCCCTTATTGAAGCAATGCATGAAACTGAGATAAGAATAGCGAACTATCCAGCAACTCTAGCTGATTTGAAAGATATACCAACAGCAAAATTTTATCCTCTACAACAATGTGTCCCACCGCTTTTCAACGATATATGGTCGAATATTGGATTCAAAAAGCTAGGTAATTTTATGAATAATAACTCCTGGATAGATGATCAGATGTTCGAACAGAAAATAGCCACCCTTCCACGTTGGCAAAAAAGTGAACTATGCATTAAATTCAGAAGGATCAAATCATTTTTTCAGCTGCACTATAAAATTGCCTTCCAAAATCTGCAAGAACCCACTGAACGAAATTTCATCTTTGAAACTCACGAGGAAAAACACATCGATTTAACTAAAAATACACGAAAACTGTTACAGGAAGAAATAACATCAGTATTTTTTGATTTGTCAATCAATGATGTACTTGAAGGAAGCTGGTCAGATGGTCCTATACAATGGCAATCGTTTTTCAAAAAACCAACTCTTGGACTAGAAGGTGAAATTTCCTGGAGATTAGCAAAAAATCGTCTAGCTGACATGGTTTTTCTACAAAAAGCTGGACTTCCTGATTCCAGCCTATGCCCCCATTGCCCTAGTGAAACAGGAACAGCATGGCACATAATAATGCAATGTCCCAACACGAGACAAATTTGGTCTCTCTCAACGAGCATTATTAAAAAATTGCGGAAAACACCACATCTGTACTTGAAAGATCTCTACGGTGGTTTCTCTGTAACAGCAAAAGAGTATGACTTGATGAATTACATCGTAAACCTCACAAAAAGTATCATTTACAGATCCTTTTCATCAGCGCTGAAAAACCAAGTTGCTGCGCAGCCATATGAACTAACACTGGTTAAGAGAATTAAATCAAGAATACTAACAGAGTTCGCCTATTATCTTGGAAAAAATGAGCTCCAACACTTCAAGGATCAATGGTGCCACAAAAATGTCTTATGTGAATTAGACGATCAAACTCAAACATTAATTTTCCCGAAAACTTTGGAGTGACACAGTAAAATGATACATATGAGAATTTAAAATAACAGTAACAATTGTTTGTTAAATAGTTTATTTAATAACTTGACACATAATAATAATAATAATAACATGTACATAATATAATATTAGCATAGGATGTGAAATATTTTAAGAATTGAATACTATTTTATGAGGATATTGTACAAAAACATCATTGATTTGATAAATAATAATAATAATAATAATAATAATAATAATAATAATAATAATAATAATGATAATAATAATAATAATAATAATAATAATAATAATAACACACACACACACGCACACGCACACACATGCACACACACGCGCACACACACGCACACACACGCACACACACGCTTGAAAGAACCTTAAGGGTACACGGATCAACTAAGATCTTCGATACCCGAACAGGTTCCAACAAACAAACCTTAATTCATATAACACGTCGATGAGGTATTAACGCTACCTGAAATAATACCCAGCCGACTGTTACAAGCAGTGAGATAGACTTTCAAGCCTATTCACTTATTTGGAAATAGTAAGTCTAGAGTAATTTCAGTTCAGATTTATGATTTATTAATATAAAACGTTACAATATTACTAATGGTTCAAGAATATCAATATATATATATATATATATATATATATATGTAGAACTGGATTCTCGGGTATTGATCCGCGTTGTGTGGTTTCGGTCCTCAAAAGGACCAATTTCACGACGTTTCGGCAAAGTCGCATTTGCCATCTTCAGGTGATTCGACCGTAGAGTCTGGAAAATCTAGGCGAACTCCAGACTCTACGGTCGAATCACCTGAAGATGGCAAATGCGACTTTGCCGAAACGTCGTGAAATTGGTCCTTTTGAGGACCGAAACCACACAACGCGGATCAATACCCGAGAATCCAGTTCTACACATTACGTCCGCGAGAACCTAAGAAGAAACATATATATATATATATATATATATATATATATATATATATATATATATATATATATATATATATATATATATATATATATATATATTTATATATATATATATATATTTGTATGTTTTCAACAAAAGAATATATATATATATATATAAGTTTAAAGTTTCTTTGCCTAATTGGCCACTATCGTGTATGTAACTTAAGAGATATAGAATTAAATTTTCTGAATTATGAAGATAACTTAGATAATTTAACAGGATTATAAAGATGAATAAACGTAAAAGACTGAACCATAGGCGGGATTCGAACCCACATTTCTGGATTTCTAGTCCAGGGTGTTTACCAATTACACCACTTCGGTCCTGTTAGATTTTTATATTTTTGTAAATATAAACCTCTGAAAGGATAGTAGATCATTGATGAACACAATGCGATTCGATGCCCTACCATAGATCAACTATTCACGCACATTCATCTGAAGTTCAGTCGTTTTTTGAAGTAAGGATTGTAGGTTAGTACTGCTATGGTTGGCAGTTACTTGACAGTTCTTATTCAAATGACAGCATCCCGGTTCTTATATATTTCAATAGAACTGACTGAGAATTGTTCTGGTTAATTATAAACAAGTTTAAAGTTTCTTTGCCTAATTGGCCACTATCGTGTATGTAACTTAAGAGATATAGAATTAAATTTTCTGAATTATGAAGATAACTTAGATAATTTAACAGGATTATAAAGATGAATAAACGTAAAAGACTGAACCATAGGCGGGATTCGAACCCACATTTCTGGATTTCTAGTCTAGGGTGTTTACCAATTACACCACTTCGGTCCTGTTAGATTTTTATATTTTTGTAAATATAAACCTCTGAAAGGATAGTAGATCATTGATGAACACAATGCGATTCGATGCCCTACCATAGATCAACTATTCACGCACAATCATCTGAAGTTCAGTCGTTTTTTGAAGTAAGGATTGTAGGTTAGTACTGCTATGGTTGGCAGTTACTTGACAGTTCTTATTCAAATGACAGCATCCCGGTTCTTATATATTTCAATAGAACTGACTGAGAATTGTTCTGGTTAATTATAAACAAGTTTAAAGTTTCTTTGCCTAATTGGCCACTATCGTGTATGTAACTTAAGAGATATAGAATTAAATTTTCTGAATTATGAAGATAACTTAGATAATTTAACAGGATTATAAAGATGAATAAACGTAAAAGACTGAACCATAGGCGGGATTCGAACCCACATTTCTGGATTTCTAGTCCAGGATGTTTACCAATTACACCACTTCGGTCCTGTTAGATTTTTATATTTTTGTAAATATAAACCTCTGAAAGGATAGTAGATCATTGATGAACACAATGCGATTCGATGCCCTACCATAGATCAACTATTCACGCACATTCATCTGAAGTTCAGTCGTTTTTTGGAGTAAGGATTGTAGGTTAGTACTGCTATGGTTGGCAGTTACTTGACAGTTCTTATTCAAATGACAGCATCCCGGTTCTTATATATTTCAATAGAACTGACTGAGAATTGTTCTGGTTAATTATAAACAAGTTTAAAGTTTCTTTGCCTAATTGGCCACTATCGTGTATGTAACTTAAGAGATATAGAATTAAATTTTCTGAATTATGAAGATAACTTAGATAATTTAACAGGATTATAAAGATGAATAAACGTAAAAGACTGAACCATAGGCGGGATTCGAACCCACATTTCTGGATTTCTAGTCCAGGGTGTTTACCAATTACACCACTTCGGTCCTGTTAGATTTTTATATTTTTGTAAATATAAACCTCTGAAAGGATAGTAGATCATTGATGAGCACAATGCGATTCGATGCCCTACCATAGATCAACTATTCACGCACATTCATCTGAAGTTCAGTCGTTTTTTTAAAGTAATAATAATAATCCTGTTAAATTATCTAAGTTATCTTCATAATTCAGAAAATTTAATTCTATATCTCTTAAGTTACATACACGATAGTGGCCAATTAGGCAAAGAAACTTTAAACTTGTTTATAATTAACCAGAACAATTCTCAGTCAGTTCTATTGAAATATATAAGAACCGGGATGCTGTCATTTGAATAAGAACTGTCAAGTAACTGCCAACCATAGCAGTACTAACCTACAATCCTTACTTCAAAAAACGACTGAACTTCAGATGAATGTGCGTGAATAGTTGATCTATGGTAGGGCATCGAATCGCATTGTGTTCATCAATGATCTACTATCCTTTCAGAGGTTTATATTTACAAAAATATAAAAATCTAACAGGACCGAAGTGGTGTAATTGGTAAACACCCTGGACTAGAAATCCAGAAATGTGGGTTCGAATCCCGCCTATGGTTCAGTCTTTTACGTTTATTCATCTTTATAATCCTGTTAAATTATCTAAGTTATCTTCATAATTCAGAAAATTTAATTCTATATCTCTTAAGTTACATACACGATAGTGGCCAATTAGGCAAAGAAACTTTAAACTTGTTTATAATTAACCAGAACAATTCTCAGTCAGTTCTATTGAAATATATAAGAACCGGGATGCTGTCATTTGAATAAGAACTGTCAAGTAACTGCCAACCATAGCAGTACTAACCTACAATCCTTACTTCAAAAAACGACTGAACTTCAGATGAATGTGCGTGAATAGTTGATCTATGGTAGGGCATCGAATCGCATTGTGTTCATCAATGATCTACTATCCTTTCAGAGGTTTATATTTACAAAAATATAAAAATCTAACAGGACCGAAGTGGTGTAATTGGTAAACACCCTGGACTAGAAATCCAGAAATGTGGGTTCGAATCCCGCCTATGGTTCAGTCTTTTACGTTTATTCATCTTTATAATCCTGTTAAATTATCTAAGTTATCTTCATAATTCAGAAAATTTAATTCTATATCTCTTAAGTTACATACACGATAGTGGCCAATTAGGCAAAGAAACTTTAAACTTGTTTATAATTAACCAGAACAATTCTCAGTCAGTTCTATTGAAATATATAAGAACCGGGATGCTGTCATTTGAATAAGAACTGTCAAGTAACTGCCAACCATAGCAGTACTAACCTACAATCCTTACTTCAAAAAACGACTGAACTTCAGATGAATGTGCGTGAATAGTTGATCTATGGTAGGGCATCGAATCGCATTGTGTTCATCAATGATCTACTATCCTTTCAGAGGTTTATATTTACAAAAATATAAAAATCTAACAGGACCGAAGTGGTGTAATTGGTAAACACCCTGGACTAGAAATCCAGAAATGTGGGTTCGAATCCCGCCTATGGTTCAGTCTTTTACGTTTATTCATCTTTATAATCCTGTTAAATTATCTAAGTTATCTTCATAATTCAGAAAATTTAATTCTATATCTCTTAAGTTATATATATATATATATATATATATATATGTTCTGCTTCGGGTTTCCGCGGGCGTTATATGCTGTATTGGGTTGCCGGGACATACTCCGCGTTGTTGTAGATTGGTTTCGATAGAAACCGTTGATATGACGAGATTGTGCCGAAACGTCGTCATATCAACGGTTTCTATCGAAACCAATCTACGACAACGCGGAGTACATCCCGGCAACCCAATACAGCATATATATATTATATATACAACCCAATACAGCATATACATATTATATATATATAACCCAATACAGCATATATATATTATATATATATATATATATATACATATATGTATATATATATATATATATATATATATATATATATATATATATATATATATATATATATATATATATATATATATATATATATATATATATATATATATATATATATATATATCAAATTTTGGATAATTAATTGGGTTTTAGGTTCAGTATTCAATGAAAAATTACTTTGTTGACGTTTCGGTGGTAGATCTCCACCTTTTTCAAAACTTTAATATATAAAACTAAAATCGAAAATGTTACATTAGTAAAATGGTTGAGTAGTTAAAATGGAGGTAGTTACCTTAAAATTTCATTCTGTGTTGGTATATTGATTTGTTAGAAACCTACATTTTTATTTGTAAGCTTTTCTCTAGATTTCCAATTAGGAGATATTCTACACCTCATTCTAGATTGGTACTTTTATATTGTAGTTATTTGAATTTTATAGCGTTCAATCTACTAAGGCACATAAATGAATGAAAACAGTTGTGGAAATTAATCATATGCTAGAATCAGGTGACCTAACTGTATTAGTTATCTTCTTTTTTTGGTGGAGGTTTGAACTATGGTGTGTTGTTATCGATAATATTGTATGTTGCTTGATCCATTATTGGTTAGATGTCGTGATTGAGTTGTTGTTCAACAATTGATGAGAGGGTTTGATTTAGGACGAAAATTTATTATTATAAGATTGGTAGATATATATTGTTTAAATTTGAAATTTCTGTTTTGTCATTTACAACATTATTTATATTTTTTTGAATGTTTATCATTTCTAAAATTTCCCTTGATTTTTTGTTTTTTTCAAAACCTATTATTTGGACATTTTCAAAGTCAAATTCATGTTTTTCTGTTTGGGTGTGTTTATTTAATGCTGTTTTTGCTTGTTTTGTGTATTTGTGGGCCTTGATTCTTTCTTGGAGATATTGTGTGGTTTGTCCAATGTAAGTTTTGGAGCAATTTTTACATGGTATATTGTACACTAAATGTGATTTTTTCAAAATTGGAGTGGTTGATTTGAGTTTGGTGTAAAACTGTTCTACGTTATTATGGCTGCGATGACTTACTTGAATGTTATGTGGCTTGAGTATGTTTTTAATTTTTTCTGATAGACCTGAAATATATGGTATGCTTGTGTATTTTATAGATGTGTCATTTGGTTTTTTTGTTTGGTTTTCTCTATTGTAATAAGCATATGTTCTTTTTTTTATAATTTTATTTATTAAGTGTATAGGGTATTGGTTTTGTGTGAGTAGTTGAGTTACATTGTTTAGACTTTGTATTCTGAGGTGCGGGCTAGTGAGTTTTATTGCTCTATCAATAAAACTCACTAGCCCGCACCTCAGAATACAAAGTCTAAACAATGTAACTCAACTACTCACACAAAACCAATACCCTATACACTTAATAAATGAAATTATAAAAAAAAGAACATATGCTTATTACAATAGAGAAAACCAAACAATAAAACCAAATGACACATCTATAAAATACACAAGCATACCATATATTTCAGGTCTATCAGAAAAAATTAAAAACATACTCAAGCCACATAACATTCAAGTAAGTCATCGCAGCCATAATAACGTAGAACAGTTTTACACCAAACTCAAATCAACCACTCCAATTTTGAAAAAATCACATTTAGTGTACAATATACCATGTAAAAATTGCTCCAAAACTTACATTGGACAAACCACACAATATCTCCAAGAAAGAATCAAGGCCCACAAATACACAAAACAAGCAAAAACAGCATTAAATAAACACACCCAAACAGAAAAACATGAATTTGACTTTGAAAATGTCCAAATAATAGGTTTTGAAAAAAACAAAAAATCAAGGGAAATTTTAGAAATGATAAACATTCAAAAAAATATAAATAATGTTGTAAATGACAAAACAGAAATTTCAAATTTAAACAATATATATCTACCAATCTTATAATAATAAATTTTCGTCCTAAATCAAACCCTCTCATCAATTGTTGAACAACAACTCAATCACGACATCTAACCAATAATGGATCAAGCAACATACAATATTATCGATAACAACACACCATAGTTCAAACCTCCACTAAAAAAAGAAGATAACTAATACAGTTAGGTCACCTGATTCTAGCATATGATTAATTTCCACAACTGTTTTCATTCATTTATGTGCCTTAGTAGATTGAACGCTATAAAATTCAAATAACTACAATATAAAAGTACCAATCTAGAATGAGGTGTAGAATATCTCCTAATTGGAAATCTAGAGAAAAGCTTACAAATAAAAATGTAGGTTTCTAACAAATCAATATACCAACACAGAATGAAATTTTAAGGTAACTACCTCCATTTTAACTACTCAACCATTTTACTAATGTAACATTTTCGATTTTAGTTTTATATATTAAAGTTTTGAAAAAGGTGGAGATCTACCACCGAAACGTCAACAAAGTAATTTTTCATTGAATACTGAACCTAAAACCCAATTAATTATCCAAAATTTGAAATATTAGAAGATTGGTTCAAACAAATAAATTGTCAGTAAATATATATATATATATATATATATATATATATATATATATATATATATATATATATATATATATATATATATATATATATATATATATATATATATATATATATATATATATATATATATATATGTATATATATATATATATATTCTTTTGTTGATATTCTTGAACCATTTGTAATATTTGTATGTTTTCTTGGTATATTGGTTCGTATATATACTGATAATGAAATAAAAATTCTGTTTTGACGTTTTGACAATGTTTATTGTCTTTATCAAAATGTGAATTTTGACAAAGACAATAAACATTGTCGAAACGTCAAACAGAACCTTCATTTCACCCTCAGTACATATACGAACCAATATATATATATATATATATATATATATTTGAGGAAAGTAGTCTCTTGACTGAACAAGTTAAAAACTTCACATAAAAGTGATTGTAAGTTAAAAAAAAATAGTTGTGCACTTGCAGAGCACACTATAGATTTCAAACATTTTGGCAATTCCAATAATCCAACTATTTTGGCTAGGGAAAATAATTGTTCTAAAAGAAATTTCCTCGAAATGGTTTTTATTAAGAATCAACCGAATTGTATGAACAAACGTTCTGATATTGCAAATTTAAGTGTGATATACAATTATTTACTTAATTTCGACAAAAAGGGCGAAGGCGACCCTGTTCTAGTTTCAAATCTACCGCCGTAAATCAAGTGTGAGACCTTGGTATCTAACAAGTGGTCTTCTCCAATTGGCTGAATAGACTTGTCAATTGATTTATGACTTTCCTTCTGTCAGTTTTCATTGTTTCCAATGGCAGACAGGAATGTTTATCTTTAATGTTACTGGAATTTTTAAATCACTTTTAATATGTTTGTATGTTGTTTTATAAGATATTGATGATTTTGAGCGCTGTTAGTTTTATGCCAGCAACCTCAAGTTAGTAAGTCGTTTTCACTATTTACAAGTGACGTTTGTTTTACAATTAGACCTTGTTTTTCAGATGTCTTGAAAATGAAAATAAATTATTTCGAAAGCTCGACAAGTTTTTAACTTGTTCAGTCAAGAGACTACTTTCCTCAAATATTATAGATATGGGGTTTTTCTACAACATTCATCGTCAGTACGGACTTACCAGTGTCTTGTTGCTAAAACGATGGGCCAAAATTAACAACAAATTAGCAGCTGCACGGAATAGGAAGATTTTCCTCATAAGATGCAGGAACATGGACATTTTTCCAAATCATATTACAAATGGGATTTGCAATATTAATTCCATTCTCCACCACCAAGGAGGTACAACAGGGAAGAAAATTAAAGGTTTCAACAATAGGTTGAGAAAAACTATTTTAAATTTAGAAATTAAAGTAACATTCAGTGATTTAAGAAAACTAGAAATTGAATTGAGTAATGTCAAAACGAGTGTACGTACAATGATACCCTTAAACACTTTTAATGAATATAACAGAAGGCAAGTCATTCACTATAATAAAGTTTATTATGAAATTCAACATAGACAGAAAATGAAACTCAAGAGTTTGAAAATTGATGCATTTGCTAGCATTCAAGTTCAAGATAAATGGATGAAAAATTTAACAGAAATTGACATTCCTTCTGAAGTCAAACGTTTCTTAGCTTTAGGTCCTAAATTCAGTATTTACCCAACAAACAAAGATTTCAAAGTTTCCTCCTTACTTGCTGATATTGAATCTATCATTTCACTTTTTCCAAAGTCAGATAGAGACTCTTACAGAGCTCAAAGCACTAATGTTATCACAAATTATTTACACAAGTTTTCATCCAAGAAAGATTTTTTGCAAAATATTTTTATTAAATGTAAAAAATTCCTTAAATATAACCCTGATTTATATGTTGTTAGGAGTGACAAAGGGAATGTGACTGTTGTAATGTACAAGCAGGATTATTACACTAAAAGTGAAGATTTACTTAAAGATGATAAATACTATGTTAGATTACCACGTAATCCTGTGAGTACCCTGCAGCAGGCAGCAAACAAGTTGGTTTCAAAATTACTCAAGGATAAATTAATTGATGCAATGACAGCTAAAAGTTTGAATATTTATAATGCGATCGCTCCACGTTTCTATGCTCTTCCTAAAATTCACAAACCCACTCTGGCTTTGAGACCTATTGTGTCTTCGATAAATGCCCCGAACAGTGAACTAGCACAATTTCTGACTGAAATTTTGACTAATTCGTATGATACAGACAATGATTACTATATCAAGGATTCATTCTCTTTCAGTAACTTCATAAACAATTACGAACTACCTGAAAATTACATTGTTGTGAGTTTTGATGTGGTGTCTTTATTTTCCAATTTACCTTTTGAAGTAGTCAGACAGAGTTTATCCAATAAATGGAACATAATTTCAAATCATTGTAATTTAACTTGGAGTGCTTTTGTTGACATTTTGGAGTTTATTTTCGAATCCAATTTTCTTATTTTTGACAATGCTTATTACAAACAGATTTTTGGTACCCCCATGGGATCAACCATTTCACCCATACTAGTTAATTTTGTACTTGATGATTTGGTGAAAGATGTGGTATCATTCATTCCTTTTAATATTCCTTTCGTAAAGCGGTATGTTGATGACTTAATTCTCGCTGTACCAGCAGGCAGAGTTAATGAGGCTCTATATTATTTTAATAGTTACAATATACACCTACAGTTCACCTCAGAAGAGGAAGATAATCAAAGTATCCCTTTTTTAGATATGAGAGTTTGTAGAGGTAATGACAACATTCTCCGTACAAAGTGGTACAGAAAACCTATATGTAGTAACAGATTCATCAGTTACCATTCATACCATCCTCTCAATATGAAAATAAATCTGATCATCGCTTTAAAGAGCAGAGTGATTCATTTATCACATCCTACATACCGGTTAGAATGTATGAAGGAATTAAGAGCCATTTTGAAAGAAAATTCATATCCATTAAAATTAATTAATAAATTTTTGTTCAATTCTGATCAAAAACAAAATTTAAACAATAATCAAGTCCCAACTAATATTACTCCAAATGTAAACAATAATGTTACATTTACAATATATATATATATATATTTGAGGAAAGTAGTCTCTTGACTGAACAAGTTAAAAACTTCACATAAAAGTGATTGTAAGTTAAAAAAAAATAGTTGTGCACTTGCAGAGCACACTATAGATTTCAAACATTTTGGCAATTTCAATAATCCAACTATTTTGGCTAGGGAAAATAATTGTTCTAAAAGAAATTTCCTCGAAATGGTTTTTATTAAGAATCAACCGAATTGTATGAACAAACGTTCTGATATTGCAAATTTAAGTGTGATATACAATTATTTACTTAATTTCGACAAAAAGGGCGAAGGCCTCCCTGTTCTAGTTTCAAATCTACCGCCGTAAATCAAGTGTGAGACCTTGGTATCTAACAAGTGGTCTTCCCCAATTGGCTGAATAGACTTGTCAATTGATTTATGACTTTCCTTCTGTCAGTTTTCATTGTTTCCAATGGCAGACAGGAATGTTTATCTTCAATGTTACTGGAATTTTTAAATCACTTTTAATATGTTTGTATGTTGTTTTATAAGATATTGATGATTTTGTGCGCTGTTAGTTTTATGCCAGAACCTCAAGTTAGTAAGTCGTTTTCACTATTTACAAGTGACGTTTGTTTTACAATTAGACCTTGTTTTTCAGATGTCTTGAAAATGAAAATAAATTATTTCGAAAGCTCGACAATTTAACAAAGAGTTTCTCTTTATATTGGCCGTTCCCATTGACTGCAACCTCAAGGAAAACATCTTTTAGTTGTTTCCAAGAATTTTCAGTTTATATATATATATATAAATATATATATATATATATAAATATATATGACACGGCTAATGTGTATAATCTGTCTATTCTATAGAATAGACGGTGCGAAACTCGCCAGTCGCGGCTAGGGTATGTAGCTGGCTAAAGTGTATAATCTTATGTTATTTGCATGTTGTAACTCGGGTATCCGTAGAAATCACACTATAATCCCTGAATGTGTTACAACATTTACGACAACGAAAAAAAAAACAAATCAGCTATAAATCACATATATTGTCGAAAAAATCTACAGTAAGGATAATAACATTATATAAAGCAATTTTTTCGAAACCAAGTCGTTCGCTCAAACTACGTCGACGCACATATTTTCGATGAACCAAATTTTCGACAGCTCTAACGTAGCACTGAACGATGTCGACGAGATCGGAAAATTTTACATGCTGATCGAAATAATATTGAATATTTTCATAATCGCGATGAACAAGAATATCTTTATTGAGACTATCCACAAACTTACACATTCTTCTAGAATATTCAATTTCGATTTTTTCGTTAGACATATCGCGGTCGTCGAATTCAGATAATACATATCGTTCAAAACATTCGGACGAGACGTAATTGTAATAATCCATATTGGTCATTACCGTGTAATAGAATAGAAATCGCGTTTCGTTCAATCTTATGCGGCCATCGTGTAAGACTTCCACATAGCCGCCAATTTTTTCAGTCAAATTGACTACAAATGCCGACGACACGAGCAATGTGATATAGGACCACTCATAATCGTACAAGCGGGATAGATTTTTGCACGACTCCGAAGAATCCGAAGACTTCAATATGAAGTATATGGAAACCCACGAACACAGTGCCGAAATTAGTCCGATTATTACGATCATCAGTATTATACTGGACCGACCACGACACGATAACGATCTGTTCACCACTACAGGTTTTCCAACTATGAAAGGACCCCTTTCGTATCTCGGTACTGCCGTATTGGGAATATTTTTCGTTAGTTCGAAATTATCGGACGGTGATGATTGCTTCGATCCCCACAACGAAGAAAAAGAAAACGACGACGACGACGGGAGGTCATTATCTCGATTACAACGACACTGTACCTGCGACGATTTGACGAAATTATCGTCATTTTCAATAGTTACCGAACGATGTTCCGAATCACTGCTAATACTGGACAATAGATGTTTTCTTTCTTGCGATGATGTATTTGAACATACTCCCGTTCGCGGTATATCATCCATACATTCGTATATATGATCTTTTTCGTCCTTACCAGGGATCTCTCCTAATGCCGACCTGCTATTCATGAGCATATAACTAGCGACAGTAACGACATCGCCTGCTGACTTTGTATCGATTCGATTTGTTTTCGGTGTAGAGTTTAAACGAGCAGCAAGCGACACTGGTAGCACTCCGACATTCTGATATGGACCAACCTCGGCAATCGTTCGATTCCCCGTCGTTAGTGTGCCATCGAAATTGGCATATTCGGACGGCATCGATGGCACTCCGATATTCTGATAACGATTAGCTTCGGCCATCTTCGCTCCTACATTTTGGTAACAACCATCTCCGGCCATTGCTGGGGATAATATATTCGATATAACAACAACGTTGAAAATATTTTCTCAATAACTTTGAACGACTTCTTATGGCGCGAACAGAACCAATTGTTATTATTATTATTATTATTATTATTACAGCTATTGAAATCTAGCGATGTGAAACACGTGAAAGTTGCGACGATACTGTTTCTTCCGTTGACATCGTAAGGCTTATATAACATGGTTCACAAATTATGAAATGCAAGAACGAAATCGATCATTATTGCTCAATGTACGACTACATCGATAACGCGATAGGCGACGGAACCAAATAACAAACCGATATAGTGTTGTATTCACATTTTAATAAAATATTCGTTTGAAAATATAATGCACATTAGCAAATCGAAAGGTATAAAATAACGCGTTCCGTGCGAACATTCAGTCAGTCCAACATCATGAAACGTGCAAACAAGTTCATCCTGTGGATATTGGGAAAATTGAATCAATTTTCGAACAATATCAACCGATATCCAAAATTAATAAACGACAACGAATATTCATCGATGGAGGAAGATTTCCCAGGTCCACAACAAGATGTTAATATCAAATCTGATACAAGTAGCGTTAACGACGACAACGATTACGAAGGCGACGAATGGTTCGAAGCAGCATCATCGGAAAATGGAGCAGAACCAAGTGATGAATCCCACGACAGCGAACGCAACATCGACGATAAAGGACAATTATCGACCGACTCTGAATCCCCGATCGTGAACGAGATAACAGTAAATACCATCGGAAATGAAATAACAACCCTAAACAGTTTGTTGGGAATATACGTGCAAAACAAGGAGGATCGTTTGACGGAAGAAATAGAAGAACCGGTAACCGCCATTGAGGAATGCTACAACGACCCGGAAGAAAAAGTATACATCGATACAATGAGGCTATGCAATACATTGATTGACAGAATTTTTTTCATCGATTGCAAATATTATAAATATTGTTCGGAAAAAATATATTTCGAATTTGCTGGCACACGCGGAGACCAAACTACTCATTTGAATGGCGCACCGTATAATTCAACAACTGGGAGAATTATTACAAAATTCAGAGAGCTGGGAGAACTGTGGGCCATGACAAACGATCAATTTACTGGTATGATCAAAAATTTACGTTGTGGCACCTGGGAAATAGAAGAGAAGACTGTTTCACCGAATCTGATTGTCCAAAATATTCTCACCGACCCCGAGCCATTACCGATCATCGTGAATTGGTACGAGAATGCCTGCAAGGATTTCTTCGACGGATATTTACATAAAACGTGGGATAACGATAGGGCGACGATAGTTCTCACGTTGGGTAATCAGCAATATTCGAAAAAAGTCGAGTGGTATACACTGAAAGGCACAAAGTTCAAACATATCGTTCAATATGAATTATTCCACCATCCGTTCGATGCTCTAATATTGACTTATAACCACACTACCACCGATTATCATTTCGCGGGGAAATGTGAATTCTCCTTTGACGATTTCCACGATGTGTTAGGATGTGGGAGTGCCACCGGCCACGGACATCATGACCAGCAACAGTCCTGTGAGACTAGAAGCAAAAAATTACGATGTATGCTCAAAAATGTGCTCAATTATTTTATTTTTGAAAAATATATAATGTGATATTTATTGTAAATTTTTCGTCTTTCGTTCAAATCGTAAGTCGTGCTCGGAAAATGAAATTCATTCTATCGTAGAGAAATTTTATCGACTGGATTGTTCATCGACCAACTTCCACGATTCTCTCGTTCGGAGAATGAAATTGTAAAACATTTTAAATGAACAAACTTTGTCGACTCGGAATCTATCGTCGAACGATTCGTTGTTGAAACGAAATCTCACCGGTGGATTTCTTCGAGCTACAAAACTTTGAACGTAATTCTCGTTCAAGGAATGAAACAGTTTTGTCTCGAATGAAATTTGTTGAAACGAAATCTCACCGGTGGATTTCTTCGAGCTGTAAAATCTTCGAACGCGAATCTCGTTCGAGAAATGAAATCGTAAATTATTTTCTGATGAACCAACGTTGTCCGCGTAGAATCTCTCGTCGAACGAATCTTCAAACTTATAAGTTCCTCGTCATGCGTACTAGCATCATCGAGAAACAGTTTTGTCTCGAATGAAATTTGTTGAAACGAAATCTCACCGGTGGATTTCTCCGAGCTGTAAAATCTTCGAACGTGAATCTCGTTCGAGAAATGAAATCGTAAAATATTTTCTGATGAACCAACGTTGTCCGCCTAGAATTTCTCGTCGAACGAATCTCCAAACTTATAAGTTCCTCGTCATGCGTACTAGCATCATCGAGAAACAGTTTTGTCTCGAATGAAATTTGTTGAAACGAATTTTCACCGGTTGGATTTCTTCGAGCTGTAAAAACGTGGAACGTGAATCTCGTTCGAGAAATGGAATCGTAAAATATTTTTTGATGAACAAACTTTGTCCACCTAGAATCTCTCGTCGAACGAATCTCCAAACTTACAAGTTCCTCGTCATGCGCACTAGCTCTGTCGAGAAACAGTTTCGTCGCGAGTAAAATTTGTTGGAACGAAATCCATCGGCGGATTTCTTCGAGCTGCAAAAACATTTACAGCTATGACTCGTCATCACGTGACGTAGACGTGACGTATCACGGGGGCAACGAAAATTGTGGAAAGCAACTTTCAGTTCTCGCGAGAAGCTAACGCCAAGTTTAAACAGTCAAGGGGGCTCCACGTACCCCCATAGCACCCCTGCACCCCTATATATATAATATATATATATATTATATATAACCTCCGCGACGGCCTGCTCCTTCTTACTACTACGTTGTTCTTACTCTGGTCAAGGAGGTTTAGGATCGCGGGCGAGAAGATTGCTGATTATATAGTTCATTTAGGGTCAGCTGAGTGAATACTCGATTCTCATTGGACTAGAGCTGTTCGACGTCACAAAAATCCTAAAATCTACTGATTTCTGACGAAAATCACGGTAGAAGGGGTAAAATTTTGATCAGATTCAATTCAGAGTTCCGATAGTCAAGTCGATTGAGGTTAGATTGTACAATATTAAACCCACCCCATCCACAGATGTAGTAATTTCATGAAATGCATATATATCTATGGTAGGTTCTAGACTATATACGTGATAGTTCAAAGGAACTCCAATAGATGGCGCTCACCCACTAACTTTCTATCGACGTGTAATTAAACTATGTATCGTTGAAGTCGTCAGCCGATAAATTTTGTTCGTTAGTAGAGATGTTCGATTTCATTTTGTGCACGCAAGATACGTTCGGAGCGAGGAACGACCGAAACGTTACCGCCCACCACTCTCGAGGGTATAAGTACGGCTGTGACACACACATGTCGATTCAGTTTCAGTCGACATGCCGTGCAAAACATGTGGTGGATTAGATCACAGTCGCGTTTCTTCGGCCAAATGTGCAAATCGAATATTGAAGCAAAAACATAGATTCAGCACAGTAAATACTTGTACCGAGACGTTCACGATAAAACGCGGTTTTCGTAAGTTTTGCCGAGATCCTGAGTTGCGACAACGAATCGAAAATGACGTTTTGGAAATTTCTCAACTGGCCGTCGAAGCATCGCTCTATGTCAGTTTTCATTATACGAAATTGTTACATCGAAACGAATTTCCGATCGGACAGTTTTCCATGGGTCACCTACAAGATTTCTATTACCATCTCCAGGGCAAACGACAGGGGAAAGAACGCGTTGTGTTGGACGAAGAATATTTCGCTATGCGGCCAGACAAAACGTTATTATACGACGGCCGATTACGATCCTTCCTCATTAGCTCATGTGTCAAGCAACACGAAGCCAATATGAAAAATTGTATCACGGTCCATTTTTACGATCGACTCGTCCGATATTTCTATGAAAAATACAAGAAAGAATGTGATCGAAAACGCTACGAATGGAAGACGATAGTTTACGACGAATTGTTCGCCTTCGTACCACGTCACGTCGCCCACAGCCGAGAAGTTGCAGAATTTCTAGAAGATTTCCGTTTCGACTATCACAAAAAATTCATTAATATCGAAAATGACTGGTGGAATTTGGTACCGATCACTTTCGAGTTGGGACGATGGTTCGACGAGAGAAAGTTGAAATCCTTTTCGGCGTTTCCTATATTTTCGTCTGGCAGAAAACATTTGCTTTATAACGCTATGGCATTGAAAGAATTATTGAGTAGTACAAAATTGCTACCGGATAAAACTACCGATTCCGCGTTCAGGAACGAAACTCCAAAATATTGGTGGCATTATTTCGATCTATCTCATTCAGTTTACGGCAAATTCGATGACACAACTATGCAGATCGAGCCCAACAAGCAGCGGACTTCATTTGCCATGAGTTTTTCCACCAACGGAATCGATTGTTCCATCATGATGAATAAATATGTGCGATCCACCATCCAACAACCGCAAAACAAGAAGCGAAAGAAGACGAACATAAAACCCGAGACTACAGTGGTTAATTCCAACTTCACTAAATATTTGGGAATCGATCCGGGGGTCGTTAATTATATCGGCGCGTGCTATATCGATAAGGAAACTCGAACAGAAACCAATTTCGTGTTAAAATCGGCCACGTTCAAGGAACATTTTTGTAAAGAACGTGCTCGACGACGCAAACGGAAAAAAATGTCGGGAAACTTTGAAAAACGCCTGCTTGAATATCGCGAAAGTATAAACATAGGGAAAAAATTAATTGTTTCGCCGAAGTGTGGTTCTAATTTTAACTCCCATGTGGAGTACATTTTATACAGACTGAATTTCTTATCGTCCAGTCGCGAAATTTACGATACGCGGAAATATACGCGCTTGAGCTGGGACTCGTACATTTCACGGCGTGCAGCTGAAGATAAGTTGGTAGATCAGCTATTGCCCGCCAGAGATGATGATGATGATAATTCCGTGTTGGTTTGTTTTGGAGATGGAACACTGAAAAAAAATTTCAGTTATGGCAGAAATAAAAAACCCGCCGTCGAAATGCTCAAACGAGCGTTCCATCGTCGACGCGATAAATGTCAGGTTATATGTGTGGATGAGTATCTGACTACACAATCTTGTTCGAAATGTTTCGATAGAATGCCTTTTCCACCCAAAAACACGACCATAAATAGAGACGATATGAAGCGACGACGACGATGTCACGATCATAGATTTCAAATTTGCCGAAAATGTAAAATCACGTGGAATCGTGACGTCAATGCTGCGCGTAACATCATTTTGGTTGGTCTCGGATTAATTGATTATCGTTGTAAAACGTCAGATGAATTTGTTCGTTTGACGGAATTTCAAAATTATGTCTTGCATAAGGGTGAAATTCGTATCTCCTGACGGTCATGTTGGCCGTAAACGAGTCAAACCGGCATAATTCTCGTTACGAAATTCCAACGGCGGATTTCTTCGATCTGCGGAGAAATTTTCTTTCACATGCGTCATACGCACTAGCTCCATCGAGAAACAGTTTTGTCTCGAATGAAATTTGTTGAAACGAAATCTCACCGGTGGATTTCTTCGAGCTGTAGTTTGATTAACGTGGGATGGCATTGTCGGTGACGAATCGTGAGGCGGTATGGGACCTGCTAAAATCCATACGAAAATGGTGATATACCCCGCATTCAGTTAAATTCAGTGTCACTTTCAGTCTAGATGTCGTGTAAAACGTGTGGCGGTTTGGATCACGTACGTGCTAATTCGAAAAAATGTGCACATCGGATATTCAGAAAAAAAAAAGTCAAAAAAAGTAAACGAGTTTTGACGGTACCTGACGACAATTTCGAGGTGATCTCATCGGAATATATTATTGAAGAACGAATTGAGGACGATTCGTCCGTTATTCCGGTAGCTATCACAGAAAAGAGAAAAGTCGAAAATAGTGAACGAGTGTTGACGGTACCTATCATATGTGACGACGACGGTGTCGAGGTGATCTCATCGGAATATATTGTCGAAGAACGAATTGAGGATGATTCGTCCGTTATTCCGGTAGCTATTACTGAAAACGACGAGGAATGTGCCGAGGTGACTTCATCGGATAGTTCGTCCGTTATTGACATTTTGGGTGTTTCGGACGTGAAAGATTGGTCGAGTACATATTCTGATTCACGAGATGCGTCGATGACTGTTCGATATGGTGATTTCTTCATCGTACACACCCGCGATAAGGTCATCGAGGATAGCTGTTGGGCTCTGACCGAGAAAAGTTGCAAGTCTCTGATCGCAAACGCTGTCTTTATTGGTATGGAATGTTTGAAGCACGATTCGAATGTTGTATATATCGCGGCAGCTATTCGGCGAGGAAATCTGTCTACAGTTTTGCACGGCGTTCCACACAATTGGAACACCGAAAGAAAATTTCAAATTACAAACGACTTTGTATTTTTGCGAGAAATGTCGGTTGATCAAGTTGATCGTATTCGAAAGCATGTTTTGGCCGGGGTATGGGAAGATACCAGCAAGAATGTTTCGCCGATCACGGTGATTGATACTATTTGTCGTCACTGTCCGGAGCCACCGACGATTATCGTCAGCTGGTATGATGATAAAAATGAAGAATTTTTCGACGGATATTTCCGATTCGTATATGACAATAGAGGTTTGGTATTGCTGATTACTAACGACCGAATAACAACGACGGTTGAGTGGTATTCATTGAAGGGGACGACTTTGAAGAATTTGATTCGATACGATTTATTCAAATTTCCTGTCCGTACAATGGTATGGAGTCGCACGATCGTTACGAACGATGTCAATCATCGTGACTTTACTTTGGACGATTTCCATGACGTGTTAGGTTGTACGGACACACATGCGCGAGACGAACCGTGTGCAGATAGAATCGTGAAATTACAGTGTATGGTCAACATTTTAATGACTATGTAGATTTCTGAATAGGACAATAAAACAAAAACATTTAAGAACATATTTTTTATTCGTCACAAACAAATGAACGCAGTACTCAGTTCCAATAGCCGAGTCGATTGAGGTTAGATCGTACAATATTAAATCTATCTCATCCACAGATTCGGTAATTCGGAAATTGAAACTGTAAAATATTCGCTACCGAACGTAGTTGCTCGAAATGTTTATAATGGTAAAATCCGCATCTCATGGCGGGTACATATTTCACGATAAAATTCCATAGTAATTATTATCACGTTGTAAAACGCAATTTTTTCGAAATCCGATCTTTCTTGAGAGTAGCGACGACGATTCTCCTTTCGATGTATCAAATTTTCCAAGGCTCTAACGTAACACTGAATTATATCGACAAGTTCGGAAAATTCGACGTTCTGATCTAAAAAATAATACAGCGATTGGTTGTCGTGATGTATCGCTAAAATTTTACCCAAAACATCAACAAATCGACACAGTCGCGTGAAACGTCCTAAATTATCGTGCGATGTTATTCTAACGTATCGTTCGTCGAATCCAGATACGATGTACCGCTCGAGACACACGGAGGGGACCCGATTATAATAATTCGCATTTGTCATTATGGTATAGTAGAACAGAAATCGCGTTTCGTTCAACGTTATGCGATTGTCCGATAGAATCTTCATATGATCAATTTTTTCTGTTAGATTTACCAAAAATTCCGACGATACGAGCAATTTCATGTACGACCATCTGTAGTCGAGCGGATACGAAAAATTCACGCACAATTCGGAAGGCGGGGACGAGGGATTCATCATAAAATATACCGAAGTCCACGAACAAAACAGCGAAGCTATTCCGATCGTCATCGTGATCCATAATAAAATTTTATAATAATTGTCGGATTGATACGAAGAAGGTGCTGCTACTGCTGCTGCTGCTGCTGTTGTTACTGTTGTTGCTGCTGCTGCTGTCGCTGTAGGTCCATCGATGATAAACGCATCTGTTTCGGATGTCAAATCGATCGCGTCGGGCGAATATTCCGTTCTTAGGTAATAATTTTGCGGCGACGTAGACGAAGACGCACCATCATCGCTCTGATGACGATAATACTGGGATCGTGTCGGTTTTTTAATATTCTCACCGTCGGTTTCGATTATTGTCGAACATTGTCCGGCATCGCAAGCCGTATAGGACGACGACGACGAAGACTGTACAGCACCATGTGATATTCCTTCCGACGTTGACAGTACATTGTCCATAGGTTCGTATATGTGATCAACGTCGACGGAAAATTTCTTCAAACGCGTTATGCTTGTCATAGGAATGTAACCGGCAAGAGTGACATCGCTGTTTGCAGAACACCGAATGTCATCTCGATTCGACGTATCGATTTCTATCGAGCAAGCTGGACTCGCACATTCGACCGGCACCGCCGGCACTTTCGGGGTCGCGTAATGACCGTCGGATTTGGCCATCGCTCTAAAGTTTTCGCACACCGCTCGTCGATTTTTTTTCGCACTCCCGTTCCTCGTCTAATTCTACACTGCCATCTGTATTGCTATACCATGCGTACAGAATCGAAACGTTATCGACGAACGACGGTATGTTGTAGAAAAAGAAGAATAGCGAAATGAAAATATGTATTATAGCTCCCGTGTACGTGGTAGTCATCGTCGTTATGAGACGGCGGTTCCTCGCTCGTGTCTTTTTATTGTGGTGCGAATATCGCATCTTTCATTATCGCGCACATTTTTCCGGCGTCAGTTCGAAATCCCACCAACGAACAAGCGAATTCCACGAACGTATCGGTCTTTACTCCGATATCGTTTAGATGTTCATTTTTCAATTCGTACCCTCCGATTCGACTTGGATGATCGTCACTTTCGTAAAACGTCCGTAAACATTCGTCTTCGTTCATTTCGACGAGCGGTATCGAACGATGTTGCGATACGATCGGTAAAGTTAACAGGTCGGTATGATACAAATGGTTGGTTAGGAACGCGTCGTTACTTACGTTCGTCGCGGTCGTCGTAGGAGAAACGACGTTTTCTAGAAAGTCATCGTACGCCTCGTCGAATACGAAAACTTTATCCTTGCTTTTCCACGAGCAAGCTTGGATATTCGTCAGACCGAATACTTTCGATCTGTCGAATCGGAAATAATCCGCTTCCGTCGAAGATAAAACGCGCGGTGGTACCGTTCCGCGCGATTCCAATATCAGATCGTCGGTGAGGGACGTTGCGATGTTCTCTTCGATATTCAGGTACATAGAGAAACGAAGGAACGCGTACATGGATTTGTCTGCGGTGAAAGACGATATTACACGTATTTTACCCGTTTTGAATAATTCCGGCGCGTCACGAAACGTATGCAACGTTTTCTTCGACACCTTCCCACCGTCGTCTCGTGCGAAAATAAAAGAAGGTAATTCGTACTCGGCGATCAGTTCGTAGCGTTTGAGCCGTACAACGTCCATGTTCGTGCTAGCGGAAGCGTAGATTTTGGCCATGTGCGATTTATTCACGACCTCTCGTCTCGTCACAAGCGTGGGTCGTTGATCTACCAGACCTTGTCGGTCGAACGGAGTTCTCAAACCTCCGTTGCAAACGATCACATCGCCCGGGTATTCTACTAGATTTATGCGATCTCGTACGTTTTGGACGGTGATCACGACGACCGTGTCTCCCTCGCCGAAGGCTTTGCCGTTACACTCGGGGTCGCAACATCCGTCTCCGAGTTCTGTCAATTTAGCGTTCACGTATTTAACGGCGCAATCTCTCACGTAACTCCGACCGCCGATACATTCGACGTACGTTTCGCCCGAATAGATCGTTCGCAACGACCGAGGCATGGCGAGTTTACCGTTGGACCTGTCGCGACATACGTTTTTCGATTCGCATTTCAAACTTTCGACCGAAAATGTTTCGTCGAATCCGCAAGATTTCTCCTCGTAAAATGGAAACTCGTTCGTACACTGAAAATATTTCGCTCGATCGATCGGATGTTCGATCGTGAACGCGGGATGACGCAAGCACGTTTGAGTGGTCTCGTCGACCGATAAGCATCTACCCGCACCTCCGTATATCGTGCGCTCCGGGCAGTCGTGTAAAGTGAACACGGCGTTGTCGTCGCCGTCGCAACGACCGTATTGATTCGATCTATATTTCCACCCGATCAGACCGAACCCCGCCAAAGAACGAGACTCGGATAACGCCCTGTCGTCCGAGAATACTTGCAATATCGTGTTGTTGGAAAACGAACCGGTGATAGGAATCGGAAACGCGGGCGTGCGGCGAATATCATTACCCGCTTCGCATATGTTCACGGGGAATAATTGTTCGTTGTCTGTGGGGTCGAATCGGTGCGGCAATTTTATCGTTATCGATTTATCTAGCCATTCTACGTGGACATTTTCGAGCGTGGCCGATACTTTGAAATTTTCCTCCTGTCCGATCGATCTAACGACGTCGAACGTACCTCGATCGAATCGAAACATATATTTTACGTTGAATTTTTTCCGTAGCGGCCTAGACAACGACGAACGCGATCGCGTCAACGGTAAGTCAACGTATTTGTACGGTCTGATTTGAACGGTACTATCGTTATCGAGAAAACTCAATTCATATACAGGTATTCTCAATGGTGGTGGTGGTGGTGGTGGTGGTGGTGAAGACGAAGGAGAAGAACGAGAAACAGGGTCTGAGTGATCGGGAAGAACGACTGGAATGTACGGGAAATAAAGTTTTGACGAGCCTTTTAAAGATGGTCGTCGTCGTCGTAGATAGTGACAATAATTGATGATCGATAATTTCGTTTGCCGGTCTGCGACGATCACGTCAAAATCTGGAGGCCGCTCGTCTAACGTAGATTTATTTGTAACGATCGACAAGATTAAAAACAACAAAGAACATAGTATCACGATTAATAGGAGCATCTTACAGTAAGATGGAATCCACGTTGGAAAAACACGTTACGCTGTATACGGAAAAATCGAACGTGGTGATCAAGGCTCGAATATTCCACGATACGTTCGAAAATATCGATTGGACGACGATACTTATCGTTACCGATCAGATAATTTTTTCAATAGATCGACAGTGGTACGCGTACGAAACGTGGTATTACGATAATACCGTTTCTTCTTCTTCTTCTTCTTCTTCTTCTTTCTCTTCTGATCATCCTTCGACGGACGAAGTCGATATGAACGGATCGAATTATACATCGATACGATTGAACAGAATCGAACTGGACGGTGTCGATCAACAACAACAACGTAACCTCCTTGCCGACGACCATACCCGTCACCTACCACATTTCACGCTGGTCGTTTTGGGGTCGAGAAATGAACGTCGTCGCTCTTCATCGACACCACCGCCTTCCATCGTCCTGACTAACGAACAGTTATTCTACGATACGACGAGTAATTTCCATAATAACGTCAGACCCGTACACTATATCGATGTCGTCGTCGAAGGTTTTCCGGAACCTTCGTACGTCAACAGCGAGCGAAGTATTCGATTGTTATCGTACGGCTTATTGCGTTGTTTCAACTCCGAAAACGCCGTCGTCGTCGTCGATAATAGCCATCCGTACAAATTCGGTACCAGATTGTTGATAAATTTTCACCAGTTGGAAGTTATTTTTGCGTTATTCGAAAATCCGATTTCTAATATATTGACGGCCAACGTTAGATGTCACGCCGATTATCGTCGTCATCATCTTCCCGGTTGTACGGTTATATTCGTAGAAAAAAAACGACCTATATTATTTTATCAATTTATTTGTGTCGATAGAATAACGAACGATACACAAATACCTATGGACGAAGAAACTTCACGTTCTAAACGACGAAGAAGCGGTTCGGATAAGCCGAACGAAAACGACGATAATAACGATATCAAACGTAGAAGGCGCAGAGAACCGTCTTATCCGTTTTCCGTATAGTCTCCCTCTAACCTACGTTCATACAACACCGTCACCGCCAACGGGACAACAACCACCACCACCACCACCACCATCATACCGTTATCACGGTAGTTCCGTTAGCGATTATTTCGACGTGGACCGGAGAGGGAAGAAAGTGGCTACATGCAGCAACTCGAAGAAGAGAAAGAACTTACGGTCACGTTACTGATGGACGTTAAAAGTTTCTACGATACCGGTCAATTCGTACTGGATAAATACGGCGACGACAAAACGTGGTGTTACGAAACCAACATCAGATATAGCGGAAAGGCGACGACGCGATTGGACGAGATCAAAAGATATGTCGAAGAAAGCGATTATGGCATTCGTACGGATCGCGACGACGATTACGATCGATTTCAAGGAATGTATCGTGTCATCGTTAAAGACGTTCAACCTATACCCTACGCAGATATAGAGAAATTAATCGATCCGTTACACGACGATATGCTCAACGATGCGAACATCAAACGATTAGTATCGTCGTCGTCGTCGTCCGCAACATTTAACGATAAATTCTCGTTCCAAAGGAAACGAACGATGTCCAGATCGTCGACGATAGTGCCGTTCACGTTAGACGAACGAACGGAGATATTGGTGGAATGTACGTGGAAACGTAGCTACGAAGAAAGTCTCACTTACGAAGAGTTCAAACGGACCGTGCTGGATAATTCGAACGATACCGACGGTTCGTTCATACCGATTTTCGGTCAGTCACGAATATGTCTGAGAAATTTCCCCGATAAAAGGGTACGTTTTTCGATCGGTAAAGGTTACAGTTTCGGTGGAACGCAGCAAGGACGAAGACCCATGGACGAGTTTTACTATTTGGAATTCGAGAAAGAATTCGACAGTAAGCTATGTCACGATAAGTCGATGTCGTCCGCAACGATAAGAGCGTTCGTCGACGACGTACTCGCTCTGATACCCGTACCGTTGCTACGTGAAATCGTGGTGGGTGCCAAGCGTATTTGTATCGGCGATGAAAAGCGTATCGGTGAACTGATGCAAGATTACGCGCGAAATTTCACCCACGAATACGGCAAGTTCATGTCGAAAGTACGATTCGACGCACGCTCGAACATGACCAACGTTTTCGTAGCTCCCAAATGGAACGGTATACGTGGCACCGGCGTATGGGAAAATGACAAAATCGTCGTGCGTACCGTGAAGGCGTTGCGAGAATTCGATTTGCCGTCGTACTGCTTACAACGATTGATAGTGCAAGTGGAGATGTTTTCGAACGACGCCGACGACGACGACGACGACGATGCCACGACGAGCGGTATGAACGACATCAGCCAAGATCATATCGTAGTGACGGAAATATACGGCGTATCTTTATACGGTAAAAATCAATTACACGGATTCGCGTTCGATTCGAGCGATCCCAACACGAAGAGTCAGCCGTACGCCGAAACGGACACCATCACGAGAATCGCACGAACTTTTCACGAAATCGATCCGATATATTCGCTAGAATTGATCTCGAAATTTCACAAGCACGACGATAAGCATTTCACCTATTATCATTACGATTATCCGCTACACTTGTTCGACGATTATTTTTTCTATTCGAAACGGAACGCAACGCGACACGACGAACAAATTGCTCGTTCGTCGGAACGGACGGACGGTAAATTGGCGATAGTTATATTCGGCGACGGAACGAAAAGTTTATACGTAAAATTGAAATTGTATCAAACGATCGAATTGATTTACGACTTGTGCAAATCGACGTTAACCAGCTACGAAAAGAACTTTGATTTCCTCGCCCGCGATCTAACGATACGCGATTTCGATGCTAATAAACTGCGATGGTATTCGACCGGCATGGACTCCAACATCGTCCTGATCGAATTCGTCATACGAAAAAAACAGCACGTATCCGACAACCCGAAGTACACTACCACTACCACCAATCGTACCGCTATCGATAGTACCACCACGACTGCTCCCGTCGTCGTTTCGAGTAACGTAAAAGGAAAAGGAGAAGAAGAAGAAGAAGAAGAAGATATCGAAGAATTATTGTTTTTATTGCGACACGTAGAACTAGTACAATATAAAATTAGATATGACAAATTCGAGGCAGATAATAATGGTAAAATCAAAGCTATATTACGTAATCACATATTGTGAATTAATTTCATTGAATAAACGATGTAAAGGTGTATTTTTGTTTTTTCTCATAAAGTTCCAACCGTCGTTCCCATCACCGATGCTCCCGCGGTCGTAGAAGGCAGATCGTTTCGATAGAATTTCCAATATTAACATCCCTCTGATCGTACTGCTTTCGGTCGAGTCGATATCGTACAATGCGAAATGTCCAATTTTCACGGATAAGTCGACTTCGTCGTCGGCGTGAAAGTCGTCGACTATACCTCCGTTCGATGACACAGTCGTCACATTATCGAACGTGTCTATCGGAATAACGGAACGTATCGTCAGATTTTTCGCATCGACGTTGTATACGAACGCTTGGAACGTCATACTACGGTCTTATTTTCACGTTCGTTCAATATTAACGCGTGATATCGTATCTTTTGTATTTTGCGAAAACGCTTGAGCGAGTAAATGACGAATCCGGATAGGGAACAAGCTACCGAGAAGCACATGGCCAGCGATATGGCATCGCTCAACGTGATGTTGTCGAAAAGACCGACCCATCCAGAAGTGGTGTCGGCGGCACCAGCAATGCCGTTCATGATATCGGTGATATTTCTCGTGCCAGTGTTCATGTCTTATCTCATAGGGCCATACCGTTCATTTCCGCGTTGTAATCGGTCACGTTCATCCGTTCTAGCTCTTCTATGTGTTCGTTTATATCGTAACGCGGCGTCGCGTCGGTATATGTTTTTTCGACGCGTGACGACGGCTCGTTGTCCCGGTCGTCGTTATTCGCTGCGTCGAGAAGATCGGATATCGATTTTGTAGTGTTCGTATTATCGTCGCGGTCGTCGTCGTCGTCGTTGTCGCTATAATCTTTGGTACAGCTATCGTCGACGTCCGACTGCATCGTCGATACGCTGGACGTTTCTTCGAGGACAGCGTTGAAATTCTCCAATTCTGCGTAGATAGGTTCGTCGTCGACCGGTTCGATAGAAGCGGATCGTTTCGTACGCTTATGTACGATACGGTCGTTCGGAAGGATGGAGAACTTTATCGTCTTCAACCAGTCACAGTTGTCTCCGCGATAAAGAGCTAAATTATCTGTTCGATAACTTTCGATCGAATAGCCATACTTTATGACACTGTTCACGTCCGCCATGTAAACGTCGATTAGCGCAAATTTCTTTCGCTGAGAATGCCGATTGGTGTCTAAAGCGACGGATGCAGGAAATTCATCCAAATAATCGGTCCGGAAAGTTCCGTTCGAGTTGCCCCAATACAACAATGTCAAATATTGTGACAATTCGGAACGACTGAAGTCCTGTTCGAACGTTTTCATGTTATAATCGACATCGTCGGAATCGTTCAGTTGAATCGCGTAGGTGGCGTGCAAAAGGAGCAATACGTCGGTCTTTAACGTTGGCGAGCTCGACCTTTGAACGACACCGTATTTATTCTTCACTATACGAACCATCGCGTTCTGCCTGCCCGTCAAGAATTCGAAGTTGTCGATGTTCTTACCGAAAAGTAACTTTTTCGTTTCGGCCCACAGATCGGACAGCGCGTTTCGATTCTTCACGACGGCCGCCGATACTCCTACCGACATATTCTTTTTTCCCGTCACGTTACACTTGAGATTATTATACATAATCAGAGTTTGAAGCTGGCCAGATTTCTTGTGTAACCCACCGAACACGTTAATAGCGTTACCGTCATTAATCGTACTGTATATTACGTTGTCGTTGTCGCCGGCAGTCTCGGTAATTAGGATGCCACACGTTAATAGATCTTTGACCGACCATAGTTCGTAGTCGGTAATTTCTAGAGTCGACGCCACGTAGGAATATTTGTTGGTACCAATTTGCGTTTTCAATTTTATACCTTTTGTCGATTTATCTGGGACGAGTTCTGTCCACGATTTCGTATTGAACGATTCGTGATTATACGGGTAGCGGTACCGTTCGATAACGATATTCTGATCGGTATTCTGACGAGAGTGTGCTACGTAATAATCGACGAGATGCTCCGCGCTTTTACGGATCGATATAATCGGTACCATATCTAATAGAACGTTCAAGTCTAATATACGACTCATTCCGTCGTGCCATATTATGCTACCCATCGGAGTATTTTTCGATTTTTTGCTCGACCACACGTCGTTCGGTTTATCGACGCCGCCGCCGTTCGATATCGGAAACGACGACGGCAACGACGCTGTTGACGTCGCCGAACGTAATCCGTTACGCGATTCTTGACGTCGTCGTGGATCGTAACGGTCCGATATATTTTGTGGATTATCCATCGATGACGATCTGTTCGATACGGGAACCGGAACCGAATCATATCGATGTGATCGATCGATTCGTCGTTCGTCGATCGATATTTGTCGCCGCCGTTGCTCTTGTTCTCGTCGCTGTTGTTGCTGCTGCTGCTGCTCTTGTTGTTGCCGGTCTCGTTCTCGTTGTTGCTGTTGCATCAGTCGAGCGTGTTCGTCCGTCCAATGTTTTTGATCGGAATCGTGAGACGTTTTATCTCTCGCAAACATAACGTAATACGCTAGGAAAGTTAAAATAAAACATGCCACTGCGATCGAAACGTACTTGAGAATTTGTAACACGTTCGGTCCAGGACCGTCAATTTTGTAGTCGATATCGAACACGGAAGACTTATTATTCGCTTCGTTAGACATGAGAGCATTCCGTTTCAACATCTTATTATTGCTTCCGACTATTTCGATATAGCGTAGTCGACAACGGACACCACCAATAAACGAACATCACGAACACGTTGAATACGGAACACCGTCCGTGATCGTACGTGCACAACGATTTCCTCAGGTCGTACAGCGAGCGATCGTTATAATAGACCGATAGCGGATAAATCGTTTCGATCTTATCGTCCGTATCGATATCTATGATTTTGATCGATTTAATGGTGCCATAATCGATCGACGACGACTGCGACGATGCTATCCTGTCCAACAAACGCAACAGATTATATCGTTTATTCCAACCTTTCACGAAGATCACGTCGAATTGACTCAGAATATCGTATACTATATCGTCGGCATACGGGACGTGTCCGACCGATCCGTCGATCATTATGTAATTCGCCGTCAAATAACGATTAGTTTTACGTATATTGCTATGCCTGTAAGGAGATCTGTCGTCGCCGTACAACTTGAATTTGGGAATGGAAAACATGATGCTGCGAATGTCGTACGAATAACTAGTGCGAGTCGCTCCGTAATTGTAATCTTCGATGTCGAACGGATAGTTTACTTGTTTCCAGGCGATTTCTTTTACGATGAAGTCGCCCGTCGAATAGTCTTGAAGCATCTGAACATCTAGAAGACCTATTCGTGGGAAATAACGTACGAATGCCATCGTTCTATTCGTTTATATTTTCGTGAATACTGTACGTTTTAGCGATGGATGCGATCCATACCTATCTTATATCTTGTTTCGTTTTCGTGATAACGAGAGATTCTTATGTGACGGCGTTCGTGTTATTCGCGATGGACGGTATGTAATTTACGATCGCTCCCGACGAAAGCAATTGATTTATAACATCTACGACAGTCACGATTTTCCTATTGTCGTACCGTTCGTGTGGTCTTATTTTCATTCTAGTGCGCACCTTACGCTTGAAATGAATCAACAGATCAGAAACGCTAACGGGCAAGCAAACTGTATGTAAATTTTGAAGCGAGTGACCGCTCGACGGATGTTTCAATTTAACAAACGTATTATTGTATCCTTCCGAACACTTGTTCGTATCGTTGGCTGACGTAGAATATACGTATATATTCGAATTCATATTCAATATGTACCAATTGAACGGGTGCACTATAACCAAGCGAGCGTCTCTACCGGTACTAATATCGTTCGTATTGGTGAATACGTCGGCGAACACGCCGTTTTCCAATTTCGTGGAAGAAACGAAACGGGCTAACATATCGAACATGGGTATATCGGTCGAATCGGTAAGCAATATCGTATGAAAAACCCACAAAATGTGGACCGATATGAGAAATACTAATATGGAATTCGCATCGACGATCATCTATCGATTATGCGATTATTTATGGTATGTTGGATATCGATATCTTACAAAATACGTATAGGAAAAAGAAATAAACGACATACTTGCACATACACGCACACACTTTATTTCGGAAAAAATAGTAAATTATTTACACGATACAATATTGTACAATCTAAAGGTTCAACCGCAAACGTCTTGGCCCTCTTCGTCTTCATCGATGGAGGAAACGACGTTATACACTCTGAAAGGTTGTCGTAGTTCGGCTTCTTCTCGGTCCATCTTCCGCAACATCCGTCTCATTCTTCGTGTCGATACATACGTTCCAAGTATACACGCTAGCGTCGAACCGATAATCATAAAAGCACCTACAGACCATATTATATATAGATGTAATGTTCGTATGCCGACACAATGCGGATTGCTCCCGTCGACGTCACAATGTCCAGTCAACGTGATCAAATCGGACTCGTTACTCGTACAATATTTATCGACAAACGACGACGACGACGACGACGAAGATGGGAGTGCTGTCGACGAGGGCAATGACGATGACGGACAAGTCGAATTCATGAAAAAATATCGACACGTGTATTTGGCGCACGTCGAACTAGTATTATCACGTCGCAAATATACGTTCTGCATGACGGAAACGTTGAACAACGACAACGAACGATTTTTATTTTTATACCACTTGTACGAATCGAAAACGTGCGGTATCTGTTTCGTCGTTATACTATCGTTGCACAAGATGCTATCGTGTTGGTAACAAGTAGACCACGTATAACATTTTTGACTGGATACGTTCCGACAAGAATCGTGGCTTCGTTGTATTCTGATCGTATCTGGTATATTTGCGACTGCGGCGGTGGAGGCGGTGGTGGCAGCGGTGACGACGACGACGACGAGAGCGGTAGTATTATTAGTACCGGGAGTAATCGAGACCGAAGCAGTACCGTTGTCGATCGAACGAATCGCAGCCCTTTCTTCATTGTTCATAAAATCTCGATTCGTGACGTTACGATTATTCGATTGTTCGACGACGATATTCGAACGATTTTGAGGTTGATTCGATGTTATCGATACGTTCACATCCGACGAATTTCCCATCGTTGTCGGCATCGATTTCGTCTCCGCTATCACGTCACTCGTCACATTTTCCTTCTCGATACTTGTCACCGAGATCTTCTTCTTCTTCTTGGGTATTATCCCGACCGACAACGATTTGTTCATGTCCAATTCTACGAATGTCGTATGTTCATCGTCATCGTAGATTTCGGTTGTCGTTTCGTCAGATGTAGAGTTTCGTACAGGAAGGGACGGTTTCGCTAACGATGACTGTGACGATATCATGGTAGCTGTCAAGTGTTGCATCGAGATACATGTTACTACGCTCAGAACGACGAGATATCTATATGGTAATATCGACGACTTAGAACAACGTGTCATGATCTAAACCGAATATATACTTATAATAATCGTTTATGGTTTTGAGACCGCATTTATACGTGTCCGATTGTTGATGATAATCCATCGTGTTTCCGATCGATAACCGAGCCACTAACATATACGTCAGCGTATTCACCTCCCATACGCGACCTCCGGCTACGACCGATCTCATGTACGTCGGTGGCAACGAATTAACGACTTGAAACTTGAACGCCATTCCCAACAGATCGCTAACGTCACACTTGAAGAACCACTCGTTAACGTAGGAATCGAACAGAATCGGACACCACGATCGAAACTGCGGCCACAACGAGGACACCGCTTCGTTATCGGCCCACCATCTAGTCATTATGGCAACTTCGTCTTTGAAGAACTGTCTCAAGAAATACAATACTTCGGTGTGTTTATTGTTCGGCGATATAGACCATTTGACACCTTTCGCGACGAACGTAAAATAGAAAACTTTAAATGCTCGATACGTTTCGTATTGTGCGACTCTGGAGTACGTCAGAGTTTGTGCCGCATCGACGGAGAAAACGTACGTGGTGGCGTCGTCGGGCTTTATTTTTTGCAAAAGTGTGTCGGTCGCGTTCGTGATATCCGCGATGGAAATGTTTATAGTGTCACCTACGTGCCGATCGACACCGTCGTTACGCGTTTTTTTGGCAACAGTTGCGATTTCACATTTGATATCGTCGTTGCCGTTTATCGGTACGTACGAACAGCTACGATGATGCTGATGTTGACGACGGCGGCGTCGATGCGTAGCGGTAGAGGTGTCGTTCGTATCCGCGCCCGGTATTTTCGTTTTCAGAAATACGGAAAAGTCTTTTTCGAGCATGTTGATAAAACTGAACTCTATCAAAGTCGTTAATATTACGTGAACGACGTCCAGCTGTTCGTTGTCCGATTTCAATTTGTGTATCACGTTGAAATTGTATACGTTGATTATCAATAAACGCAAATTTTTGGTGTCGTTATCGGGGAACCTGTGAATAGACGACAATTTGAACGGAGACGTTTGCAGTCCCGACACGTCCGATTTGACGTTCCGTTTCATTATACGTAGTTTTCCCCGATCGTTTATTGCCACCCTTCATCTGACGCTCGATGGTCGACATCGGGACGACTCGAACGCAATCGTAGTGTTCCGTCAGCGTATTCAACACGTTGAAAAACATATCGTCGCACACGACGAAATAATTGTCGTTGTCCAACGTCATCGGATCGACTTCGCTCAGTTTTTCCAGTAACAAACCGAAATCTTCTCTCACGCTATGGAAATCTAATAGTAAATCGGTATAGAGTACGTTGAGGATGCGACCGTTGGTCGTTTTAGGAACCGCACACGACAACAATCCATTCAACGGTTTACTGCATCGCCTCATCTTTCTTATTACGTACGTTGGTGACGAGTGCCGTGGAAAATCGAACGAAACACGGATAATGGAAATTTTCGTTATTCATCGTCGTCGAACTCTTATTTGCCACGTAACGCTCCACCGATAAGGCGATTCTACACAAATCGGTCAAAGATCTAGATATCAAAGCGTTCCGTATGACGGGATATTTTTGAACCGTTTTAATGTCGTTCGAAATTTGCCGTCTTTGTTCGTTTATCTTGATTCGTGACGACGACGACGACGACGACGATGACGACAGTCGCGCATCTAATTTGCCGATCGCGTTTAGAAATTCGTAATATTTTCGGACGAACGGGTCGTCAGATTCACGACCTCGAATCGACGTAGCGGAAACTTTCAAAGCGTCAACGAAATAAGGCGAAACGTATTTTTCGAATATGAACCGTTTACTGGCAAACTGATACGACGGACTCCGAATACGTTTCAATAGTTGTTCGGGAGCACATCCTTTCTGAAACAAATCGCTAACCGTCACAGAAATCTTATATCGAATTCGCGACGGAAATTTATACGGAGTCGAATCGAGCTTACTTATCAGTACGGGAACGTCGGCAGCGACGTTATCGTCGTCGCGTCGTATCACACTCTTCGGATTGTGCATTAAATTATACAATAGAATCAATTCGGGAGCACCGTCCGTCAAGCGACATTCGTTGACGATCAATATGACGAATTGTACGAGCTTTTGGAGAAATTGCGATTCCTCGTCGGCGGCAACAGCAGCAGCAGCAGCAGCAGAGACCTGTCGCGGTTCGCAGTCTGGCAATAGAGCGGATATGATAAGCTTCAGCGAAGGATCGCGATATTTGTCGATCGTCAGCAAAGCCAATATACGATTAATATAATAACCAAAATGGAAAGAATCCGGTCTATTTTTGAATAAATTACACATATCTATAGTTTTCAATTGTTCGATGAACGATTCGAATTCACCATAAGTTGTTTCGTGACTGGTCGTTTCAACTTCACTCGGTGGCGTTTGTTGCTGCTGCTGCTGTTGCTGTTGCTGTTGTTTTTCTCGCCGTCGTTGTGTTTCCGTCGGAATATTATCGAATTCGTCATCGTATATCAAACCATCGGTATCGTTGTTATCGTCGTTTCTCAGCCAATCTCTACCGAAATATCGATCCATCGCCGTAATAGATTCTCCACTATCTCTATTTCTTCTGTTGTAATCTTACTTGTGAACGGTAACGTCACGATCGTGGTGTGGACATATATATTTACAGACACGCTGACGATCGATCATCGTTCATCGTGAAAGGAAATCGTAGAAATTACGATATCGAAAGTTTATGACAGAATGATTGCGTGTGTGTGTGCGTGTGAGAGCGTATCATATATGCATGTTCTGTGTCTATCTATTTGTTCGTATGGTCTAACTTTGGAATCCACGAAGCGAGGAAATTGCCTAATTTGTTATTCAACAGGGTCGTATATCGTCTCAATACTATAATAACTACGTAGGAAATCAATAATACGACGACGATACCCAGTACGACACTCCACGGTTTGTGTGACATAATCGTCCAGAAAGAGTGCTTGTCTCCGTTGTTGAACGATGTCGATTGAAAATCTGGCAATGAAGACATGTTGGCAGAAATATATCGTGAATTACCACTACTCATCATATATATATATATATTATGTCTCGTTCTTATTATTGTTGTGATAATAGTCCATCGTGCGATACACGTGGTATGTCGTCGTCGTCGTCGTCGTCGTCAGTTTCTCGTCGACCCACCATACAATCGCGTATCATGTCTCGGCACAGATAATTCTGTATGGTGTGTAACCAGTTTTTATTGGTGAACGCGTCGTTATCCATCTTTGCCAACATTACCGCTTCTTTCGTCGTCCATCGATCTCCACCGACCAGTATCGCAGCGGCTATTATCAAATCGTTCGTTATAAACAGGAATCGCTTATCGTTCTCGGGCCACATAATCAATTTGCGCTTATCGCCCAGCGTGAATATCGATTCTAACGTTTTCCTGTCCGCTATGGGTTTTATTCGATCGTTCGTCGTTTCTTCGTTGCCGGCGACGTGAACGCGTCGATTGTCTTCGTAATCGTAGAATATCATCGGAAAATCCAATATCAACGTGAACGTTACATCCGGCCGTTTGTTAGTACTCACGTCCACCATATTTATTTTGCCGTCGTAGATCTTCTCGATACGAAAAATCACATCGACGGAAGTTATATGGCGATTCAATAAATTTAAATCGTTTTGAATATGTTGAACGTTCGAATTCGATCCCAAATCGTTCTCTTTCAGCATTCGATGATCCGTATTCGACCACGTTTTTATATAGTATCTTCCGTTTATCTTGTACGCCGACATCCAAACGTTACACAGGGGAGCGTAATTGCGCAGTAGCGGGGCTATCATTTGACGGTTCTCACGTGGTTCGATGGTTTTCGTCAATAACCCGTCTGAAGTTCGATAACCTACGGCCATAGTGCCTTCCATGATGGTCTTTGCGAACGTTTTGTAACCGTCCGGAAATATGTAAAATTGTAGTATATCTTCCGGCGACCAGTAATCCGTGAATACGGCTCGCTCCCTGCCGTCACCGTTCAACGTACAATACGCTATAGGTCTGTATAGTATCATCATGGTCGTAACGTTCAATTTATTCCGCATCGTCGCCATGTCCCATACGCCCCCCGCAGTTTTGGTCCACTCTACGTCGGCGATTATGTCGGGATCGAACAGAATTTCGTGAAAAGTGTACTTGTTTCCGGTGATCATCTCGCTCACACCGTACGGTATCAACGGCAGATCGGTGAAATGCGAGATATGAACGAAATTATCGTTCCTATCCAACGCGTGTAACATATCATCGATCAGCGCATTTTTCACGTACGCTAGTTCCTCTACACCGATCTCTTCCGGTATATACATCGACATGGCTAGTCTGTAGTATTTGTGGAAAGCGCTGAACATGTACGGTTCGCGTTGGACGTTAACGAATCTGCTAGACAAATCTGTGTCGAACACACAAGATGCGGGAATCAACGTCAACGTTAGATATACCAAAAATTTTCCGACTCGAAATCTAAATCGAACATCTTGAATATTTCCACCGTCCGGTATCATATGGTTACCTACGAGATTGAGGAATTCCGAAGTCATCAACGACCGTAACGTTCGCTCGGGAAACATCGAAATTATACCGTTCGTACCGAACAAGATTAGCGTACCCGCACGAACGGGCAACGTAGAACACCATTTCGCCATCCGTAACGTCGGCGATTCTATTAACGTATCGTCTCGAGATCGTGCCGCGACGGTCATAATTTCGATCGTTTTCATGTCGATCGTACGTTCGAAAATAACGCTCAGACTCCTGTCGTCTTTCACACCGATAACGACGAGAGCACTCCTATATATTTCGAGGAGTCTTCTATCTTCGTTCTCTAACACTCGTGTCTGTAGATGCGCTTCTATCGCATCGACCGCATCGCCGTAAGTAGTTTCGGCGCTCATCACGTCAATCGCTAGATTTCGAACGATAGCCTGGGTAGTATCGGTCGAAAGAAAAACGGGAAACACGGAGTCGTAGTAGAAGGTGCACGACGTAGGCGATCTACCGAACGCTAGACGACCCAATTTGATCAGAGTGGTAATTTTGGAAATGGACGATGAATTCGCATCGGAATCGATTACGACACGGTCACCACCTACACGTATCGTGCCATGCATTTGTCGTAAGAACGCAGGCGACGGTTGTGACGACGACGACGACGACGATGAAGAAACTCCATTTTCATCTGCCATTCTATTTCTTATAACTCGCTTTCCCATATATTGTCGTTTACGTCGCCATCCTCGCAATTATCGTCGTCCGTATCGTCTACGTCTATATTATCGTCGTCGTCGTCGTCGTCGTCGTCATCCGTATCGTCGTTATTAACGTCGGCAGCCGTCCCGGGAACGTCACCGATAGCCAAGGTGTTTGCCAGAATTTTCGATTTGTCCATGCAAAGGACCGATTCGGTATTATCGACAAATAAATTTATCAGTTGCAACGTGTACCGTTTGTAGTTCGTGTGATCTACCATTTCACCGAACATGTCTTCGCTGCGATGATGAATGAAACTTTTCACGTTCCTCGCGTGATCCAATACGTCGACCAAATTCAATAGAGCACCGACATATTGACAAATCATATAATATACGTAAATGTCCATCAATGCCACGTCGTCGTACGGCTTCAGTTTATATGCGATAAGGCGATCGTGCAACATGATCGGAGTGCGCTGCTGCTGCTGCTGCTGCTGCTGTCGCCGATTGCGAGGCAATTCACAGTCCGCACGTCGCATATTCAATTTCCATATTCTATTTTGGTCGTCGGTCAGCGTGTGCTCCTTCTGAGAGGCGATATAAAAAATAAAATCTGTCGTCACGTCCAAACCCGACGGAGATATTTTCGAATCGCATAAACCGCTCAATCTCAAATATGGGAAAATATGTTCCATTTCTTATTTTTCAACAGAAAAAAATAAAGAGAGAGAGAGAGAGAGAGGGAGAGAGGGAGAGATTAACATTTAATCTGATACGTCTTTACGCCATACGAGTGGTTGTATTTGGCAGCGTTCTCGGCTTCTCGATTAGTCGATTGCCCGTCTCCAGATTCACTATTATTACCGTTGTTTCCAGTGTCGATTAGCTTATTGAATCTAAATTTATCCGCCTTTATAACCTCTACGTTCAATTCCGATTGTGATTTTTTGACGATACGAGGTTTATAGAGATCCAATTTGTCGAAACTGTATTTAATGGGTATCGTATCGTAGAATATAACGGAATCGCTGAATAAACCGCCACACAGCCCTATCAAGGGATGTCTGCCTTTGATCAATCGGATTTCTTTCGTTTTGCAGTTAAAATCGACAATCTGGTCAAAGTTTTCGATAGTATCGATGGCCTGAGATTCGTTGTTGATCGAATTTGTCGTGTTTGACATACAATGCAGAAAAGCTTCTGCTGACATAATGATATCTTATCTACTAGGGGTAGGAGAAAAAGAAAACGAATTATCGTATTACGATTCATTTATTGTACGATATCGGACGAACACTGATCGACTGTTTCGTCACGATGGTTGGCCATCTGGGAAAGAAAATTCGTTACTGAAACTGAAATCGAATTTATAGTTAACGACATACCGCAACGATCAACCCTCGCACATCTTCAAAAGTTCCATAACACATCGGTGGACACCGGATATGGTCACGACTAAGGATTGAACGTTTCAGTTCGGAAAATTCGTTCGGCAAATTTTCGTTCGAGCATCGATTCCGTATAGGTGTCAATTTAGACGTTTCGTCGCACCTGAAACATATCAGTATTCGACGATTCGAAAAAAAATATATATTTACAAAATACCGTGGGTCGTTTGTAACGAATTGTACGTTCTCGGGAGAAGTCGATTCGTGGCATACATTCGTTGAATCGCTAAGTGGAACTGTACGATTTTCATCCACCACATCGATATTCGAATAGTCTGAAAGTAGTGACATTTTCGCAGTATACAGTATGCAGTATGAATGTAACACCTCGAACAATCCGGAACTACTATCGATCGTTGTCGGATACGACCGGTGTATATATATATGTGTGCTCGATGAGGTGGGGGAGGGGAGTGCGTATCAGTCTATCGTAACAGACCCCAACTTCACTCGTATAACAAATCGACGAAAAGATTCGCACGGATACGAGGGGGGAACGCGTTGCCGATCGTTTTTATCGTTCTGGACGACGGTCGGGTTGACGTCGTACGAACCGTTGACTCAATACGGCCATGAATCCCGTGACGATACCCGCAACGATCGCGATCGATTTGTTGTTACTTCCTTTTGGATTACTTTCCCCGTCTACGATTACGAGATTTTTTTTATTTCCGATAAACGCGTACAGTTCCTTGAGATTGGACGATATCTCATCACTAGTTGCGTTTATATCGTCCGGTGTCATCATCGTCATATATTCTGGTTCCCGTGCTCTTATTACTGGGAGGTGACGTGAAAATCTATCATTTGTCGCGTTACGATAGGTAATACGATATTGTTCGAAATATCCGAATCGAGCGATACCGTCGTAACTCGATCATCATCATCATCATTGTCGTTGTCGTTGACAATAACATATTTCGGGGAATCTGCACTTATGATCGTACCGATTATCGAAAATACTGGATAATTCATATCGGTGACGGAAACGACGCGAACGGTATCGGTCAACGAAAAAGTAAGATTGGAAAATATTTTTTTCACCAAATCGCCAATTTTCGATTGTGAAGCGTTTGTTCGATGCATATCTGACGCTATATGTCGCATAACATCCTCGTTAACGTTCAATTTGGCCGAGTGAAACGAACGATGCACCAATTCGAGGTATTCTTGTGGAGTTTCCGGCTTGGACACGAGAATATTCGCAACCGAACGCCGGGTGATGGCTTCGTCTATATCTTGAAAAATATTCGTGGCACATATCATCAGTACGTTCGATTCGGCATCGGAGCTGCTGAACTTGTTCATTTCCATCATAAAAATTAATTTTAGCTTTTTATCGATGGGCTCTTCGCCGGCCGAACCCCTCCTACTGAATATCGAATCGATTTCGTCGATAAAAATGATTTTCGGAGCTACGGATCGGATGGCCCATTCGAAGATCGCCGTCAACAGTTTTTCACTGTCGCCCACGTATTTACTGAATAGTTGCGACAATTTCATCTCGTATATGGGTACGCGACAAAACGTGGCCAACGCTCTGGCCAACGAGGTTTTTCCCGTGCCCGGAGGGCCGTACAGAATGATCATACTATTACCGGTTATATCTCTGTTGCGTAGAATTTCTTTCGTTCTGCTGTTGCTATTCAACGAGAACATATGCGCTAGTTCTTTCAATTTCTGCTTCGTATCCGAATGGCCGATTATATGATCGAAGTCGTCGGTACGGGTTAGCGTTAGTTCGGGAATCACATGTTTGACGCTATCGTAATCGTTGTATTGCGACCCGCCGTCGCCGTTGTTATTCCCGTGCAAATTTAACGACATATGTGTGGCGTTCATCACGGATATAGTTTCTACGTTGCCAGACGAAATCGCACCGTCCAATCTCTGAATGCGATCATAAATTTGTACGATTTTATTGAGAATCAATTCGATAATATACGAACGATCGAAAGCTATGAAACTTCTATTTCTTTCGTGCTCGGTCGACTCTGAAGGATTCGGTCGCCGCCGCCGTTGTTTCACCCGATTCAGTGGTAACGTTACACCGGATAGCAGACAGCACGCGTTATACAACACCGACTGAGCCGAGGCATATCGAATTATCGCTTTTTCGTATTTACTCTCGCGTTCGTAATCTATGGCGTCGTTCGTTATACGTGCGACTTTCGACATTTCTTCGAACAGCGTCATCATGATCTTATGCTTCCGTTCGGCATTTCTGTTGTTGTTGTTGTTGTTATTGTTGTTGCCGCCACCGTCGTCACCGAAACTTTCGTGGTTTTTCGTGTTCGACATTGCCGTTATCGTATGTCGTGTCGATGATCTTTTCGCTTGCGCTCTATCGCATCTTATAAACGCGCTTACGACGGGACGACTGGAAAGGAAAGTCAATTCGAACAAATACACACATACGAATAGTATCGAAAGATATTTATTTTCGAAATACATTCAAGAAATATCGCGTATCAACATATCGTACCATATTTCCCGACTCCACTCGTGTGACAACCCAAGTTGGTGTTATATTATCGATGCGATAAATGTCACGTTATGTTACTCGAAATGTTCATAAGGGTGAAATTCGTATCTCATGACGGTCACGTGGACTGTAAACGGGTTAAAACAAATACGTACAAATAGTGTCGAAAGATATTTATTTTCAAAATACATTCAAGAAATATCGTAGGCAAGTGTATCGTGATGCGAGAGATCGTCGTGTAAGCGTACTCTCAACGACTCCCAATATCTTTGGAACAAACAATACGTATATCGAACGTCGCCTGTCGAAGAATGAAAATCCCCGTGCGGTTCTGAACACTGTGTCATCGAGTGTGCTTCTGAAAGATTCAATTGGGGTCCACCTCGCCGACTGTCAGATTTGACGTGATCGCTTCTACCCAACACAACGGTCATCAGAATTATTTCATTTTGGAACATAAAATCCAGCACGTATCGTTCGTCTTGCAGTTGTCGACTGGACAAGTTGATCCATAACGGTTTTACCATACCCGATACGGCTACGTCGTGATGATGGCCGCACGTCAAAATCGGTCTGTCCCTCGAGAGCGAATAGTAAGCTTGAGTCGATGCCTGAACGGGAGTATAATTGTTGCATACGTTGACACAATGTGCACATCTGAACTCTCGATTATCGTCGATCGTGTGTTTTTGTAGGAACATCATATCGAATCGACTTTGCCACGTAACGAATAACGGAACATTATGTTCACGGAGACATACTTCGTGTACCATCTGAATCATCATTAAAGGATCCACGTTATGAGTTGACTCGTAACATCGATTAACTTCCAAAGTTTTCAATATATTTCTTTTGACGATCGCCGGTATAGAAGCGTCCGGATACATCGTCGTTAACACGAAATCGCTCGGTACAAATATGTCGTTTTGGACGAATTCCAATTTGTCCAATACGTAAGATTTTCCTCGATATTCGACTGCGATATTATCGTCACATATCGATGCACTAATGTACGCTATTCTATCGATTTTGTTCACGAATTCCGTATCTAAAGCAAACGGCTTCACGAATTCCGATAGCAAACGTTCTGCCATAAACCACAACATATTCTTTCGGTTATTCATTTCACCGCCGACGATACCACTTGACCGGTTCCTATCGTCGTCGTCGCTATATCTACTGGTACGTTGTATCGAGTGTCTGCTTATATGCGTTCGTCGATGACGACGATTACGGCGCGAGTATCGTTGCGATTGTCGTCGTATTCGCCTTCGTCCACATTCCCGTTGTTGTTGTTGTTGTTGTTGTTGCCGTCGTGGTTCTCTTTCGTAGGATCTCGTCGGGTACGTATCGCTTCGAACAACTTTATCGCGATATTCCCGTCGTCGTTGCCGTCGTAGTTCTCTTCCGTATGATCTCGTCGGGTGCGTATCGTTTCGAATAACTTTATCGCAATCTGAATCGTCAGAGAACAGATACTCTTCTTCGTCGTCGTCGTCGTCGTCCGATGACAAGTCACGCGACACCTTCGATGTAACAGCACCGTTCACGTCGTCGTTATCGTCATTACTCTTGCAATTATTCTTACCGTGATAATCTCGTGACGACTTCGTATCATCACCATCATCATCATCGTTTGCAGCGTCAACATTGGTAACTTTACATTTTATGTCGACTTCGCTGAGCGACATCTCACCGTCGTCGCTATCATTCAATAAGATACCGTTCATATCATCGACGAGATCGTTCCAGTCTGGCTCCGTCGTCATGGTCTCTTATTATTATTACTATTATCATCATCATGATCACGAAACTCGATGAGATCGGATCGAATGGAAAGTCATACAAAATAAACGCTAACAAAACTTTAATATAAATGTATTTATTCGTTCAGTAATCGCAATATATCAGTCAACTTATGAGAATGTACATTCACAGGAAATGATTTGAACGGTACGTCGTTAAATCTCTGCTGCTCGGACGAGGACGACGATTTGCTTCCCAGACACCTGTAAATCGTGGGCACTTTATTTTCACACAAATTGACGAAACAAATATACGTGAGGATTATTTCGTTTACAAAAAATTTATAAATACTATTCGAACTGGGTATATTTATGAATAAAATGTTCCTTTTGAATAACGTTCGCCTAACGTCCGTCAAATACAGACCGGTCTCCGCGTGGAACGCATCTTCGTTATTCTCGTATACAACGATCAACTTGTTCAAAAAAGTTTCTTTTGTGATATAAAACAAATCGGTGACTATATCGAAACTCGGCAAGGTAGTTTCGAATTGTTCGAAATAGCACAGTTTTAATATTAACCAGCTCGCGTTAATTAATACATCGTGACGCCCGACGAATTCGGCAGATTGGAAGTGTTCGGTTTTGATACGAGAGATTTTTTCTTGAAAATTGCGGATGACTTCTTCGTTCGCACTTGAGATGGATTCCTTATCGTGGGAGCCATTAGTTATTCTCTTACTACTTTGATCGTGGCTACTAGTTTCTCCGTTCGATTTGATTTTATTCCGAGATGTAGGTTGCTTGCGAACCTTTTTCGCTTTAGCTGTGGGTTCGACGACGGCTGACGCCTGTATCTTGCCTTCGCCTGCTGTTTCTGCTTCTAGTCTATTCACGTGTACATCTTTCTTCGTGGTCACGGCGACCGTCCGCGCTTCAATCGATCGCTCTAATTCGGACCCTTCCGTATCGTTCCCAATATCATCGTCATCTTCCTCGATCGTATGTGTGTCTCTTTTCCGTTTTTGACATCGCTTCTGATCAGATTTACCATTTTGTTTCTTTTTCTCACGAGCTATCGGGAGTTTGACCAGAAGTTGCGGTTTTATCGTTGCAGTTTCCACGGTCGATTTCGTTTTCGATCTTTTCGACGTCGATTTTTTCACCGGTGTCGTACCAGTTGGCTTAGTAGCAGTAGCAGTAGTAGTAGTAGTAGTAGTAGTAGCAGTAGTGGTATCGTTATACGAATCGGTATATTCACTCGTTTCCCCGTTCGTGATGGCGGTTACAGCGACGATAGACTTACTTGTTGGACGATATGTCGGATGCAAATTGTTCTTCACCGGGTTTAGCGGCTTGACGAAGATGGCATCGTCGGGATTGTACTCTGGAACGGCGTTGGCGGTGGCGGTGGACGCAACATCGAAACTGTCAACGTGCTGCTGATGCTGCTGCTGTTGTTGTTGTTGTTGTTGTTTACCCAGCACTCGTTTAGTTATATTCCGAAGTTGATTCAACGTATCGTCGGTAATGGTCAAATCAGAAATGATCGGACCCATTTCCATGTGTTTTTTTAGCTTGGCCAAACTTGCCGAAGACATCGTCGATGTTTCGCTGGTGAAATATTCACGTCGACTGACTGCCTCCCACCGTGACGCATCCGTTTATATAGCACCACGTGCGATCGTTTATTGGTCAATTATGTTTCATAACTCGACCTGGTAACCGTTCCAAATATACATCTATATGACGATGTCGTCGTTCGTCGTTATCGTAATTGGCGATGTTATTGCCTAACCAAATCGGTTCTACTACACCGTCGAGACGAAATTTCAAACACCCCGTTTTCGATATCGAATCGTATCCTCGAAGCACGTCCATATTTGGAATTATCGGCATTCGTTCGGAATTCGTGGAACACGCCACGAATGCCGTCCCCAACATCGTATGGATGCGTGGAGCAGATGTGAGCGTTGCGAACGCTCCCAAATACACACGTGGCCATTCGTTAAAACTGAAATATCCTATTTGATCGCAATGGCGTATCGGTACTTTATCATTGAAAATGCGACAAGGTATAACTGGGAACGGCGTGAGGGCGTTACATAATCCGGGTAAACCTTCCGCTCTACTCGATCCGTCATATTCGTATTCGAAACGTAGAGTATCTAAAGGGAACGGTGGTGTAGCATAATCGTCCGGGTACGGAGCGTTATACACATAAGCGTATAGCCACTGGTCGTCGTCGTCGTCCTTGCCGTTGGATGTCATGATCGCGCCGCGGTCTTACAAGTTGCAGCGCATCGATCGACTTCCGACTGACCCGTCACGTTCCGTAAGCGCACACGAACGTGTCGCTGCACCCTCGAAATCCGTCCGATGTCGACGAGATAAGAAGCACACCGGTGTCATAATTTCGAGGGTGCCACACGGGGTACAGCGTACCACGTGTGGCACCCGCGAAACCGGTACATATCCTCGGAATTCGTGCATTTCGAGGGTGCATCACGGGTACGCGGTGAACAACGATGCACCCGCGTCGATCGTTCCGAGTAGACACCGGTGTCGACACCGGTGTCGACGCTGGCGTAGGCACCGGTGTCGACGCTGGCGTGGGCACCGGTGTCCACACCAACGTCTCAAAATCTCGAACGATGTGTGCAATCGCGGTTACGTTTGACGGCATCGCGCGCAGTTTGTGTCACGTCGCAGACAACGCGTACTCGACGGTGCGACGTTATCAGCTCCCGGTGTTCCGTCGAGTTCCAATAGTAAGACACAGAAATGAGCGGCGTGCCGGTATGTTTTCGATTGAAACCTTTTTATTGTCACATGGACAACGGACAAATTTATAATATAGGTAACACCACCGTGAAAATAACGATGACGCGGAATGAATTGTTGGATATTATCGACATTTCTGTCGGTGTCCTCAAATTATACGAACCACGTAGTTATAAAGCGGCGACGACGACGACGACGACTACTACTACACCGAAAGATCGTAATGGTGCATCACGAGATGATTTTACGTTGAGTGCGATGAAGCAGCACGTCCGGCCCAAAATACACAATTTATGGAATAAAATAACCACCATAGTTGAATCGAACGAATCTTTACGAAAAGTAACGAACGCCATTTTAATAGATAACGTGGACAGTATCGAGAACACGTTAAATTACATATACTCGTGTGTGATTTTACAAAAAATATGCGCTGGTGAGGCGAACGACGAGAACGATGCCAATAAAATCAACACGCCAGCGCCGTCGTCTCCCAGCTCGCTGAAATGTGACGAATTCTACGATTTGATATCGCACGAAAGTTATAATAACGATAACGTGTTGGCGACGACCATGGAACACCTGTGGACACTTTTAGACGATATTCTCTTCTTCAAACCGATATATTCCATTCTACAAAATTTATTAGTATTTTACATACAAATTTACATCTTGAGTAACAACTCTATATCGTTCGAAGAAGGAACGCCATCGGTCACGAAGGATATTACCACCGCGGACGCGTTGGGCAATCGAATGGGTTGTTTCATAAAACAATGGCTGTTACAGGGTAAAGACACGAGCGTTCGCAATATTTATACGTGCGTTTTGAACGACGACATATTCCACGACTTGGCGAAGCAACTACGAAAATACATATTGCACAATCGCGATCGATATAACGTGCTCATCGGCCGAGACAATTTCGTAAGCGAGGAGGTGTTCACCAATACCTTGCTGAACGACAAAAAGGGCCTGTATCGGAATATGGACGATCTGTCGATTTTCGTGAGAAATCACTTGAATTCCGTTATCAGTAGAAAAATTAACGACGACAACAACGACAACGGTAGCGATAGCAGCAGCAGCGGCGGCAGCAACACCACTACCACCAGGCTCGTAGAGGACATTCAGACGGACGTCCTTATACCGTGGCTATTATTCGAGGGTTTTTGTGGAGCACCGTCGTCTTCGTCATCGTTTTACGATAGACACCTGAGCGTATTGAAATCGCATTCGTTACTTCATCTCAAGAACATTTCGGACAAAGATAACGGCAATTTGGTGAACAAATGCTTCGAAATTATAATGGCCGATTCGTTGGTCGTTAATGATACGATCAAAAGTTGGATCGAAAATAAGTATATACTGGCGTTACAAGAAGTATACGAAATGAAGAAATATATCACCAAAGTATTGGAAACTGACAAAACGTGTACGATGAAAAATAAAAAATTTTCGAAATAAATTTTAAATATTTTTATTCATAACTCAACAAATTATTACAAAAAATCGAAACATCTCGCATTTTTTGTGGTAGTTCGCCTCACTTGTTGGATTTTTGGACGGCAAATTTTCTGGCAGACCAATTCAGCGATTTCATCGTTCGTGCGAACCACATAAGGTTCACTGGAAAGATTTATCAATAACACGGATATTTGTCCGCGATAATCTTCATCTATTATTTCGGCTCCTACTGTAACACGACGATTTACAGAAAGATCCGATCGGGGAACCAACCTGCCACAGTAACCGCGCGGTAGTTGTATACGTATACCTACATCGACGAGCCTCTGACCTTTCGCTGGAATAATGCAGTCTTCGACGCTACGCAGACACATTCCCGACGCTCGACTTGAGGTTCGATCAGGTAGACGAGCCTCCTCGGAACACAATTGGACACGTAATGTTTGACCCATTTTTCGATATTCTATCCAAATAGAACGTCAGCTAGTCGTGCGAAAAGAAATACAGCTTCGTCGATGTAATATTGAAGGACGTGACCATAAAACATCCAATTGGTGGTGGTTGCGTTCATTGTCGACACACGATATCGTGTAAAGTGTACGACATTTCATTCGTTTCGGCGAAGATATAGTCTGACGCATCCCCACTATCTGCATTGCACTATATAAATTCCAACGACCTATTGTAACAATCAGAAAATGTTCTCCCGCTATCGCCATCGCTAACGGAGAATAACTCACGCTCGTGCGACAGTATTAATTCGCGAAGCATGGAAACAGTGCGCGTATTACGACGAGCCATAGCAACAAAATATTCTGCACCAAACGGCGAACATGTGGCCATTTTTGTATTATCTCGTTTCGATAACCTTTTCCACGTGTATAATACGATATCGCTGAAGGTGGACGCAGCTGTAGAAAAATTCACGCTTTATCACCTGCTGGACCTATTTGCCCGGCTAACGAACCAATTCTATCATAATTTTGATTTGCTATCGAACTATTTTCCATACACCGTCAAGAATCACAACGATTTTCTATGGGGTAATCCAATATTTATCGTTGCGTCGCTGTCGAGTACGCCCCACAAAATGTGTCGCTGGGTAGATGAAAAGATTCTCCTTGGTCCATTGTTACGCGCCGTAAGAAAACCAATCGGATATGTGCAATTGTATACATCCAGCAACACCAGATACTTTACGTTTGGAGTCAAACGCAATAATAATTCATCGGCGCAGCCGGAGGAAGAAGGTGAATATAGACTGTTGTTGATCACGCCATATCGAATAGTTTCGAATACCCTGTACTGTCGCGTACAATGTGTAATATTCGTTTGATGAAATAAATAAATACCAAAGTGACATAGTCTTTTTTTGGGGGTGATGGTGGTGGTGGTGGTAAAGAAACAACAGAAAAATAAAAATTATAAAATCAATTTATTCATATCGACCGAAACGTTATATGTATCGTCGATGGCACTATAATATCGAGTGAATTCCTCGTGAAATGCATCGGTCAATTGTTTAGCTGCACCGAAAGGTTGTCCGTACCTATTTAAGGAATCTATTATCAAATCGGCCGGTACTCGAGCGTAACATCCATCTTGCGCTTCGATCTGAACGGTATCTTTCCATTTGTAATAGGGATTCGTTTGGATTAGCCATTGCTTCCGCCATGCCGCCGGTAAACTGGGTAATTTTTTTACGTCAATATTCACTGGTTTGTTGATGTCCTCCACGTATCGAAACCAAGAATAGAACATACTGATACTTAGCAAACCTTGTTTTATGGCGTCGTCGTGTAAGCCTGATGACACGTAAATTTTCGTTTCTCGATTGAAGAACACGAACGGTAAGGATCCTTCGTTGTTGATAACGCTATTGGTCACCAGTTTGGATTTGTTGTGGAAACAATATTTATAGATGGCTTCTCGTTCTTTACTGTTGAAATATCGGAACTGAGCAACTTCGGGTTCGGTGATGTTGTCGTGCCAAAAATCGACTTTGATGTGAAGAATACGCTCGACCACGGCCGAATCGTACGGACACGATGGTGGATCGTTACACGTGTACCACAACTTCGATAGGGCGTAGATGGCCGCGAACACATTGCCCACGTTATTTCTATACTCGATTTTACTTTCCGATATGACTTTCTTGAAGCCGCTCGTGAACGTCGCAATCTCGTCCTGAACCAACATCATGTTCGTCACGTACATCAGCATGGCCGGTTGGTTTTCCTTGTTCGTGTCCGTCGGTTCTTTTGCCGAAGCCGAAGTACGGCCGTACTCTCGCAATATGTCGAGCAATTTAGTTTTACCTCCGTGCCTATGACCGCAAACTATGGTACACAACTTGGACCATTGTCCGGGAAATTCGATGCTTAGAATCAACTTTAGCATTAAATCTAACGTACCGAAATCGAACGAACATAAATAGAATAGGTACGTTAACGTGAGTAATACATAGTCGTATTTCACTTCTTCGGAATTTTGTTGTAAATAGTAATTGGCTCGTTTGTATCGATTCGGATGCGATAGGACGTAACGTTTTAATATGTCGTCACGGCGTTCGTTTCGTGATCCCACGTAAAAAGCGTACGGTAAAAGAATTTCCGCTTGCTCGTACAACCACCGTATCACGTCGTATCGCCCGTTTTCTATCCAACTCAGTATACTGGCCGGTAGGACGGATCGACGGTTCGAGCGACGCCGACGGCGACCTAATCCCCAGATGAACGACGACGACGACTCTTCCTCTCCGGTGTTTCCACTTTTATCGTTATCGCGTTCGTCCCCGTTATCGTCGTCGTTGTCGTCGTCACTATTCACAGCCTGTATCAAATCGGCGAACGATGGAATATCGAACACCGTCCATTTCGGTAAACGTTTATACATGTGAACCGTCACTATGAAACATATCAACTTTAATCGGAACGGTAACGATTTTTTGTTTCGTACCGCGCATTCGGCGATATTAGTCATCGTACGCGAATCGAATTCTTTCATGATCTTGGCGAAAGTCGTACGTAAACTTGACAATATCGCTAAAGATTTCACTTTGGATTGCATCATATGTTTATTGGACGAGAGTTTCTTCTGATTGGTATTATTATTATTATTATCGTCGTCGGTATATTGCGGGTGGAGAGTAGTCGACGATCCTTTCCGTACGGCATAATCACGATATAAATAGTCTTCTTTGCTATCTACGTTATCGTTATCGTTTTCTTCGTTGTCGCGTAACGCTGAAGACATACGCCGGCAAAAGTCCGAGCCGAGCGTATCTATCCCAGTAGCTGTCGTATGTTTCGACCGAGACGAATCGTGACCAACGGTAGTGCTAGCAGCAGCAGCAGCAGCAGTAGTAGTAGTAGTAGTAGTAGTAGTAGACGCGGAAAATTGTCTTTTCTTCGTAAGCCATTTTAATCGGGTGCGAACGTCTACGATTCCCCGGATGGCTGCGATGTCACGACACAAGTCACCTTTGGTATATATCTGATTGGAGTAATTACGTTCGACGTTATTGAGCAGAGGTAAAATCGTAGTGGATGTGGTTTGACGAGAAAGAAGATATTCGTTTCTTCGTATCGGTGGAACGTAAGTGGGATGACTCGATCGTTTCTCGAAAGTCGTCCATCCCAATTGTATCGATGATCGCCTATCGAAAATCGCGTGCACCACTTGACTAACGTCCAGTTCTTCGCTAGTCACTATTTTAGCGTTGATCGCTTTGACGACGATACTTTGTACGATGCAATTGATTCTGGCGAAATTTCTTATATGTTCGTTCTGTCTGGAGTTCGACGATGACAATGATGATGATGATGATGATGATGATGATTCGGTGAAGATCCCGTCTAGGAATACTTCGATATCTTTGTGCGGTTTCTTACCGAGCAGATCTACACACATCCTGTAATCTTTGATATTCAACGAAATATGACCGGCTGTTTTCGAATCGAAAAAATCTCGTACGTCGTTGTTCTCTTCGATAACCAACGGTACTACCGGCTGCGTCATGACGAATCGCAAAGACGACCGATCGATGTCCGCTTCCATGTCTATCAGAGCACGCATTCCGTCCACCACGGTATCGTAGATCGACACGTCCGCCCGTCCCACTTCTTTTATCGGATATTCTCGCATCAACAACGATTGCGAACCGCCACAAGTGATCTCTCTGAGTTTCAGCACCACGTTAAAGTAAGCCGGAGTTTTTATTTCGTCGTATACGTGATTGGTCCTATACAAGTAATTTCTACCGTGTTTCTGGTCGAACGGTTTGGCATTGAAGATATCTTGCAAAGCGGATTGACTACAACCGATTTTGTCGGTAATAGTTTTGTATGCCGTGTGCACGTTAACGAATTCTGTGCCGTTATACATGTACGGTATGCCGTTCAACGTAAACGGACGCCAATAGTATTTTTTGAACATCGTCAACAGATCTCTATTGACCGTCGTCATTTTTTTGGATTTTTTTGCGTTCTTTTTCTTATCGTTCTGTGGTGGACATTTTCGTTTTCTGCTACTGCTATCGGTCACATTCGAATTCAGTTCTTCGGTCCTGTTTCCGCTAAAACTGTTGAAATTTCCGAAGGTGTCGTTAGCATCGCCGGCCGAATTATTCGATGTCGTCGTAGCACCATCCTTGTCGACGTACAAATAACGAGGAAAATGTGTTTTGAACAATTCGGCCGGTGCCCACAGCGACAACGGATCTCTAGAACTCGCCGTGAATTTGACACAGGCAAATTGGATCACGAACGATATCATAGCGGTGCTGTCGCTAAATTCTGACATCAATTTGTTCATCGTATCTTCCGGTATATAATTATAGTAATATAGGTAGGCTTGCAACTGTGTCGGATGTATGGATGTTTCGTGATGATACATTAAGGACGCACAAAACGAAAACACGTTGTAATTGGTATGTTTCAATTTCGCCAATCCGCTGTTCGTTTCATCGTAACCGATGTCGAATTGGAAAGTCGGGAGATCGTTCGCTCGGTCGCGCACCCTCCATCTGTTCTGTCTTTTATCTTTTTTACGACCATACGGTTCGTCTAATTGCTCTTGTCGATTTATGTCGGTCATGATGGATACGTAAGTTCCATAAATATCGCTCAATACACCCGTAATCATGTTCCACTTGATGCACTCGTTAATGAGGATTTTCATTTTCTCCAACTTAACTTGTTCGGTGTATCGTTCGCTTTCGTCGGTTTCATCGTCGCCACCGCCGTCGCCGTCGTCGTCGTCGTCGTCGTCATTTCTACAACCGTCGTCCCCGTTACGACGACCGGAATACCGATGGCTGTTCGCGTTCGCTATAATATAATCGAAAAGTACCATAACGTAACGATCCGACAACGTTCTATCGAAATATTCGATCAACAATATTTGCCACATATCTTCGCTGATGATATCACACTCGTAGATCGTATTACGAACGTAACTCAAATCGGTGATCATGCTAAACACACGATTCGTATTTTCGTATCCCTTCTCGTCGGTATACTTGAAATGACCCTCCAATATATCGATATTACCTCGTTTTTCTACAACACGTTCGGGACCGGTGACGGTTACGGTTGGGACGGATGACGATGAAGCGACACCGGCAGCGCCAATAATCGTTCTAACGCCCTTATTGGCATTTTTCAAGTCTGTTTTCTCGTCGAAATAAGGCAGAGTCACGTCGTGTTTACGTGACATTTCTTCTTCTTCTTCTTTTTCTATGATATCTTCATCGCACGGTGAAACGGTGGTCTGCTGCTCAACTTGTTGTTGTTGTTGTCGTCGTCGTCGTTTCCGCTGACATCTTTCCGTCCTAGTATTCTCGTCGATGGACATCTCGTTCGATATACTCGTGGAATTCGAAGCGATGAGATCGTCGTCGTCGTCGTCGTTATCGTTAGAGTTGGAATATTCGAGATTATGGGACGACATCGACGACATCACTTCTTCGTAATTTTCGACAAACAACCAGCGACAAAAGGTTTTCTTACGATTGATCATTCGATTCGGTGTAATAGTGTATAGAATATCGTCTCGATACGATTCTATCTCTCTGCGATTGCTGTGTATTTCCATACATTCTTCATCGAGAAAATATTTCTTTTGAAATTTGAAACGAAATTCTCCGTCGAAGCCACACCACACGATTTCTTCTTGCGACGAATTACGTTGATATTGAGAACATTTTGTCGCGTCCGTTCCGTCGTTCGTATATTTCAAACTGTAGAATGGGTATACGTATTTTGGGATCGGTGATAAAATATCCACGTCTGTTATATCGTTTTTATCTGCAGATGTGAGCGTGGACGTATCGAAGTTGTACAGGAAAAACGTATCGGCGTGATTTCGACCGTACGGCAGTACGAACGAGGTACACGATTCGTTCAAAAATAAATCTAATTCCTCCGAAGAACTCGTCTTGGCTCGTACTCGATTCAACGTGCGTATTAATGCGTACAGCAAATGATGGTACATACACCGATCGACGTTCACATCGTGAAATATCATATGAAAGCCGTGCGTTTTCCCAACGGTTATAACGACCGTTCCCACGTATCGTATATGTAAAATTTTCTCGAACATTCTTCTCACCACCTCACATATAAATTCCACGTGTTTTTGGGATTCGCACCGCGCCTCTCGAGTCTGTGATTTTTTCTTGCACTCGATACAATCGAAAACGAACACCAATCGATGAACTAGTTCGTACGATATTACGACGCTACAATTATGTGGAACATCGATCGCTCGAATCAGAGTTTCGTAATTTTCGTGGGAAATTGTAAACTTCGTCTTGGCATCGTCCGAAACTATCATATGAATCCGTGCGATTCCACGACTCGTCAGCTCCCCATCGTTAACGTCCAATTGTCGTAATACGCCGTCCAGAAGATATCGCTTATAATCGACTTTCGGGAACTTTTTCAATATACTGTTCAATTTCAACGTTCCAATCGAACAATCGACGACGGTATCACTTGGAGAATTACAGATCGTTTCGTCTTGCGTGTTAGTGTTCGACATGTCGTTAGACAATATTAGCGGTAGAGGTGAAGGTAGGGATGCGACTATCACCAAATTAATTTCGACGATGACGGTTTGTCGTACGTCGGCCTGTAACTTTATTTTCGTCGAGCGAAAAATTAGCCAACATATGCGATATGCACAGCACAATGAATAATAAACTACTGACCATATAGAATACACAGTTATGTATATTTATAGGTGATCCTAATGATGCGAGCGACGTCGTTGTATCCGCGTCACGGTTATCGTCTTGTAATAGTGACAACATTTCAACGGGAACATCGACGATCGTTCCGTCGTCTTTGTCTACGCGAACTACTCCACGATCCGACCATTCTGTCGTGCTCTCGAAAAATTTCATCAAACGATCGACGTCATCGGGATACATGGCACCGATATTATGTTTACATCGTAACAACCACCAAGTCCAGAACATTTTATACGCCGATTCGTTGGCATACCGCGAACCGTTCCCTTTCGTCATCATCAATTCTAACAGATCATTTCCATCGTCGTCGTAGATATTGTCACGGTACGCGATGAGCGAAGAAACGTCGACATTCGAATTAGCGTTTGAATTCCTCTTCTTTACCAACCGAAATCTAATCGAATTCGCTTTCAAACGCTCAGACGAGATAATCGAGAATATATTACACCAACGCGAACAACAAGGACGGGATATTTCTGGCATTTCTTACTGTTACTAGCGCGTGTGATTCGCACGTAATTCTCGTTCGAAAAACTAATATGTCTCTCGTCATGCACTCTATCGTTATCGAGAAACAGTTTTGTCTCGAATGAAATTTGTTGAAACGAAATCGCACCGGTGGATTCCTTCGAGCTACAGAAAATTTGAACGTATATCTCGTTCGAGGAATGAAACAGTTTTGTCTCGAGTGAAATTTGTTGAAACGAAATCTCACCGGTGGATTTCTTCGAGCTGCAAAATCTTTGAACGTGAATCTCGTTCGAGAAATGAAATCGTAAAATATTTTCTGATGAACAAACTTTGTCCGCGTAGAATTTCTCGTCGAACAAATTTCCAAACTCACAAGTTCCTCGTCATGCGCACTAGCTCCATCGAGAAACAGTTTTGTCTCGAATGAAATTTGCTGAAACGAAATCTCACCGGTGGATTTCTTCGAGCTGCAAAATCTTTGAACGTGAATCTCGTTCGAGAAATGAAATCGTAAAATATTTTCTGATGAACAAACTTTGTCCGCTAGAATCTCTCGTCGAACAAATTTTCAAACTTATATGTTCCTCGTCATGCGTACTAGCATCATCGAGAAACAGTTTTGTCTCGAATGAAATTTGTTGAAACGAAATCTCACCGGTGGATTTCTTCGAGCTGCAAAATCTTGGAACGTGAATCTCGTTCGAGAAATGAAATCGTAAAATATTTTCTGATGAACAAACTTTGTCCGCCTAGAATTTCTCGTCGAACGAATCTCCAAACTTATAAGTTCCTCGTCATGCGTACTAGCATCATCGAGAAACAGTTTTGTCTCTAGTGCAATTTGTTGAAACGAAATCTTAGCGGTGGATTTTTTCGAGCTACAAAAACTTTGAACGAAACTCTCGTTCGCAAAATGAAATCGTAAAATATTTTCTGACCAACAAACTTTGTCCGCTAGAATCTCTCGTGGAACGAATCTCCAAACTTAAAGTTCCTCGTCATGCGCATTAACTCCATCGAGAAACAGTTTTGTCTCGAATGAAATTTGTTGAAACGAAATCTCACCGGTGAATTTCTTCGAGCTGCAAAAACTTTTACAGTTGTGACGACTCGTCATCGCGTGACGTATACGTGACGTAGCACGGGGGCGACGAAAATCGTGGAACGCAACTTTCAGCTCTCGCAAGGAGCTAGCGTCAAATCTAAACAGTCAACGGGGCCCTACATACCCCCATAGCACCCCCTGCACCCTATATATATAATATATATATATATTATATATATAACCTCCGCGACGGCCTGCTCCTTCTTACTACTACGTTGTTCTTACTCTGGTCAAGGAGGTTTAGGATCGCGGGCGAGAAGCTTGCTGATTATATAGTTAATTTGGGGTCAGCTGAGTGAATACTCGATTCTCATTGGACTAGAGCCAATTGACGTCACGAAAATCCTAAAATCTACTGATTTCTGACGAAAATCACGGTAGAAGGGGTAAAATTTTGATCAGATTCAATTCAGAGTTCTGAGAGCGAAGTCGATTGAGGTTAGATTGTACAAAATTAAACCCACCCCATCTATAGATTTAGTAATTTCATGACATGCATAAAACATCTATGGTAGATTTGATACTGTACACGTTGATTGGAAGTTCAAGAGAATTCTACCAGATGGCGTTCATCTACTTATTGTAACAAATGGATATAACGTTTCGATAGGTGGCGCTCGTCAAATTGTCACATCGGAATTGCATTATATTTCGAAAGATAGCACTTTTTACGTTACTCTGACGAAATTGCATTACATTTCGATAGATGTCTCTGAATTTTATTATCGAGTCATCGAAAATTACTGTGAGGCTTATATGCGCGTTTTCTTGTATCGTTGGATCTATTTTTACAGTCACACGAAAGGTGTATTGAAAAATTTACAGATAGAGTGGAGTAACAACGCGTATATAAGAAAACTTTGAACGTAGCTCTCGTTCGAGGAATGAAACAATATTTAGTTGTAATATTATTCATAGATGTCATTTGGGTGAAATTCGAATTGGTATATAATGCGAGCGTGCTGACCAAGAATGTCAGTTACTTTTCAATCGTTCAATCGAAATAATGTCACAACCGGCAAGTGTTAGCGAAACCTATCGAAAGCGAGTGGTGAAAAAAAGACCAAAAGAACACGTTCCTCCTGTATACGACCGACCAGGCTGGGAGGATCTCTGGGCAATGATACGTCGCGACGACGAGCAAATTATCAATTGGACCGACGACGAGGCGGAAGACGACGAGTTCGACCAATTATATGAAGATTATTCTAATACTCTGTCCACCGATAACGACAATCGACAAATTCACCGTATAGTGACGAATAATTCCAAAACTCTATCACACAACAGCAACAACAATAACACTAATAATCGAAGAACTGCTTAGATGAATAAAGAACCGGGTTACTCGTAAAGAATTCCATAAATGTATAACATTACGAATAAAATTTAAGCTGGATAAAATGTTTTCTTCCATTTCTTCCATCCCGCAAGCACTGATCTCAGTGATCTCGTGTATATTCCACCGGTGGCTTTCTTCGAGCTACAAAACTTTGAACGTAATTCTCGTTCAAGGAATGAAACAGTTTTGTCTCGAGTGAAATCTGTTGAAACGAAATCTCACCGGTGGATTTCTTCGAGCTACAAAAACTTTGAACGAAACTCTCGTTCTCGAAATGAAATCGTAAAATATTTTCTGATGAACAAACCTTGTCCGCCTAGAATCTCTCGTCGAACGATTGATTGTTGAATTGAAATTCCACCGGTGGATTTCTTCGAGCTACAAAACTTTGAACGTAATTCTCGTTCAAGGAATGAAACAGTTTTGTCTCGAATGAAATTTGTTGAAACGAAATCTCACCGATGAATTTATGCGAGCTACAAAAACTTTAAACGAAACTCTCGTTCTCGAAATGAAATCGTAAAATATTTTCGGATGAACAAACCTTGTCCGCCTAGAATCTCTCGTCGAACGATTGATTGTTGAATTGAAATTCCACCGGTGGATTTCTTCGAGCTACAAAACTTTGAACGTAATTCTCGTTCAAGGAATGAAACAGTTTTGTCTCGAATGAAATTTGTTGAAACGAAATCTCACCGATGAATTTATGCGAGCTACAAAAACTTTGAACGAAACTCTCGTTCTCGAAATGAAATCGTTAAATATTTTCTGATAAACAAACTTTGTCCGTCTAGAATCTCTCGTCGAACGATTGATTGTTGAAATGAAATTCCACCGGTAGATTTCTTCGAGCTACAAAACTTTGAACGTAATTCTCGTTCAAGGAATGAAACAGTTTTGTCTCGAATGAAATTTGTTGAAACGAAATCTCACCGGTGGATTTCTTCGAGCTACAAAAACTTTGAACGAAACTCTCGTTCTCGAAATGAAATCGTTAAATATTTTCTGATGAACAAACTTTGTCCGCCTAGAATCTCTCGTCGAACGATTGATTGTTGAAATGAAATTTGTTGAAACGAAATCTCACCGATGAATTTATGCGAGCTACAAAAACTTTGAACGTGAATCTCGTTGGAGAAATGAAATCGTAAAATATTTTCCGATGTACAAACTTTGTCCGCCTACAATCTCTCGTCGAACGATTGATTGTTAAAATGAAATTTGTTGAAACGAAATCTCACCGGTGGATTTCTTCGAGCTACAAAAACTTTGAACGAAACTCTCGTCGAACAAGTCTCCAAACTTAAAGTTCCTCGTCATGCGCACTAGCTCCGTCGAGAAACAGTTTTGCCTCGAATGAAATTTGTTGAAACGAAGTCTCACCGGTGGATATCTTCGAGCTACAAAAACTTCGAACGAAACTCTCGTCGAACGAGTCTCCAAACTTAAAGTTCCTCGTCATGCGCACTAGCTCCGTCGAGAAACAGTTTTGCCTCGAATGAAATTTGTTGAAACGAAATCTCACCGGTGGATTTCTTCGAGCTTCAAAAACTTTGAACGAAACTCTCGTCGAACGAGTCTCCAAACTTAAAGTTCCTCGTCATGCGCACTAGCTCCGTCGAGAAACAGTTTTGCCTCGAATGAAATTTGTTGAAACGGAATCTCACCGGCGGATTTCTTCGAGCTGCGAAAACTTTTGCAGCAGTGATGACTCACAGTTACGTGACGTATACTTGACGTAGCACGGGGGCAACGAAAATTGTGGAAAGCAACTTTCAGTTCTCGCGAGAAGCTAGCGCTAAGTCTAGACAATCAACGGGGCTCCACGTACCCCATAGCACCCCCTGCACCCCTATATATATAATATATATATATTATATATATATATTATATATATAACCTCCGCGACGGCCTGCTCCTTCTTACTACTACGTTGTTCTTACTCTGGTCAAGGAGGTTTAGGATCGCGGGCGAGAAGCTTGCTGATTATATAGTTAATTTGGGGTCAGCTGAGTGAATACTCGATTCTCATTGGACTAGAGCCAATTGACGTCACAAAAATCCTAAAATCTACTGATTTCTGACGAAAATCATGGTAGAAGGGGTAAAATTTTGATCAGATTCAATTCAGAGTTCTGAGAGCGAAGTCGATTGAGGTTAGATTGTACAAAATTAAACCCACCCCATCTACAGATTTAGTAATTTCATGATATTCATAGGACATCTATGGTAGATTTGATACTGTACACGTTGATTTGAAGTTCAAGGGAACTCTACCAGATGGCGTCCATCTGCTTTTTGTAACAAATTGATATAACTTTTCGATAGGTGGCGCTCACCAAGTTGTCACATCGGAATTGCATTATATTTCGAAAGATGGCGCTTTTTACATTACCTCAACGGGATCGCATCTGACGGAATTTCAAAATTATGTCTTGCATAAGGGTGAAATTCGTATCTCATGACGGTCACGTTCGCCGTTAATGAGTTATAAAACTAGGCAACATGTGAAGGATAGTCCAATCAGTCCGATACGTTGAAGCGGTCGACCTGGCTTGAAAACCATGGATAAACGATTATATGAACTGACAGAAGACGAAATATCGGCTCTGCCGTTATCGTATCTACTCAAAATACCGGATTCTATGGAGATTCTTTTTGCATGGCATAAAATACCATCAAAATATACAAAGCAATTTAAACTGATGGTTCGACTACCATGTTTCGTTCATTTCAATCGTCCCGATTGGCGAACTCACATGGAGGGACCACCAATACCACAAGATGAATGCGATATGTGTAAATGGGGGTTGGAAAGTTATAGTAATAAATACAAAGATTGTGCAGAGGTTCCGGATTTCAAAGAATCATAATATTATAAATAAAATTTAAAACAGATAAAATTTTCAATTTCTCCCATCCCGCAAGCACTGGAACGACTTTAACCCATTTATTCCTAACGTGACTGTCATGAGATACAAATTTCACGCTTATGCGATCAACAGTTTCATTTTTCGAATCGTTCGATGAGAATCTCGACCGACAAAGTTTCTTCCTCATAAAATATTCCACAATTTAATTTCTCGAACGAGAATTACGTACAGAAATAGGAACAACTGGTACGTTGACAACTCTATCTTTTCTATCGACGTTTAATAAAACTATGTATCGTTGAAGTCGTTAGTCGATAAATTTTGGTCGTTAGTGGATATGTTCGATTCCATTTCATGTATGTAAAATACGTTCGGAACGAGAAACAACCGAAACGTTAACGCCCACCAATCAATGAAATTATCAACAATATTTTTTGTCAAAAAATTTTGTCAGATAAATTACTCACCGATCAACTTCCACGATTCAATATTTTGCTGCGTGACTCTTCGCTCGGAACGAACTAATTCAGTCGTGTCTCTTTTCGAGCCTAACTCTCGTTTGAAAAATGAGGGTTAACGATACAGTGAAAAAATAAAAAATGTATTAATAAATATAAATTATTTTATTAATGATCAATCGATACATTATATCGCCACTCGCACATCATCATCATGTCGCCTGAGGAATTCGTCGATCTTCTCTGAAAGCCGCATGTACATCATGAGAATGTGGGTACACATACACGTCTCTGGGCCCGTACGCAGTCTCGGGTTACTCCACACGCACTGTATATAATGTTTATTATTCATTTGTACAAATTTTTTGCTGTAACCGTGGATTCGCTGGACCAAATAATCGACGTCTTTCATTTGTCTCACATGTTTCGGGTTCAGATCTTTTTCTACCAAACCCGAACATTCGAATTTTCTTTTTTCTTTTAGAAATAATTTATAGGAATTATTTTCCATGAGATTCTTCACGGAATCCATGTCGATGCTGTATACTACGATTACAAACTGAATCGTTCGTGACTGGGGAACCTATATATATATATATGCAATGCAGCCGTATTCGTTTGTGGTATTGAACGTGGTTCTTGGAATATATCCTTCCGTGTATCAACGAATGTTTTATTTTTTCGATGTAATTCCACTTCTAACGAACCGTCGAGAAACAGTTTTGTCTGGAGTGAAATTTGTTGAATCCAAATTCCACCGATGGATTTCTTCGATCTGCACAATAAGACTGATGTCCAAAGTAAACGTCTGCCCGTACTTGTACGAATCGTATCACGGTGATAATAGCGATACGAATGATGACAACGAGGACGACAACAACGATAGAAACAGATACACCCGTGTATTGGGGAACGAGAAGTATGATAAGAAATATAGGAGAAATATCGGTCGTCGCGTTTGTAACGTGTACCCGGTGAAATCTCAGACGAGTAACGGAGAAGAAAATGCATCGATTTTGTATTATCATCGATACGAAGCGACTAAATATAGTGTCGATCCTTCGACGGGGATACCTTTGTTCGAAAGTACAGACGAACAAGTTATAGATTCGATACTAGTTTCTTCGTATTACATGAACACCAATCGATGTGTGATCGAGTCGACGCCGTACGCTTTGCAAGATTATTCGCATATTTTATCGTACGTAGTGAGTAACACGGTCGAATATTGGAACGTCGTGTACAATTTCAAACGATTCTGGTTGGAAAAAGTTGTCAACAAGTTACATTCGAACGTCGGCGGATCTCTCACCGCTCCGAATAAACCGTATATATGGCCGACGAAAAACAGTTCGTTGGACGTACTGATAAACAGAATAACTTCGGACAAATGGCAATTATTGAGACCGATCGAATTCGATACGGAATCGATCCAATTCTATAGTGCTATCCAGAAACTAATGTACGCGCTGTTCTGTAACTCCCTCGATTCGGACGGTATACGAATATCGTATCAACGAAACGGCTCGAGTCGGAAACGTCCTCGTCGCATGAGATGTGGCGACGCGTGTAAGATGTATACGACCGCATCCACGCCGTGCTATAACGTTTTCGGCAAAGGGAATCTAATACATAGCATTTTGTGTACGCCACACGAAGGATGTCTGAACGACGAATGGTGGGCTCTTACCGATGCTTATATCGATTATCGTTGGTTAGCGGCAGCAGATGATCCCGACGTGGACAAGATCGTCGATAGAGATGTTAATCATGCGAGGGAAACGAACGTTCTTAGGAAATTGAGGTGTCGCTTTGACAAAACCATGCAACGCGATCATATGTAAATTCGCACATCACCGTCGTCCGAACAGGGAGGTGGTGGTGGTGGTGGTGGTATATATATATCGTTATAATGTACAGTCACCGATGTATTCGTTTATTCTTCGTTATGGCTGAAACGTTCACTTTTGTCTGCGACGATGATCAAAATACGCCAACGACGACATCATCATCATCATCATCATCATCATCGATCGAGAACAATACGATCGAAAGAGACTGCGATAACGTCGTGTCGAGACTACCGAAAGTTGTGAAAGTCTTCTCGTATCAAAATAAAAAATACGAAATTGTAAATTTATGGCGAAACGAGCCGGTGGGTGAAAATCGTCCGCGATGTTCTTGCCATTGGAACTATGCAGACGACGTACGATGGTTTTTAGATAAAAATTATGATACGCGTGAGGTAGTGCCGGGTTGTGAAATGATGGCGTGTTTGTCGGGGAACGTTAATGCAGAATGTGAATCGTGGTGTACGTTGAACGACGAACAACGAGGATTTGCGAATTTGTTGAATACAATTTCGATCGGTGAATTATATGAACGTGATGATGGTAACGATGACGAAAAAAAAAATATTTCTACTTCGACGTTCCCAACATCTTGTGTAAAACGAGAAGGAATTTTCTTGTTTGACACCAGAACGAAACGACCGAAAACGTTCGACGGGAAATACGTTCGATCCGATACGGATGGCAGCGAAGACGAAGAAATACAGTACAATAGTCGTGCATCGTCTTGTCGCCTTTCGCCGTTCTATTTGTATAACAAGCAGAATCGCGTTACGGTGGTTCGATTGTACGGATTAGGTGGGACGGGGAAGACTCAATTATTGAAATACGTACAAAAACACGTGAACGGTACTTTTCATTATGTCACTTTGAAACATTTGCTACTGTGCAATTTCTACAAGGATACGTGCAAATATCACGCTGCATATAATGGTGGTTTGGTTCATCAGACGTCGCCAGATTCGATGCACCACTGCGTACAAATGTCAACGCTGGCCAAAACTATCGGACGAAGCGTTAATCAGATGAAATTCACACCGGATACTCGCTACCTAGATTTTTGCGAGTTACTGTTAGAAGAACAACGTCAGTGCAGAAAGAAACGTGTGAAAATGGTTCGACCGAAAAACGACGAATTCTACGTGTGTGTCGTTGACGAATACACGATGATGTCGCCACCCGCTTTCCTCGTCCTACTGAAATTATTGTGCGAATCGTCGCACAATACGATCGTTATTCTGTGCGGTGACGAAAATCAGTGCGGTCCGATCGATTTCGATACGGTGAGCAGCTCAAATTACGATCTGGACGAAACGAACACCGACGAATACGCATACAGCGACGAGGGTGCATGTAGCCAGGAGACGATTACGCGGGGCGAACGTCGAACGAGTGGAAACGATACAAGATATACGTACGTGAACGACGTTCAGGCACAAACGAGGAATGGCCGGGTCTATGGCGACAACGTTGATCTGACCAAATGCCGTGAACAATTGACTTATAGCGCTTTACCGCCATCTAATGTGATTCTCGCAAAACAATTGTTGGGATCGAATCGAGTGTTTGAATATAAATTGAGTAAGTTGATGCGTTCGTCTGAAGATTCCAAGCTACAACGATTCATCGTCGATATGGATAGAAATAAAGACGCGGACAGTCGGAAGGAATTACTAAAACGTTTCGTGAACGATAATAAAATTAACACTATCAGATCGATCGATATCACGGAACTGGTAGATACGTACGTGAAGATGATCGAACGATGCGAGGACAACGTATCGCGGGACGATTGTGTACCCATTAAGAATTTCAAAGTACCGTTTAGAATTCTTGTCGTTTCGAACAGACAATGTTACGATATAACCCGGGAATTGATCGATTCGCTATTTCGACAATTGTCCAAGCGATTCGACGTAAATATACTAAGCAAATATATCGTTCGTTATCAGTCGTCTGTGCGACAACATTTCACCCATTTAGCGGTGGGATTCTCGTACACTTTGTTGACAAATTTCATGGGAGCTACGAAAATACCGAGTGGTAGCGTATTGAAATTGATAAAACTCGAATACTCGTCGGACGATGGTGAATTGACGAGTATCGTTATGTTGGACGAATCGATCGATCGTTACTATCGCATGTATCCCGGATCGGGAGCGGTAGATAGACGAATCCAATACAACAAAGCACCGATCAAGCACGTGGGTTTTCCGATACATCTGAGTTGTATCGAAAATGCATATCAAAGTCAGGGACTGACGATCGAAGAAGACGGCTACCTGGACTGTACCGGTGCCGACGGACAACACATTTATGTGATGATAACGAGATTCAAAAATCTCGGACAGTTCAAATCTATTTTATTATAATAAAGGTATTATTGAAAAGCTTGTAGTTTTATTATCATTTGTTTCGAAATAATTGTATTTTATCGTTCAAAAGTCCCATTTTCAGAAGCAAATTGACAAATATCCTTTTGAAATAACTGTCGATCAGGAACGTTTCCACATATATCGCATTTTCATTTCCTCCCCATTTCCGTTGTAGTTAATGATGTTATTCGGTATGACGATGAACATAAGATTCGCTCGACGAGAGATTCCGACCGAGAAAATTTGGTCAGGAGACATTTTACAACTTCCCTCGTCGAACGACACATTCGTACACATGACGAGAGTTATACTGGTTGGGATATTCGATCGACGAGAAATTTCGAACCGACAAATTTTGTTCAACATAAGATATTTCAAAGTTTCATTTAACCCATTTATTCCGAACGTGACTGTCGTGAGATACAAATTTCACTCTTATGCGATTAACGGTTTCATTTCTCGAATCGTTCGATGAGGATCTCGAACGACAAAGTTTGTTCCTCATAGAATATTTCACAATTTAATTTCTCGAACGAGAACTACGTGCTGAAATAGAAACGATCGGTACATCAGCAACTGTATCTTTTCTATTGACGTGTAATAAAACTAGGTATCGTTGAAGTCGTCAGCCGATAAATTTTGTTCGTTAGTGGAGATGTTCGATTTCATTTTGTGCACGCAAAATACGTTCGGAGCGAGGAACGACCGAAACGTTACCTCCCACCACTCTCGAGGGTATAAGTACGGCTGCGACACACGCATGTCGATTCAGTTTCAGTCGAGATGCCGTGTAAAACATGTGGTGGATTAGATCACAGTTGCGTTTCTTCGGCCAAATGTGCAAATCGAATATTGAAGCAAAAATATAGATTCAGCACAGTGAATACTTGCACCGAGACGTTCACGATAAAACGCGGTTTTCGTAAGTTTTGCCGACGTCCAGAATTACGACAACGAATCGAGGATGACGTTTTGGAAATTTCTCAACTGACCATCGAAGCATCGCTCTACGTCAGTTTTCATTATACGAAATTGTTACATCGTAACGAATTTCCGATCGGACAGTTTTCCATCAGTCACCTACAAGATTTCTATTACCATCTCCAGGGCAAACGACAGAGGAAAGAACGCGTTGCGTTGGACGAAGAATATTTCGCTATGCGGGCAGACAAAACGTTATTATACGACGGCCGATTACGATCCCACCTGATTAAGTCGTGTGCCAAGCAACACGAAACCAATATGAAAAATTGCATCACGGTCCATTTTTACGATCGACTAGTCCGATATTTCTATGAAAAATATAAGAAAGAGTGTGATCGAAAACGCTACGAATGGAAGACGATAGTTTACGACGAATTGTTCGCCTTCGTGCCACGTCACGTCGCTCACAGCCGAGAAGTTGCAGAATTTTTAAAAGATTTCCGTTTCGACTACCACAAAAAATTCATCAATATAGAAAATGATTGGTGGAGTTTGGTACCGATCACTTTCGAATTGGGACGATGGTTCGAAGAGAGAAAGTTGAAATCCTTCTCGGCGTTTCCTGTATTTTCGTCTGGTCGAAAACATTTACTTTATAACGCTATGGCTTTGAACGAATTATTGAGTAGTGTAAAATTGCTGCCGGACAAAACTACCGCTCCCGTGTTTAGGATGGAAACTCCAAGATATTGGTGGCAATATTTCGATCTATCTCACTCAGTTTACGGCAAATTCGACGATACAACAATGCACATCGAGCCCCACAAGCAGCGTACGTCTTTCGCTATGAGTTTTTCCACCAACGGAATCGATTGTTCCATCATGATGAATAGATATGAGCGATCTACAATTCAACAATCGCAGAAGAAGAAACGAAAGAAGACTAACGTACAATCAGAGACTACAGTGGCTAGTTCAAGTTTTACCAAGTATTTGGGAATCGATCCGGGGGTCGTTAATTATATCGGCGCGTGCTATATCGATAAGGAAACTCGAACAGAAACCAATTTCGTGTTAAAATCGGCCACGTTCAAGGAACATTTCTGTAAAGAACGTACTCGACGACGTAAACGGAAAAAAATGGCCGGAATCTTTGAAAAACGCCTACTTGAATATCGCGAAAGTATAAACATAGAGAAAAAATTAATTGTTTCGCCGAAGTGTGGTTCTAATTTTAACTCTCATGTGGAGTACATTTTATACAGACTGAATTTCTTATCGTTCAGTCGCGAAATTTACGCTACGCGGAAATATACGCGCTTGAACTGGGACTCGTACATTTCACGTCGTAAAGCAGAGGATAAGGTGGTAAATCAGTTATTGCCCGCTAAAGATGATGATGATGATAATTCCGTGTTGGTTTGTTTTGGAAATGGAACACTGAAAAACAATTTCAGTTATGGCAGAAATAAAAAACCCGCCGTCGAAATGCTCAAACAAGCGTTTCATCGTCGACGCGATAAATGTCAGGTTATATGTGTGGATGAGTATCTGACTACACAATCTTGTTCGAAATGTTTCAGTAAAATGCCTTTGCCACCAAAACACACCACCATGAGTAGAAACGATACGAAGCGACGACGATGTCACGATCATAGATTTCAAATTTGCCAAAAATGTAGAATCGTTTGGAATCGTGACGTCAATGCTGCGCGTAACATCATTTTGGTTGGTCTCGAATTAATCGATTATCGTTGTGAAACGTCAGATGAATTTGTTCGTTTGACGGAATTTCAAAATTATGTCTTGCATAAGGGTGAAATTCGTATCTCATGACTGTCACGTTGGCTGTTAATGGGTCAGATCTATCCTCATTTGATTGTTACGAGTGTGCGAATAAACGTATCAATGAAAAGCTTGTTGTTTTATTATCATTTATTAGTTTCGAAATAATTGCATTTCATCGTTCAAGAGTCCCATTTTCAGAGGCAAATTGACAAATATTCTTTCGAAATAACTCTCGATCAGGAACGTTTTCTTGGCTAGCGACGACGACGGCATCTTCTCATCGGGATTCCCGTCGGTTTTCGGGTAATCGGCCGTTCCGGTGAACTTGGGCGTTTCTATCAGACCCGCTTCGGATATGACGAATGCGAGCGGACCGACACCACTTTTTGCCAATCCGTTACGTTTCAACGAATAACCTCCAATTTCGTAACTGATCATCGAAACGAGTTTTACCATATAGTTTGTAATGTCGTCGCTGATATTTTCAAAGTCGGGCTTGTATCGGTCGGTAATGAAACAATATAGAAATATCATCGAATTCATTACGTTCACGTGTTTATCGTTGAAATATGATCGGTTGCTAGTGAAAATTAGACGCAGCCGAGACGTCGTCACGTCGGGCTCGTAGTCTGTAGTCGTATCGTCGTTCGCCGTTTGCTCTTCCGTTTGTAACGATAAAATTGGCATGGAATATATTCGAAGTAGGAAACTGGTTTCCATTTTCGGTAGAACGTATACGACGAAATAGAAATTCTGTCTAGATGCGATAGCGGCCGGAGGAGTTTCCAACGACGGTTCGACGTTCATCAGACGTACGCACATGGTATACGGAAGGATGTATTCGACGATGTTACGTTTGAAATCGTCGACGGTGCGAATCGTTGACGTTCGCAATAAGAACGACATGTAAATTGTGGCATTTTTCTTCATCGATAATAACATTTCCGTTTTCGCGATGGACATGAATTTTTCGACGGGATCCATCCAGGCATCGTTCGAGTAGAAATCCGTACTGGTTCCTTCTTCGACGTTGAACAATTTCGGTCGTTTAATGTCGAAATTGTCCTGTTGTCTGGGCTCTAGGAACGTCTTGCACAACAATATACCGAACGGTGTGCCCGGCTCCGGAATCGTGAGATGATAACATTCTCGTATAGTTTTCAATTGGCGTTCGTTTAATATTTTTGATCGAGGTTGTGACCGTCCGTTCGCTTTCAATTGTGTCACGAACGTACACAACGGTAATACCATATCATCGTCGTTCTGGGCATTTTCACGGACGAACCGTCTAGATTCCGAATCTAGCGAGCGGAAAATAACGTTTCCGTACGATCGGTTGTTCGTCATCGTAGATATCACGAGCACACCGAACCGTGTCGATGTTCGTTCTGTCAGACGGAGATATCGATCAACAACTATCATCTACGGCGATCTCCTCCACCACCACCGCCGTCGCCACCACTACCACCGCAGTCGCCGTTTCCGAATCGGTTTTTTCGTCATCGTCGTTGTTGTTGTTATTGTTGTTGTTGTTGTCGTCTTTGTTGTTTTCGCTATCGTTATTCGACAATACTTCATTTTCTGTCGATGCGCGTTCACCGTCGTCTATTTGCGGCGTCACGTCGACCGATATTTCGATATCGAACAAATCGTTCAACTTGGATATGGGTGTTGGCGGTTGACACGACGATAACATGAACGACTCGTCGTGACCTTCGCGTTCTTCGACTATTTCATCGTCCCCGGTCGTGACAAATGAACTAGACAACAAATACGGATCGTTCTTCGTATCGTTCTGTGTGATTACGATCGACGGTAACGTAACGAACAAGTTATCGTCGTCATCGTCGTCGTCGCTGCTATCGTTGTCTTTACAACCATCGTTATCTTCATCGGCACGATCGTAATCATTATCATCATCATCATCATCATTGTCTCGTTGTATGACATCAGCGTCGACGATGAATTCTCCGGCACTTCTATGATACGTGAAAGACGACGTTGATAATGATGATGATGATGCCGAAGACAACGAAGGCGATGGTATCGGTGACAATTTACAATGTTCATTATGGATTATCACCGTTTCGTTAGTCGACGATGACGACGACGACGACGACGACGACGACGACTGCGATAACAAAGGTGACGGTATCGGTGACATCAAATCACGTTCTCTATGAATTATTACCGTTTTGTTAGTCGATGATGACGACGACGTAGACGACGACGAAGATAACGATGGTGGCGAGGAAGGAAACCGCACACCGTCGTCGTAATCATCGTTCTCGTAATTTCGCGTAGCGTTCGTCACGTTAATCGGATTGTTCGTACGAATATCGTTTAATTTATTTCTCCAATCGGTCGTTTCGACTCGCTTGCTCAAAAATTGAGATACGATAATATTATCTCCGTCCGTCGTATTATCAACGGTGTCCGAAGGTGACGCTTGCCGTTGGTCACCGATGTATAAATCGATATTTGTCACCACGAAATCGGCAAAGGACACGATTACGTTCTGAAAAATATTTTTTATGCTATGTTTGAAGATGGAATTGTGAAAATCTGGTTTGTACGTCCCGTTAACCACGTTCAGAATATTATCCAGATATGTCGTGATCTTATCGTCGCCCACAGACACGCCCGACGCGGACAACGATCGTATATAATGCGATTTCGCGATAAACATCGTCACGTCTCGATCTTGAATGGTAGACAAACGATTCTGAAATTTGCTTATGATAGATTGCCAGAAGGGAGAACAGTCCGTCGGTTTTACGTGATCAACAAATTGCATTACGATCCCTTGATAGAACATTTGCTCTCTAGAAAATTTATCGATGTCCTTGCAAAGTAGACATAAATTCGTCACGTCGCTCGACGATCCCTTTTCGATAGCTTTTATCAGGGAAACTTTCAATTCTGCCGGTACGTGACGACAAAGAAGCGCTTGCTTCTGGTCCGATTGATCTACGTACGATCGTAGTACGTTCATTATGGAATAGGAATACGCATCGTCTAGGTTAACGCGATTCAATACACGATCGTTGGCCGATTCGTAACTACGACCGTGCTTGTCTTTGGGAGCCATTACTTACATTAGCAGGGAGCGAAATAAAATAAAACATGTTGAAAATATATTTTTTTTTTATTCCTTGCGAACAAACGAATATAGTACACTGTTCAATATACATTTCAATTTTTTACTGTTGTTAGCACAGCACTGTTCAACGTCATACTTCCCATGATTATCCCTACAGCCTAATACGCGGTGGTAATCGTTGAACGTGAAGTGAGTCTTGTCGACGAAATACTGATTGGTAATTTCGACCGTGTGCGACCATATCATACGTTTTCCAGGTAAACGATATAATTCGTACCGAACGAATTTACCGCGTTTGAATCCCATCATGGCACACCATTCGATTTTCGCAAATTCACCACCCACGTCCACCGTAAGTCTGTCGCTATTGTTGGTGTGAATGTGTCCGTCGAAAAAATCCGTATCGTTTGAATCGCGCCAGCTCACGATGATAGGGTCAGACGTATAGCGACGCGATAAGAACGACCGGTAGATGTTGTCGACAATCACAGCTGGCGATACCTCCTTCGTCTTATCCTCCCACATACCCGAACGCTTATTCGTGATCGTGCGAATATATTGATTTTCTTTGACGGTTTTCAGATTACCCAATTCTTCCAACTCTGAGATATTCTTCCTGCTGCACAAATTGTACGGCGCCCCGTTCAGATGCGTGGTGTATCCGTCACGCGTCATCGCCACCGCCAAATATATCGTATTTTCGCCCTGGTTCTGATATTCTGTATCGAAAAAGTAGATGGCGTCGACAAGATCCGTATAGCTGCCTTTCTTACACGACTTGAACAATTGTTCCATATCATGATTTCCATTTTCTCCATACAACGCATCTTGCCACGCTCGAACGTCTTCTTCCTTCTTTGTGTACGAGTCCGACGACCACGTACCGATATCGCCCTCTATTTTTTTCGTTTCGCATAACACAGCTTCGTCGACGAGATCGCTGTTTTTTTGGATGCACCCTTCCGATCGTGCCTCGCTACGTTTCTCTTTCTCCGTCATCCTCGTCGCCTCAGATGTATCGATATGCTCGGACTCCTTCAATTTTAATTCTTGGATTATATTTAAAAAACGCTCAATCACTGTACGGTTGGAAATATTCATGATGACGCGGAATACACGATTCGATGTTTCAAAGTCGGATGATACTGATCGAATACTGACTGCTATGTGCCAGCAGCTGCCTTTTATACTGAAAATTGACAAGAATATCGTCAGGTGACTTCACGTAACGTGATACGTTTATATGTGTTATTGTCACGTCTACACGTACATCTAAAAATAGACTGAATAACTTGTTCGTTTATAATTGTTCGACTCGATGTTATCGTTAGTTGAAACGCAGAAAGGTTTTTCGTTGGGTGTAGAGAACAAAAAGTACATATTCGTTAGTGTGTAATATTTATTTTATTGTCTGTCAAATTTCATCAGCGTGGACAGTTGGACGGCTATGTCGCGTAGCAAACTTTCACGATCGACATCTACGACGTGCGTGTGATTCGTGTCATATTCGTAGTAACGTCGTATATCTTTCACGATATCGTATTGATTGACGTTATTATTGTTATCGGTCGATTTTGCGATCAAAACCATCGGACCGGCCAGTAACGACGACCGGCCGTTACGGAATAGATGTTTGCGTAGGGTTAAAATCGGTCGATCGTTGATGCAATCGTACTTTGTGGCGGTCACGTATTGGTCAAACTCGAAGATCGACGACAACGACGACGACGACGACGACGACGACGATGGTAAACGGTTACGTGCTAGGGAAATTTCTGTTTCGTTGCTGGCATATAAAACGACGTGATTATCGTGGAAATATTCAACGAAATTGTCGCGCTTCAAACGCAGCAACAGATCCATCGTCGACGGGAATATCCTTTTGAATTGATCGGTCAATACCAAACTGACATCCGATATTACGAACGTGACACAAGCGAGAAAAGCGCGCTCACCGTGGTGCGCGTTCGACGAAAACACGTTTGTCGACTTGTCGTTTGTGGCGACGGCGGAATTCTCGTGATCGGCCGTATCGTGTGAAGGACGAGTCGGTAAAGTCGAATGAATTCGACCGGTCTTGCTGTGACGTTGTTTTTTGTACATGCCGTTTTTTTTATCGTTAAAAAATTTTACGGAACGAGCGTGGCGTAATACCGATTTGTTTTTATTCTCTGTCGTCGTGGACGCCATCGATGTCGAACGGTGAACGTTCGAGGGTGAACGAGCGTGAGATGGAGATGGTAATAAGATTATTTCGTCCATGTCTTACCACCCATTACTTTTATAAAATCCAGTCACCCGGTAGGGGTTTTTTCGGCAATGTGGACTGCAACTGCGTATTATCTGGTAACGGCAACGGTAACGGTTCGGGATCGGGTCTAACTAACTGGAATTTGGGCGTACATTTTTTCAGATCCTCGTTCGATATGAGACTGGTGTTCGTCAGATCGATCATCGCCGTTCCTAAATTACTTAGCACCATCGGTAGAACGACCGATCGCGTATCGTGACTAACACCCCCCAATTTAGCGTAAGTCATCAAATGTTGACGTGGAATCGTGGGTATTTCGTTAGTGGCAACACCACCACCACCACCACCACCACCACCACCATTGCTATTTTGTTGGCCTCCGATAACTGGGGCGTATATTATGGGCCCGCAAATCGCGAAAACTCCGACGTTGACTTTTTTATTCGTCAATTGAATCATCGTCACGTTGGCGGGATCGGAAAACGATTGAGTTTTATCTTCCAGCACGACCGCAGACGTGGGCAATATCAATAACAGCGGTGTATCGAATATCGTCAATTGATCTACCGTTACGAACGAAACGGTATGTTTATCGCTGCCTTCCGATTGATCTATCAATTGATACATAGTTTTGGGATTTAATCCTCGTACCCACGCCATCTGATTCGCTATCCATTGATTGCGTATTATCGTGAATATCGGCGATTCGGTGCAAGTGATCATCGCCAATAGCCCCTTGGCCATCGCTTCCGCTTCGTCCGTTTTTGTCGTCTGGCCGAAACACGAACTCATCAACGAAATAATCTTTTCCTTGTTCTTCGTCAAATCTTTACGACTTATGGATCGTACGATCGGTGCTATGGGAAGCGTAGCTTTAGGTAGCACGTTCGTAAAATACGGCGTCACCTTGTCGTGATAGGTTTTCGACGAACCGTCGTTAACGTTATCCAGTACGCGACTCGATACGCGACAAAAACCGATGTTCATACATTGCCAATGATAGGTGCATATGCCGCCGTATACTAGACCGGCACACGACGTTCCCTTGAAATTTACGGCGAACCTGAACAGACATATCGCTTCGTACGTTCTCAGAGATCGTTTGATTTCGATCAGTTCGACGTTGCGTGTCACGTTACTCAGCAGCATATCTACCATGTATACGTGATCGTTGTACCAGTTTGGGTGACCCATTGGTGTTGCGGGTGGATCGCGGTTATCTTCTTCCATAGGAACCTCATCGCCAGGAAGGCTCGGTTCTGTGTCGGTGTCTCCGTCTTCGTCGTCGATAAGTTTATCTAAGCCGTTGCGTAAGTCGGGTTCGTACGAACGCGTAAGTACTCCTGAACGCATCGTCATGTCTTCCTCTTATATGAACGAAAATCGTCCAAGGTCCGTTCTCAAGTTACCACCGTTATTGTTCCGATCTGAAATTCAATTGTTACTAGAAGAGATTCTCGTGCGTACGTTCGATTTGCGTATGGAATTGAGAAAAATCGAAGGAACCACTCGACGACCGGAATTCATCATGGAACTACTCGACGATCTGGGAAAACGAGGTGTATCGTACACGTTACGAAGGGGTGACAAACTGATAGATCTATCCGGAGGGTTTCATTTCAAACTGTAATCGAGAGAGAGATAGAGAGAGAGAGATAGAGAAAGGAAGAGAGAATCGAAGCGGTCCTTTGAAATAATTATCATGCCTTATAAAATTAAAGAGTATCGACGATTTGAAATGTAGCGTTTTTATTCGTATCCTACAACCACCACTTTTTATATTCCTCTCGTAGTTGAGCGTGCAAGTCTCGATAATCTCCGTACGGATTCAGATATCGTAATTTGGCGTCGTGAAGTCGGTCGTGTCTCGATCGTATCAAACTGTGAATTTCGACAAGAAAATTATCGATCGGAGCGTCGACTTTCAATTTGCGATACTCGAACGTCGATCGAATACTTTCGAAGTGTGCTCTACACAAGTCGCACTTGATGAACAAGCCGAAATTGTGAAACAGTTCTTTCAGGGAGGCGGCCGCGGCACGAAAATCGTCATAAGCGTTGGCAAATTTGCCCGCGGTCAAATGGAACCATAACCAATAGAACGGACCGAGGTTCGTCCAGAATTGTAACAACTCGTCGGGGCATAATTCCGTTTGGAATTTATTCACGTTCAAATTTATTCCCTGGCGCCGTGCTTGTGTGATGCTCTGTTCGTATAGAGAGTCGAACAGATCGCGTATCTTAGCGACCATGATATTTTTACTATCGATCTGAAACTTTCGCATTTCGTACAGTTTGTCTCGCGCGTTCGTTTCGGACGACGCGACGCTCGTGGCAGTTTCGTCATCTTCGTCATTAACGCCCGACGCGAATAACATCGCGTACATCTGATCCGATTGATCGATCAAATAATGATTGATATCGTTCAATCTCAAGTCTAGTATTTTCGTGTCCATGGTGTAACCGGCAAAGTCCGTACTAGCGGAAAATGCTAACGCGACGAACGTGTAGAACAACTTATCGATATTCGAATTTAGCGTTCGTTCGATCGTTTTCAATTTCAGAAATTCCTCCTTGGAAATTTCGTTATAGTTGTGTAGTAAGTGCAAAGGCAAATTGACGAAACCGATTTTCTGATAGATAATTTGCTTGGCCACCGCGATCGTAACGTCCCAATAAAAACGACGTTTATCGTTGTGCTCGATGACTCTCTCGTAGTAAACTTCCAACATGTTTGCCCACAAACGGTCCCACGTAGGATCGCTGCCTACGTTTATCGTGCCATGTATCGTAGCGCCTATAAACGAATCGTTCGGCCCGTAACGTTGCAACACGTCTCGCAGAGACATTATCATTATTATTATTATTATTATTATCGGAATTTCTATTTCCGATCATCTCTTATCTATACGTGTATCGGAACGTATTTCAGTTTGGGGAGCAAGGAACGAATAAAGGAAGGAATAAAGGAAAAAAGAAATAACAACAACAACAACAATGATAGATACCGTTGATAATATATTAAAGAACCAAAATACGATCGTATAACATTCGAATAATATACGTTCGACAATAATTCGTTATAAACCGATTTCACTTGGCAATTGATAATTACGAGTCTATCGTCGTGGATCCGTTCGCCGCTCTGCTGCTCGTCAGTCGTAACCAATTGCCTGTAGTCTTTTCCGTTGCGAATGTGTTTTATCAACGCGTAAATACAATAGGTGGCATATTTTTCGCGTGTATTATTCCGTTCTGTTCCGTGGCACTGAGATAGATCACCGTTATCGGTAATCGTATAATTCAAACAGTTTCCCCTCGACGGTATCGATAAACGTATATTAACCCATTCGTCGTTATTTCGCGTAGTAGTCGTCGTCGTCGTCGAATTATTTTTGTCGCCGACGTATTTATTAAATCTCGCAATATTCCCGTTTTCGCTGCCGATGTTCGTTTTTATTTTTCGTTTTTGATTCTTCCTAGCTACCGTCGCTTGCGTCGTTGTCATCGTCGTCGTCGTCGTCGTCGATTTTATGCCCATTTTATTGTTGCACGATTTATCGTACGTCACGATAATATTATAATCTTTGTTGATGTGTCTGAAAGATTCGAGTGTGCTAAAGAGATTACCGTCGTTGCCGTGGCTCTTGCGACCGCCACCGCCGCTACCACTGCCGTTGTAACTATCTACGTAGAAAAGTTGCGATGAGTATCCCATACCACATAGATAACGTAGTACGTAATATTCCCATTTGTCGTATACACTTTCGAACAAAACGTTCACGACAGGAATCAGAGTATTATTGCGATCTTCGAACGTTTGCTTGAAATCTGTCAAATCCGTGTCGATATTTTTATCGTGAACGTCGATATGCCTGTAGCGACGATTGCTATCGATGTCGGTAATGATGTCACCACCATCGTAACGATGTTCGATAGTGTTCTTTATCGCGATTTTTGATGGCACAGTTACTCCGGTTCGTAGGAAATTATCTATCGTGTGGTTCGAAGTCGAAGTCGTTTGTGTCGTTACAACGTCAGTTCTCTCCATCGATAGCGATTGCAATACACGACCGAACAGCGATTTGTTTCCACCGGCATTCGATGCAGTCCCGGCGATTTTCTGTTTACACGACACGGATAGCTTTTTCGCGGGTGCTTTCATCAATTGACGACGTGGTTTCGTTGGTTTTCCAGATCGGCCGTGTGCCGTCGCCATAGTTGTCTTGGAACTACTCGTTTTCAGCTTGGAATCGTGTCTGAAACGACTTGTATTACTGCCATCGGTGTCGTCAACGATACCGTTCCCCTCGGTAATATTAACTATGGTTGCCAACGTGTACGCCGTATTGGCGACGTCTTTTGTTGTAGTCTTCATAACTGTCCGATATCGAATTGTCGTCGTTATTGTTGTTGTTGTTGTTGTTGTTGTTGTTGTTGACCCTATTATCGATCGTGACTGTAACTGGCGGTTGTCTCCCGTGAGAATCGTATTTCCCTCGAAGATCGGCACTCGAAGACAACGACGAAGCAGAAGAAGACGTGTGAATTCTTGAAATTTTCGGACTGAACACGTCCAATAAACCGAATTTATAAAACGACGACGTACCCTCTTGTTGTGAGTTTCTACGGTTCCATATAGACAAGCGCGTATCGATCAATAAAGATTCGGTGATCGAGATGAGAATTTTATCCGTATATAATAATGTGAGAAATTCGAGTATTTCTTTTATACGTGTATGTTTGTACCCAGCGGTTATTGACGAATCGACTCCCTCGGCGGCGGTAGCGGAGGCATCGTCGTCAGAAGGTCTCTCGTTAATATCGTGCAGATCGGTAGAATCGAAGAACGGATTCGATGGACGACGTTGCGAGTGGGCACGTTTCTTTCCAAGTCTCTCTGTTGCTGGTGGCGGTTGTGGTGATATGACGGTGGTGGTAGTAGCAGCAGCGGCGGCGACGACGGTCGGTTTGACGGTTCTATTAGCGTTCGTCGTCAACGATCGTAGAATTTTTTTAACCTCCGTACTGATGGGGTCTGAGAAACACCGAGTTCTGCCGTCGTCGTGGGCGCTCGTGGTGTTACCGTTTCTATGCTGTTGTAGAGTACAATGCGCTCCACCGGTACCGGGTCGATCTTTAAATATCACATTCGTGTCACCGTGTAGAGACTCTCGATCAACGTATAATAGGAAAAATATCAATAATTCGAATTCTTTCATGTCGACGATCAACTGTAGAACGTTAACGGTGGTAGCGTTCACGTTGTTCGAGTTACCGGTTTCCCTACGTTTACTTCCGATTCCATCGGCTGTCATCGAGGACGACGATATCGCCGCTATAGAATCCAAGTCGTAATTGTTTATTAGCGATTGCGTGTCACGTCGAAAATTACATCGCTCTCGTGCGATATTCTGATCTATCGTACGTTCCGTCAATATGTCACGCTCTACGCTAATCGTATCTCTCCGATCTTCGTTGTCCGATCCGCCGCCGCCGCCGAATAAAACAGGCAAATTGTAATCTTCCTCAGATCTTTTACTCGAATCGGAAGCATCCGTCATCATTTTCTCTATCATTCGCTGATACTCATCGAATTTTGCGACGAATCGATCTCGTCCTGCGTCACACAAAGACGACGACGCGTTTTTACGCGCATCACCGTTATCGTTGTGGTCGTCGTCGTCGTCGGCTTCGTCTAGATTCATCGGAAGCGTTACGTTATCCTTAGTAAATTTTGGTATTTCGTTTTCTACTACGAATCCCAATAACCATTCGTTACAAGTACAGAAAATATCAGCGTTTAATATCTCCACCGAATCGATATAGGAACAATCGCCTTGTTCCGTTGTCAAAAATATTCGTAAACCCGTGCTGATACACTCGACGATAGCGTGCATCAGATCTATAGGTTTCTCGATTTTATGTATTATATTTTTGTATCGCGATACCAGCCATTTGGTCACCATCGTCCGATCTACTACGAAATCGTCGGCCGATACAGTGCCTAAGCGAATTAATACGTCGTCTATCAGACGTTTTCCATGTTGAGCGTCTTCCCGTTCGTTTACGGAATTCAACAAACCGTACGACGGTCGTTCGTTATCGTCTCGCGACAGAAACGTTTCGGTGGCGGCGGTAACGGGTCGTTGTAACGGGCACGAAGATTCCGACCGCTCGACAAATAATGAAACGTCGTTCTCCGCGAAAGATGTTGCTGCTGCTGCTGCTGCTGCTGTTATAGACAGAGGTGGCAATTCTATATGAGAATTTCGCGCGACGGTATCGGGAGACGTAACGGGTCCGACGTCGGCGTAGACTTTGTCGTCGAAGTCGTTAACGTCGATTTGCGATAACATCCTATATCGCGGCTCTTACTTTTTGGACGACTTTTTTTTTGCCCCGTCACCGGCGACGTTATCGGTCAGAACATCGTCGGGCGGTGGTAGTACGTAATATTTACATAAACGCGTATTGCACAACGTGAACGAATCCAATTCTTCGCTATCGGCGTCGTTTCCGTTCGTCGCGGTAACTACGACGCCGTCATCTTTTTGTATTATGTTGATACGTCGGCATACGTTGGCGAACGAATTCGTCTGTTGACGTTCCAGCTCACGAATTTTACCCGCGTGTAATCCGTGTTTGGCTATTACGTTGCCATAGACGACGAGACGTTTCGTAGATCTGACACCACCACCACCACCACCACCAACACCATTATCGTTAGAAGGACATCGCGAAGACGACGACGACGACGAATCGATAAAATAAATACTGGGGAAATTTACATCGGATATAACGTGTTTGACGATTTTCATATTGGCACCGGAATCGATCGTATATCGACCGTTCGGTAGACGACGCCCCACGAAACCGATGATCCTATCCAAACTCGCATTGAACAATGGCAGACCGAACGGTAGATCGACGTTTCCGTAAAATGTACATTGTACGGCAACTTTCACGATATTATTATATAAACTGACTACTACCGCTTTGATGCCACCGTCTACCGTAACCTGAACCCACGTATCCCCGATGGGGATATAAAACACGTCGTTATCCACCATCATACATGTCGGTATGGAAGTTATCGATTGACTTTGTACGTGTTTGAAATGATTACGCTTCGATCCGCTTATATCGTGATTGAATCGTATAGGTAATCTGACAATTTTCTTGTTAATGTACGAAGTACATTCGAATAAGTCAGACGACGACGACAACGATGACAAGTGACCGTTGCTAACATTGATAGGTACTTCGATTTCTCTGATGGTCCACTTGAAGTCGCCGTACACGTATTCCGCCCGATCGATCCAATCGGCGGACGTGATAAAATTCATAAATGTATATGTAGATTTATCTCTCATCGTTATTTTCGACATGTTTCTCAACGATATCTTATAAGTAAACTATACAGGGTGAGCGCGAGGTCGGAATACATAGAGTATGTCGTCGTCGTCGTCGTCGTCGTTCTCGTCGTCATCATCAACTTTCGTCTCGTTCGATACGTTCATGAACGGATTGAAATATCTGTTCGACGTGATTCTAGTCAAAACTGCACCGACCGTTATCAATAAAACAAAAATCAAGGAACAGATCGATCGATATATCGACGACATGTTAGACGACACGGGCCAGTGGAAAGATTTCATTCGTACTTATTTCGAAGAGCTGTTCGATCGCATACTCGACAACGGTATACGACAGATCGAATCGTACAAAAAATCGAATGGCGCCTTACATCTCGTTCACATATTCCCTAGATTCTATCACAAGTTCGTAGAAGAAGTGGCAGAATACGCTTATCTGCTCGAAACGAACAAGCATCATCCCGAACGCTACGCCCAGACTCTATCCAATCTAACCAAGTATGTCATCGACTATATCGTTTTTCTCCATGGCATGTATGTCACAAACGACGTTCGATGTATTTGCAAAAACACATTTGTGAACGGCAACGACGACAATAACGAACACGCCACGAGCCCAGATGAATATTACGGCAACGTAACGTTCGTTTGTGAAGCACAACGAAACGAAATCGTCACACAATATACAATACCTGTGACTGTTATTATCGATAAATTGTGTGCAATATATAATGAAAAGGAATAAAAATCCGATATGTAAACAATTTTTTATTTCATAATCTAAAAAAGTTCAGAAATCACCATATGGACGCATCGGAAACACGAAATGGTGCTTGAAAACAAGTTTCCGCTCGCTCTGTCCCATTAACGGCCAACGTGACCGTCATGAGATACGAATTTCACCCTTATGCAAGACATAATTTTGAAATTCCGTCAAACGAACAAATTCATCTGACGTTTTACAACGATAATCGATTAATCCGAGACCAACCAAAATGATGTTACGCGCAGCATTGACGTCACGATTCCAAACGATTTTACATTTTCGGCAAATTTGAAATCTATGATCGTGACGTCGTCGTCGTCGCTTCGTATCGTCTCTATTTACGGTCGTGTTTTTGGGTGGCAAAGGCATTTTACCGAAACATTTCGAGCAAGATTGCGTAGTCAGATACTCATCCACACATATAATCTGACATTTATCGCGTCGACGATGAAACGCTCGTTTGAGCATTTCGACGGCGGGTTTTTTATTTCTGCCATAACTGAAATTTTTCTCCAGTGTTCCATCTCCAAAACAAACCAACACGGAATTATCATCATCATCTTTAGCGGGCAATAACTGATTTACCACCTTATCCTCTGCTTTACGACGTGAAATGTACGAGTCCCAGTTCAAGCGCGAATATTTCCGCGTAGCGTAAATTTCGCGACTGGACGATAAGAAATTCAGTCTGTATAGAATGTACTCCACGTGAGAGTTGAAATGAGAACCACACTTCGGCGAAACAATTAATTTTTTCTCTTTTTTTATACTTTCGCGATATTCAAGCAGACGTTTTTCAAAGTTTCTCGACATTTTTTTCCGTTTACGTCGTCGAGCACGTTCTCTACAGAAATGTTCCTTGAATGTGGCCGATTTTAACACGAAATTGGTTTCTGTTCGAGTTTCCTTATCGATATAGCACGCGCCGATATAATTAACGACCCCCGGATCGATTCCCAAATACTTGGTGAAACTTGAACTAGCCACTGTAGTCTCGGGTTGTTTGTTGGTCTTCTTTCGTTTCTTCTTCTGCGATTGTTGAATTGTAGATCGCTCATATCTATTCATCATGATGGAACAATCGATTCCGTTGGTGGAAAAACTCATGGCGAATGACGTCCGCTGCTTGTGGGGCTCGATGTGCATAGTTGTGTCGTCGAATTTGCCATAAACTGAGTGAGATAGATCGAAATATTGCCACTAATATTTTGGAGTTTCCATCCTAAATACGGGAGCGGTAGTTTTGTCCGGCAGCAATTTTACACTACTCAATAATTCGTTTAAAGCCATAGCGTTATAAAGTAAATGTTTTCGACCAGACGAAAATACAGGAAACGCCGAGAAGGATTTCAACTTTCTCTCTTCGAACCATCGTCCCAATTCGAAAGTGATCGGTACCAAACTCCACCAGTCATTTTCTATATTGATGAATTTTTTGTGATAGTCGAAACGGAAATCTTCTAAAAATTCTGCAACTTCTCGACTGCGGGCAACGTGACGTGGTACGAAGGCGAACAATTCGTCGTAAACTATCGTCTTCCATTCGTAGCGTTTTCGATTACACTCTTTCTTGTATTTTTCATAGAAATATCGGACGAGTCGATCGTAAAAATGGACCGTGATACAATTTTTCATATTGGTTTCGTGTTGCTTGACACACGAATTAATCAAGTATGTTCGTAATCGGCCGTCGTATAATAACGTTTTGTTTGGCCGCATAGCGAAATATTCTTCGTCCAACGCAACGCGTTCTTTTTTTTGTCGTTTGCCCTGAAGATGGTAGTAGAAATCTTGTAGGTGACTGATGGAGAACTGTCCAATTGGAAATTCGTTACGATGCAACAATTTTGTATAATGAAAACTGACATAGAGCGATGCTTCAATGGCTAGTTGAGAAATTTCCAAAACGTCATTTTCGATTCGTTGTCGTAACTCTGAATCTCGACAAAACTTACGAAAACCGCGTTTTATGGTGAACGTCTCGGTACAAGTATTTACTGTGCTGAATCTATGTTTTTGCTTCAATATTCGATTTGCACACTTGGCCGAAGAAACGCGACTGTGGTCTAAACGACCACATGTTTTACACGGCATCTAGACTGAAACTGAATCGACATGTGTGTGTCGCAGCCGTATTTATACGCCCGAGTGGTGGGCGGTAACGTTTCGGTCGTTCCTCGTTCTGAACGTATTTTGCGTGCACGTACCGATCGTTTCTATTTCAGCACGTAGTTCTCGTTCGAGAAATTAAATTGTGAAATATTTTATGAGGAACAAACTTTGTCGTTCGAGATCCTCATCGAACGATTCGAGAAATGGAACCGTTAATCGCATAAAAGTGAAATTTGTATCTCATGACAGTCACGTTGGGAATGAATGGGTTAAATAAAACTGTGAAATATCTTATGTTGAACAAAATTTTTCGGTCCGAAATTTCTCGTCGATCGAATATCCAAATTGATATGTTCATCGTCATACCATCATCCATAACATCCTAGACCACAACGGAAATGGGGAGGAAATGAAAATGCTATTTACAACAGTTAATTTTTATTATTTTATCTAGAGCAATACAAATATTATAAGTGTTAATCGTTTAACGAGAAAAGTTCACAAACAGCCCGATATATTCGTCGAAAACAAGACGTGTCACATGAAAACAAGTTGTCGTTGGTCATGTACTCGCTGATCGTCAGGCTTCGAATATCGTGGTATTTGAACGGGTTTTGTATTGGGATCGAAAACATATTTGTAGTTTTTCGCTTGAACGGGGTCGCACTGTAGCACAAATACCACAAATTCATTTCTATCAACTGTTTTGTATCGATATAGTTTTTAACCGCATAATCACTTTCCACCGGTTCGGTTTTTCCTAACCAAAGCTCGTCTTGAAACGAGGCCCAAACATCAAAAAACATATTTTTGTTAGCATTCGTCCCAGTATCGAATACTCTAACGTTCAGCAAATAACAGTACACATATGCCACGATGAACGTCAAAGCTATCGTCCAGTCGTGCGGCGACAACTCCGACGACGACTCGTCACCGGTCCCGAACATAATTCCGGCCACGTCACGTAACTGTCCCCGTAGCTCATCGTCCGGTACAGAAAACGACCCAATTTCAACCATCACTGCTTTCATGCTATACGTGTAGATCGTATTGACGGGAGGACAGTAATAATTTCCATGCAAGTTCAAATAATATACCATCAACAAACGTTGTAACGGGAACGCCATCGTCCAGTTGATGAGCTTCGACGCAGCACGCTTGTCGTCGTCGTGTTCGTCGTTCGCTTCCGACCAAATACAACGTATCGTTCGATGAGGCATGCCAAACGCACCCACCACGACATCGTACTCGTTCGCCACGACGTACGCTCGATCGGGGTTGTCCAGCCAAATTTGACGAAGACATTTCCACTCGCTTTCGCCCATCGTTTGCGATCGATCGTAATGGACGACGAACTCGTACGACATGTCGGCCTTGAACTGGCTGACCACGTCAAAAAACGCATCCTCGATTCGATTCCGCACTCGGTTCGACACAACTTTATTATAGAATTTTCTAGTTTGGGTCGATCTGATTTTACCGGTCGGTGGACGTCTATCGGCGCCAATATAAATTTTCCTAACATATCGTAAAAATCCCATTGGCAAATTAGCTAATACCTTCCGTCGAAATACCCCGACAGCAATCGCAGTGAACGACAATTCTTCTTCACATCTTCTGAGAGCCAACTGCTTCTGATACGTATCATCGTATGAGCGACGTTTGATTTCGTCTTTCTTCTGTATCACGGCGTATCGCAGCGCGTCGTGCAGGATACCGGTAATGTCGATGTAAAGACATTTTTTTGTAAGCGGATCGATATCGATTTTGTCGTTCCAATCTTCGAACACGAAATCGCCGATCGCATCCAAAATATACTTTAGTGTATCAACTCCCATACTGCACGTTTCGATATTAGACACACACACACGACTCGACTAACTGAACGATGAATTACGACTGACTGGATGAGCGGTAGAACTTTAATTTATATATACGGTATTCCGACGTACTCCCGGAATATTCGGTGATCACAAGTACATTTACAACGAGAAACAGAGCTGATATAGCAATCCCAATTTGTTCCATATTTTATTAACGCTCCCAATGTGAACAGGGAAATGAACATATCAAAACAACGCAAAAAATATTCATAACTACGACGGAGATGGGAAAGAAATGAAAATATCGTTTACAACATTATTTCCTTTATTATGTCATAAATGTTCCATATACATTTCGAGTCACACGAGAAGAGCGACCGTTTATCCGTACAATTGAACGTTATTTTGGTTCTCGGATCGTCGTACCGGAACGGCTCTTTCATAGGGATGGAAAACATATTACTTCTATCGTGAACTGTAGCGACGGTGTCTCCAGTGGTACCGTCGCCACCACCGCATTGTTTGAAGGGATTCACGCAATAACACAGATACCATAAACACATGATTACGATATTTTTGCGATGAACGTATACACTGGAATCGTTCAAGTCTAACATGTCGGGTTTTTCTTTCGATAGACGCCGTTCTCGCAATTCGTCTCGGAACGAAGTCCACACGTCCAAAAACTTTGCTCTTTTGATAGATTGAGGGCAAAAAAATGGCAAATTCAATAGGTAACAATAAACGTACGCAATGACGAACGTCAAAGTCAACACCCACTCGACCGACGACGGTGATGATGATGATGATGATGATGATTCGGTCGTGTCGAACAGAATGCGGGCCACGTCGCATAGATTATTCAGTAATACTTCGTCGGGAATGGAAAAATTCTCTATATCGTTGAGAACTCTTTTAATATTTGCCGTTGTTGTTACCAAACCCGGAACGTAATCGTTTCCGTACACGTTCAAAAATGACACGATCAACAGGCGTTTTAGAGGATCCGACGACGTCCAATTGATAAGCCTCGAATGAGGATCGTAATCGCCAGATTCTTTCGGCGGTTTTGGCCAAATACAACGTATCTTTCTTCGAGGCATACAAAAAGCACCCACCACTACATCGTAGTCGTTCGCAATGACGTATGCTCGGTCGGGGTTATCTAACCAAATTTCACGGAGGCATTTCATTTCGCCTTCACCTATAGTATCCAGCCGATCGTATTTCACGACAGCCTTACCTTTCACGTATCTTCGGATCAATTCGAAAAATTCATCAGATACTTGATCTCGAACACGGTTTGGTACGACTATACGATTCAGACGACGTTTTTGCTGTGTTCTGTATTTGGCTATTGGCGCACCGTTGTCAGCCGCGATGTAGATTTTGGTGACATTATCGAGGAAATCTGTAGGTACGATAGGAAATATCTTGTTCATTATAACGTCGGTTGCCACGTCTATACAACGACATTGGTCTATCGTTTCTTCGATATCTATCGTTGGTTCGTTAACGTAATTTTCCCGTCGCTCTTGCAATTCTTGCCTTATAGCCGATATCACGGTTCCGTATAGCATACCGGTAACATCGATGTAAATACATCTCGTCGTATTCGAACTGCAGTCCCGATTCACGTTCCATTCTTGGTAAACGTCATCACCCATCGCATTTAAGAGGTCTCTCACTTGAGGAACGCCCATTGTTGGATAATTAACGAGACTGCACACCGGCGATCAGACTTTGACTGATCCAAACGGACGGGAAACTTTTTATTTATCCCAAGTTTGGATCGATTTCGTCGTTGGTCGAATCAACGACAGCACAACACCCCGTACTATTATAAGTAGTATAATGTCGACATCGAACGTCAAACAAGAAGGTGAAAGTCGGTCGCCGTCGTCGTCGTCGTCATCTTCCGATTCGCAACAACAACAATCACGAGCGACCGCGTCGTCGTTGTCGTCGTCGCTCGATAATATAGGAGATGTATATCGATATATATTCGCACCCATGTCGAATAAAGAGATAACTTCCTTGAAAATTATCGTTAGCGTAACGGTCGCTTGTGCGATGTCGTTTTTCGTTCCGGATCTCATTTCGAAATTGTTCGTTGTCACGTTGATCGTGTTTATTTGTATTTTTATATCGACCGTAATGTGGACATTCGTAGAATTGCCCAATTACAAACGAAAACAATTTTGTACACGTATAAAAGATATTCTCAAGTATGCGTTACGGTCGTATCTATTGGATTCGCCGCTGACAACACAACAACAAGCATCGTCTTCGTCGACCAAGACCGCACCACCAGATGATAGAGCGTCCGGCGGCGATACTCCGTCGATTCATAAATTTTAAATTGATAAGACGCGACTTTGGATGATATCACCGACGCATTACTATAAATTGTCAAAGATCGAAGATAAGTTGGAAACCATTTATTTGAGAGGTATTCACGTAAATAAAATTTATATAATCAGATCGTTTTTTATTCGCGATCCCGGAAACGGTTTATTTCCGAGATACGTGCGAATATTCGAAAGAAATCACGTGTACGCCGCCGTTATGCGATACACTCCGTACGGAGAATACTGTCCGTTTTTTGCGGACACGATTTCGGACGTGGACGTCGTTTGTTATCGGAGACCGTTCGATTTTTCCGCACGATATCGCGATTACGACGACGATAACATAAGGAACGTATACGTCGAAGTTATATTGCCATTTTTACCGAAGCTTTCGATTTTACGCCGGTTGAACGTAATCGGCGTGTCGACAAATTATTCTATCGACAACGGCCTGTACACGCTCGTATTCGTCGAACATTATAACTCGAAATGTATAAGAGAAGTATTACGATCCATCGTGTCGAACGTGCGACATCACTTGCCCGACATACCGATGATCGTTTCCAACGTCCATCTGGCTTACTGGTTTCTGCGTTGATTCCCCTCACGACAGTAAGACGTATTACGGACGATGTATTTATCGTGGATTTCATCGATAATATCGACAATATATGCATACTTTCAAACGAGCGTACGTTGCGACAGAGAGTCCACCGAAGCGTTCGGACAAAGTAAATCCGAATCTTCAAAGTGTTGCATCTGCTGGGAAAATATGCGACCGAACGGCGGCGGCATCGACGTTTACGCCGATTCGTCTTTTCCCACGTGGAAACTCAAACTCGTCACTCAATGTAAACACGCTAACGATTGTCACGATATTTGTCTGTGGCATTGGGCCATTCGACAACTGGCAGAATCTAACGAATTCGAGGATTATACACACGGAGAAATTATGATCAAACGATCGTTGTTTAGTGGATCTTTTTCTTGTCCTATATGTAGATCGAATATGTATTTCTGAACATTGTCTACATGTAAAACTAGTTCCGTATCTGCTACAATTTCTTCAGTTCGAGATGAACACAATTCATTATCTCGCGCCCCACCGAGCGTGGCGAATTACTATATAAATATTTCGTGGATATGCCAGCCGTCATATATCGTTCGAACGTCGTGGTAAGAAAATCGAGTAATATAGTATCGAGTAAAAGTAATCGAACAAAATGTCGACCGAGCAACATTTCCGTATGAAATTTAGAAGACAATCAGACAACACGTGGGTCAGTTCCATCGTAACTATCGACAACGAGGCGACCGCTAAACGTATATCGGATGTGACAAATCAACTGGACTATTTGGTGCAACAATTCGAGAGGTTTACTTCGTCCGATCCACACCAGGCAGCTATTGGAGTCGAAGGAGCCACCACCCAGCATCTACTAAATGCGGCAGTTGTGTTGGGGCACATAGAAAACGATTCCAATAATTTTATTTTTCGTTAGCGTATAAAATAAAAGATTTCAGCTATTATACATTTTTTTGTTCTTCCCAATAGTAAACTACAAGTAGAATACTCTTCTTGTTTTTATGTTTCACTCGGACAAAATAAATCCGAATCTTCAAAGTGTTGTATCTGCTGGAAGAACATGCGACCGAACGGCGGCGGTATCGACATATATGCCGATTCGTCTTTTCCCACGTGGAAACTCAAACTCGTCACTCGATACAAACACGCTAACGATTGTCACGATATTTGTTTGTGGCGTTGGGCCATTCGACAACTGACAGAATCTAACGAATTCGAAGATTATACACACGGAGAAATTATGATCAAACGATCGCTGTTTAGTGGATCTTTTTCTTGTCCTACATATAGATCGAGTATGTATTTCTGAATGTCGTCGTACCGAAGATTCGAATTGTAGTAATACATGTAAAACTAGTTCCGTATCTGATACAATTTCTTCCGTTTCAAATTACTATCTCGCGCCCCTCCGAACGTAGCGAATTGCTATATAAATATTTTGTGGATATGCTAGTCGTCATATATCGTTTGAAAATCATCGCGTGAACATACGTAAAATCGAATTGTGTAATAAATAGCGATCGAGTGAAAATGTCGAACGAGCAGAAGATCAGAATAAAATTCGTTAGACAGTCGGACAACACATGGGTCAGTTCGATCGTAAATATTAATCACGAGGCGACCGCTAGACGTGTAGCGGGTGAAATGGATTTTCTCGTCGACGAGTTTGAAAAGTTCACCCATCACCAGGCAGCTATCGGAGTCGAAGAAGTCCCAGCTGTTGCCAGCAGAGCCACCACCGAACATCTCCTGAGTGCGGCAGTTGCGTTGGGGCACATCGAGAATAACCCGGAAAATTTAATTTTTTGTTGAAATACGAATATAAAATAAATAATATTTACTATTATATATTTTTTCTCTTCCCGATAGTAGACTATACGTAAAAAACTCCTCTGCTTTTAATGTTCCACATCAATTTCAGAGCTGTACGAAAATCTGTAACTGTATCATCGTACATGCTCTGCGTGTCGAAATACGAGCGAAGGGAAGACAAATTATCCAATGTGCAGGCGGCACAATCGGAAAATATAATATCGTTTTCGTTAGTGTTCCGAGACGAAATGTACGACGTTCGTAACTTGAACAGCGTGGCGTTACGAAATTGATCGCATCCTATAGCGAAAAAAGTATGTAGTTTGACGTATATGGTAGACATTACACACGTCAAACTCAAAATGATGACGCAAATGAGTAGCAAGATATATTTGGCCATTCTTACAATGATCGAAACTTGATCTAAACCATTTACGACCAACGTGACCGTCATGAGATACGAATTTGCATCTTTGAAGTTGTTCCATAACAAAATTTAGCTGAAAATTTTTGTTCGCCAAAGAATATGTACAATTGTGAAGATAGATCCAGCGATACAAGGAACCAAGCATGTGAGTCGCACGCTATTTTTCGATGAACTGCGACTCAGTGGAATGATTTCGAATCGAAAATAGCATTCGGAGATATATACCGAAATGTAATGCAATTCTTTCGGAGTAACGTGAAGAGTGCAATCTTTCGACATGTAATATAATTCCGGTGTGGCAACTTGGTGAGCGCCATCTACTGATATGTTGCATCAATTTATTACAGTTAGTGAGTGAGCGCCATCTATTGATATGTTGTATCAATTTATTACAGTTAGTGAGTGAGCGCCATCTATTGATATGTTGCATCAATTTATTACAGTTAGCGGATAAACGCCATCTGGTAGAATTCCCTTGAACTTCCAATCAACGTGTACAGTATCAAATCTACCATAGATGTCCTATGTATTTCATGAAATTACTACATCTGTGGATGGGGTGGGTTTGATATTGTACAATCTAACCTCAATCGACTTCGCTCTCAGAACTCTGAATTGAATCTGATCAAAATTTTACCCCTTCTACCGTGATTTTCGTCAGAAATCAGTAGATTTTAGGATTTTCGTGACGTCAATTGGCTCTAGTCCAATGAGAATCGAGTATTCACTCAGCTGACCCCAAATTAACTATATAATCAGCAAGCTTCTCGCCCGCGATCCTAAACCTCCTTGACCAGAGTAAGAACAACGTAGTAGTAAGAAGGAGCAGGCCGTCGCGGAGGTTATATATATAATATATATATATATTATATATATAGGGGTGCAGGGGTGCTATGGGGGTACGTGGAGCCCCCTTGACTGTCTAGACTTGGCGCTAGCTTCTCGCGAGAACTGAAAGTTGCTTTCCACAATTTTCGTTGCCCCCGTGATACGTCACGTCTACGTCACGTGATGACGAGTCATAACTGCAAATGTTTTTGCAGCTCGAAGAAATCCGCCGATGGATTTCGTTCCAACAAATTTTACTCGCGACGAAACTGTTTCTCGACAGAGCTAGTGCGCATGACGAGGAACTTGTAAGTTTGGAGATTCGTTCGACGAGAAATTCTAGGCGGACAACGTTGGTTCATCAGAAAATATTTTACGATTTCATTTCTCGAACGAGATTCACGTTCGAAGATTTTACAGCTCGAAGAAATCCACCGGTGAGATTTCGTTTCATAAATTTCATTCGAGACAAAACTGTTTCTCGATGATGCTAGTACGCATGACGAGGAACTTATAAGTTTGGAGATTCGTTCGACGAGAAATTCTAGGCGGACAACGTTGGTTCATCAGAAAATATTTTACGATTTCATTTCTCGAACGAGATTCACGTTCAAAGATTTTGCAGCTCGAAGAAATCCACCGGTGAGATTTCGTTTCAACAAATTTCATTCGAGACAAAACTGTTTCTCGATGGAGCTAGTGCGCATGACGAGGAACTTGTGAGTTTGGAAATTTGTTCGACGAGAAATTCTACGCGGACAAAGTTTATTCATCAGAAAATATTTTACGATTTCATTTTTCGAACGAGATTCACGTTCCAAGATTTTGCAGCTCGGAGAAATCCACCGATGAGATTTCGTTTCAACAAATTTCATTCGAGACAAAACTGTTTCTCGATGGAGCTAGTGCGCATGACGAGGAACTTGTGAGTTTGGAAATTTGTTCGACGAGAAATTCTACGCGGACAAAGTTTATTCATCAGAAAATATTTTACGGTTTCATTTTTCGAACGAGATTCACGTTCCAAGATTTTGCAGCTCGGAGAAATCCACCGATGAGATTTCGTTTCAACAAATTTCATTCGAGACAAAACTGTTTCATTCCTAGAACGGAAGTTGCGTTCAAACTTTTTGTAGCTCTAAGAAATTCACCGGTGGAATTTCGTTTCAACAACCAATCGTTCGACGAGAGATTCTAGGCGGACAAAGTTTGTTCATCAGAAAATATTTTACGATTTCATTTCTCGAACGAGATTCACGTTCAAAGATTTTGCAGCTCGAAGAAATCCACCGGTGAGATTTCGTTTCAACAAATTTCATTCGAGACAAAACTGTTTCTCGATGGAGCTAGCGCGCATGACGAGGAACATTGCTTTTTGATATTCTATCGCAAACATGACAGTCCAATCACATTGGCGTTAGAGGTAGTGGATATGGTGTGAAAAGTGAAATAAAATATTTTTAAATCATTTTATTACTCTTTATTTTGTTTGTGTATAAAACATGCATCAATAAATGTATGCAACAACAGAGTGTCGAAGATACGACTGAACGAACGTCGTTCGGAATTATTACCTTTGGTAGTCATATATTTGTGAACGATATTCGATTGACAAAAAATTTGATATATGAATTTTCGGTACATTTTGAGAAAGAAATAATAATTAACGGTAACGTTTTCTTCGGTGACCGTTGTGGATATGTTGTTTGTCAGTTTGTTGTTACGTGAACCTATCTTCTCGAAGTCGAATTTTCCAAATTCGCCAGCCAATTGCGGATTGTTGGCAGCGGCGTGAGCGGTGTTGTTCCTAGCTGCCCCATCGCGATTCGTAGGAGAATCTGTCTGTAAAATCAATATCGGCCACATGTAGACAAATTCGCTGCTAGATGCTGCCGCAGTATCATCGTTTACGAACAGATCATGTGCTGCGTCCTTAACTATTCTATCACAGCCGATATCTACGAACGACCTATCGTTTTTCGACGGTACGTTTTCGTCGTCTGTGAGTCCATCGTAGGTGTTACAACGTTGAGCAACCACGACGAATTGTTCTTGTTCTGGGAGCGAGAATAAATACGCGTAGATTTTCTTTAGTAATTCACGTAGAATCGGTTCGATGTTTTTGATTGCCTTGTTATCATAATCTCGCTCGGAAAAGTACACCCAATCACATATGAAAGTAAATACTCGTAATATAGCGTGTGGAATATACTCGGGGTTAGCATGAGACGAATCGAATCCGTCACGACGATTATCGGTATCGTGGTCAGCGTCGAAATCGTTACAATCGTACTGACTGGTAACGATGCAACCACACTTGATGTCAATTCTATACAGATCGTTGGAATTTACCGGCGATCGTTTGTCTCGCGTGAACTCCTGCTGCTGCTGCCTTCTGTTTTTGATGTTTGAAAAGGTCACGTGAGATGAAGTATTGACGATCATTATGGCGTCGTAAACGGCCACCGTGCGAAGTTCTATTTTAGCGTTCTGCTTTCGATCGTCGTCGTCGTCGTCGTCGTTTAGCGGACGGTCGCGACCATATATGAACTTGTCGAACGTCGTTTGTAGAAGACTTCTCACGCGAGGTTCCGTCGTTCTAGGAATGCGACATATGACGGTATCGATGTTGACGTACAACGCGGCCGCGACATCTGGTCGACACAAGTTTTCGATGATCGCCACCAACACGGTAATTAACATTTTACATAGAATCGTTATAGTTAGAGCCACCGACGGCGAGTATACGCACGAGTTTTCTTTATTCGTCAGCCCATATAGCATGTTCGTGGTCAATTTCAGTACGTTTCTTTTCCCTTGCATAATCATCTTCTCGATTACTTTTTCATCGATGATATTTCGTCGGGTTCCGTTGTACGATGTCCTTTGTTCGTCATCATTACCCTCGACGCTGTTATCGTCGTTATCGTCATCTATATCCACGACCGTATCGTCGTATTGGTATCGTGTCGCCAACGATCTTCGTTCGGCGATCAACTTGGAGAATAACAGGTTCAACGTCGAACACGTATCGGCACCATCGTAAATGACGATAATACGATTCTTCGACGGATTTCCCACGGACAGTATTTGTTTCAAGCGTGTAATTTCGAATCCGGATATTTGTACGTCGTCATCGTCGTCGTCGTCGTCGTCGTCTTCATCGTCTTTCGATATTAGGGTACGAGCGCGACGCAACAAATTAATAAATTCCGATTTCGTATCGTTCTTACTGTCTTCCGACAAGTTATCGCTATCGTAATAGAACAAACGAAAATATTTACTATTCACCATATACCGATCTCGTTTCGCGTTCGATACGAACATCATGTCGAATAGATAGTGACAGTGTTGGTCGGAATTTTCACATCGACCGTATCTACGCGCGACGCCCGCGAAAGGATCGTTCGATCGGACATCGTCGGCACCGTTATTATCGAGACCGTCGGGTATTTCTCGTAAACCGAGGCTCGTCAATAACCACTGGACCGGTAGGACGGCCGTATTTTCGAAAGATACGTTATAAACGCTTCCGATCGAACCGTACGCGCTGGTGAAATTCATCTCTATATAGGTATACTTTCCGTCTCCGTCCGTCCACAATCCTTGTCGACCGAAATGCAAGGTGCGCAAACCTCGTATCGGTGAATTTTTCCTATTCCACACGGGTGGAGTACACAATCGTTGCTCGGCCAGAAAAACATCCATAATTTCTCCCTTTTGTTTCGCACACTTGTTATATGTCTTGGTTAACTCGTCGAATCGATACCGTCTAGTTGTTGTGGTAGCAGCAGCAGCAGCAGCAGCAGCAGCAGCAGCAGCATCGACATTCCTATTTTTCGACGACGCAGACAACGAACACGGCACACTCGAAAATACGTTACCGCGATAATTATCGATAATGTTCGATAGGAAACTCTTCGATTCGTATCGTCCGTATCGCAGACATTCGTAATGTACGAAATTTTGTAAGTGTCTCACGATTCGATTTCGAAACGCACGACACGTTTTATACGACGACGCCGACGACGACGACAACAACGCTCCGTCGTAATTCCCGTCGACGGAATATCCAAACACGTCTCCGATCGACGTATTCAACAATTCCGAGACGAACAACATGAATTTACGAACGTCGAAATCGCTCCAGATATATTCTAAAACGGTCACTTCGAAAACGGTTTTGATTAAATCGATCCAACCGTTCTCGACGGCAGTAGACTCTATCGATTTTTCGCTATGGCGTTTGCGGAAGATTTTTCTGTATTCCTCGGCAGCCTCTTTCGGATAGCGTACGTCGCGTAACAAACGTTCCGAATCGAATCGTACCATATCGACGGTGCGATCGAAATGTGTTGGCAATAACATGGGCAACGACACGTTCAAGTCGAACGTCATCGAGTTCGAATCGAACGACGGCTGTCCGCTAAACACGTTCATCGATATAAACTCGCCCATAACGTCGAACAATTTTAAATCCATCAGTCTACCCATTATCGGTAGCCATACCGTCCGATACATATCGTATCCGACGAGAGTGTGCAACGTCACGTCCGACGGGATCAAACATATTTTGGACATTTCCGCGACGAATTTCGTGAGCATTATTGATTCCGAATCGAAACGTAGAAATTCGATACACACGTCCGACACGTCACCGCATCTTCTACTATTTTTTCCGTATAACTTCTCCACGAGATTGCACAACGTTCGTTTATAAAACTCGCTGGTATCGTCGTCGTCGTCGTCGTCGCCGTCATCGCATTCGGCGCCCGGCGGTTTACGACTATAAACGTACACGAAATAACTATTATGTTTGCGACGAGGGTGACTTGACGTCGTGACGGTCGCAGCCGTCGTTTCGACAATTTTCGGAACCAAACTCAAAACACATATAGTGTCGATCGGTGACAAATATTTCCCGTGTCCACCGGCTCGTCCTCCGTCTATTCGTACGACACACGTGGGCAAATGTAAGAGCGGTTGACAAAGTTCGTTCTTTTGACATAGCGCTCGTCGTCGCTGCGAATTCACGTCGTCGGCCTGACAGTTCTTGAATATGTATCCGTTGTGAGTCCAATAAGCCCAGAAATGCGGCGATCTAGATATGATGGATTCCGTTATGGCATGCACGGGTAACGCGTTGTCCATGCGGTGAAATTCGTATTCGACGATGGGCAATCCGCCATCGTTATAATCTTCGATCATGTTCGTTAGCAAATTATATCGGAACACTTGCCGCGGGTCCTCGTTCAACGAAGATATCGCATATAGGTCGGCGTGCGTCATGGCGTTTTCCAACAAGAATTTTAGCACCCGAGAACGCTCAGGCAACGTCGACGGTCTGTATTTGATACGATCTTCGTTGTCCGCGTCTAATTTACTCCGAGACGTTTTTCCACCGTCGAACGGTTTTTTCGATGCGGAGGGGTCGCCGTCGCCACCGTCATCTGCCAAACTAGCGAGAATATCTAGCCTGAACAAAATTCCGTGTCGATAATGAGGCTTATGTCTGATCAGCAATTCGTACAAGGAGGAATTCAACGCGTGCATCGACAATCCCGTATTTTTCAACGAACATTTGAACGGACGAAAAAGGTTACGTAGAATTTTCTCCAAGCGAGCACATTTAATGCGAACGATATCGAAAGGTGACAAGCCGTCGTCATCGTTGTCGTCGTCGTCGTCGTCGTCGTCATCCTTATCCTTATCGCAGTCCGCGATCCCACCGCGTGCGGAGCATCGTACTTTATCTGTGACGCATTCGCTACTTATCATCACGTAAATCGGCACGTTGACCGCGGCCAACGTCAAGCGTTTTAACTTTAATTCCCCATCGATAAATTTGATATCGAACGTGTTCTTCTTGGTGTTGTAATTGCTATCTAACGAAACATCTAACATGTAGTGCAACGTCGAATGGTCGATTTGCTGACGATCGATATCGTCTATATTCCAAGTATCGTAATCTTCATCGGAAATTGTCTCTTCGTCGTTGTCGTCTTTCTTCGGGTACACATCGGTCGACATCGCACACATCTGCCCATACGCACTCGGACGATAAGTACCTTTTCGCGATAGACACAGTGTACCACGTACGGTGACCGTGACAGCTTCTTCGTTTTATCGTCCGGCGAGGATACTTCGCGCGGTACAATTTCGACCGAACGTGGTGATAACTAGATGTCGTCGGCACAGCCGTCCAGTCAAATGAACATTTACAACTATCTGTTTTACGATTGTCCGCGTAAAAGATCACGCGGTCCGTTTCATATTACGATATGTCGATCGTCGACGATATTTTCCTTAATCCAGAAAATTGTTACAAGACGAGACAACGAGACAGCATCCGGTTCGGACGGAACCACGCGTAATACTGATGCCCGCAGCATACGTCGTGACTATATAAACGAATCGGCCAATACGAAAGATGACGTGGAATGTGTGAAGAAGATCACCGACGATCGCGATATATTGTCTCAGCTCGCCAAACGTGGTATTTCTTATACCGCGTGTATGCAAGACGGACGACGTATCGAAGATGACGCCAACGACGACTGTACGAAAACGGACCGTTCGCTACAACATCAATGTGACATTCATCTGATTATGATCGGATCCAAAGTCGAAGAATACATATTCGAACGGTTGAGATGTTTTTTGAAGAAGACGGATTTACGCACGAACGAAAACAACGATAAACACGATATCCTATCACGAACGGGATTAATCGATCGTTACAAACATCGCATATTACGCGGATCGTTCCTGTCGAACGGAAGCTTACAATATTCCGTATTTCGAGAAGTGAATAATAATATGATTTGTCACGAAGTCGGTATACAAAAGGAGAGCACTTTCTACATGTACGATACGGATTTCAACAGAGGTCACAAATTCCACTTGGGCAAGTTGAATAAGTTCAACGGTAACGACGACGACGACGACGACGATAAAGACGACGACGAAGTCTTGATGTGTAAAAACAGAGACGGTGACACTATTTCGAAAGTGGACGCTACCACGCTATCGTTGTACTACGATCGTTGTACGCCTAGCTCTTGGCACGATCATATTCATCCCGACGTCGATTCGCAAATCGCCTACATGAAACAAATTAGACAACATTCGCGACCGATAGACAGTCACAAGAATAAACGATACATTTGTTACGCGCAATCCGTACAAATATGTCTGGACAAATTGGACGTATTCGATGGAACGGTTATGGCTTCTTGCAGGGACGTCATTCTCAGAGGTTTAACCTTTTGGGGTATTTCGCACACGCTAAAATACGAACAATCAAAGAGCGAACACAACAAACATTACAATAAACGCATGATGATGATCAATATGAACGACAGATATTCTCAAATTCCGATAAAAGCGTCGTCGGATGGCATGTTCGTGGCGGCACATCGAACGTCGCGAAAAAGAAAACGAAGCACCGCCGTCGACGTGACGACGAACGCGGTCGCGGATAATCTTTCGTGCGGAGAAAGGAACGACGATAACGCACGTGTCGACCTCGACACCGATCGCAACTTACGCAACAACAACAACAGCTCGAAAGACGGCGGTTGTGGTGGTGGTGATGGTGGTGGTGGTGATGGTGGTGCGAAAAAGATGGATACGAAAAAGATGGGATCGGCAGAGTATAAAAATGGAATTATATTCAAAGCGGATCGACGACAAGACCAATATCATTCGTTGTTCGTACAACCCATCCATTCGCAATTGCACATTCTTCAGGAACTCCAGATGACTTGCCAAAAGCTCCGTGCCACGCACGTGTACTCGTTGTCGGCTAAAAACGTACCGAACGATATCATAGGCTACATATGTTCGCAAGGCATCGGTAATATCAGTACGGCCGGCAAAAATATGCTATTCGATAAATCCGTCGAAATTTCGTTCGGTTGCGAAGATCGTATCGGTGCGCGAATATTAGATTATATGGGCAGAGAATCGTCGAAGCTTTCGAACCGCGACCGTCCACCGTCGCCGTTTTTCGTATACACGAACGGTATCGAAAAGGGAAGGACGAATGGCGACGACAAACGCGATGGTCGAAGTGATGCTACTACGATCGTCGTGATTAATAATATCGTGACGAAGTATGCCGTAACGTTCGCACGGGCCGACGTATCGGGAATTTCGCACGAGGAACGACAACGACGGTCTTCGTTGTATCGCGAAATCGTGAAACGATTAAAGTCCGTACACAAATTTGCTGAAATTCTATTACGTATCGACGAAGATGCTCGGTTCCTATGTATCAACGTGGTGGCGGGTATTCCTTTCCGAAAATTTAGCGTTCTCCGACGATTCGGATGCGACGACGTATTCCTATCTCGCTCGGAATTGGAAGCGTTCTATAAATACGTAATTTACGACGGAAACGTTGTCGGCGCCGCCGTCACTTCGAACGATATCGCGAAATACGAGAAATTAGTAGAGACTACCAATTCGTTTCTTTGCGATTCGTTCGACGACGAGTGTGGCGGCGGCGACGGTAGTCCGTCCGGAGCCCACGTATTACCTTGTTCGAGTCTCGCGGAATACGTCAATCACAAGGCCGCCTTCACGTTACCACCGAAAAGAGTCGTTTCGGTGTGTGCCTACAAATCGTCGCTACCCAATAAAGCGTACATTTCTCTGGCTAAATTGGTAAATAGGAATTTCCAAATCTACGTGGATCCCGAAGCGTTCGAACGGGACGAACTGTCGCGCAACCGCAGACATTTCGATCGATTCGATCTCATCAAACGTTCCTTCGATAATGCGCCTCGTGTACATAGACCGGCGGCGGCCAGCAATATGTACTTTTTGAATTCCGCCTTTGGTGACGTCGACGGCTTGAACGTGGAGGACGCTTACGTGTTGGATCGCGACTTGGACCTACATTTGTGGTGCGTGTTTTCGTATGCCGTTATGTTGGACGAGCCACGAGATGGATATTTCGTCGTTAATTTGCCGTCGATCGCACGATCGGTGAACGTATCGACGCGCGACAAACGAGGTAACGCTTTGACCGTACTATTTCTCATGGCTACCGTTTACTCGGAGAACGATATAACGTTTCCCGTATTCAAAAATGTTATCGTTCATAAAATATCAAATTTATACGTGTTCTATGTGACGATCGCCGACGAGGCGTTAATACAGGCGGTACGTGAATGTGAAACGAGAGGTCAGCCGTTGCACGAGGCTTTCCGTCACGTTTCCCTACAATCGTTTTCGTTCGATCCGTCGGTTTCTAATAAAACGACGACGACGACGACGACGACGGCGGCGACTACGTGTAACTCGCCTAGACGTGAGAGACGTCGACGATTGGAATTGACGGTCGTTTTGAAATCCAAATCGTTCGACGGCGTCAAATTGGTAAATTCCTTCGGACAAAAAGGTCTGGCCACGACCCGTACCGATCTGAAGCGCTATCGAACGGTCGAAGGACCCGACGATAAGCCGGGCGACAACATCAACGTGGTAGCTAATAATTGTTCGTTAATTTCACGGTGTGCCAGCGGTCAATTGTTACAAATGCAACAAAACTTTCCGTGTACCATCAAAAGAAACAACAAAGTATACGGTATCGCGGGTCGCGTACCGTATTTCATAACCGACAACGTACCGTCGTTATCGCAGACGCCGATGAGATTCGACGAATTACAAAAAACCGCTTACGTCGCAAATACTCTGCCGTTAGCGCTGAACTTGCGAGGTAAATATAACATTAATAATCCGTCGGGTCGGCTATATCCCAGAGATAGTCAGCACGTTCTGAATTTATACGAAAGTTTCGTGAATTCCTCCTTTCGGATGTATCGATCCACCGGCCCCATCTATACTACCGCAGATGCCATCGAAACCACCTCCCGAATATTCGATCGATATACAACAGATTCGAACTATATTAAAACTTGTATGCGAGAGAAAAAAAAATAAAATTATTCGTAATATAAAGTGTATTATTATTTATCTGCCTCACAACATGTTATCGATCGCTTTTTCCTATAAACTCACGACACACACACTGTAAGAGATGCTGGTCGTGATATTCATACCCGGACTCAAAGGTAGTTCGATCGAGAAAAATGGTGTTCGAATATGGCCACCAAAATGCTTTACATATAAACCGATATTCGATATGTTTGCGAACGGTAACGTCACCTATCTTTCCGAAAAGGAAGAACAATCATTGGAACTTGCAGAAAATGACGACGACGACGACGAAGACGTAATTGTCGAAATAATCGAAAGCATAAAGATGTTCACCGTATTCGATGTCGATATTTATGGACGCTTTCTTGTTAAATTACGTGAACGATTGAATCGAATAAGTCCGCATTTTAGAATAGTCACGTTCGCCTACGATTGGAGACGGTCTGTTGTGATAGGAGCGCAACGTCTAAGCCGATTTATCGACGAACTATTAGCGCGTGACACGACGAGTCGGTTCGTCCTATTAGGACATAGTTTCGGGGGGCTGATCGCTAGATATTATACAGAATGTATTTTGGATCGGAATCGAAGGATAGCAGACAGTACGATTCCCCGCCTTGTAATATGTGTTGCGACACCTCACGGCGGAACATTAGACGCTTTGTTATATCTAATTGGCGAGAAATATCTATCGTTCCTCTCTCGCCGAACATCACAACGCATCGTAAAATCTTACAATTCCATATATGAACTACTGCCGTTCGGAGAACTCTTGAACAAAATCGATCGTGGCCGGAATAATAATAATAATAACGATGATAGTGGTGGTGATGATGATGATGATGATGATGATGATGATAACGGTAACGATGAAAACGTTATCGAAGTTTTAATGAGTCGATTTCCCAGCCTGATAGAACGTCACGTTCGCAACGCGTTCACAGTTAGAAAATCACTGGATTATTGTAAACGACCTTCGAGTACTCGATATCTATTTCTCAATGTATCGGGATATCCATCGATCGAAACTATTCGTTCTGATGGAACGATTATTTATTCGCCATACGGTGGTGATGGAATCGTTCCTGTAACTAAATCGAATATACGACATTGTCGTAACAACCGCGGCCGATTATTTTCCAATACGTTACTATCTTTCGATTGTAGCGTACATTTGTCGATGTTGAAACGTAATCATACCGTACGAATGATTTCTTGTGCTATCGAAAGTTTGCTAGTTCCAATTTTACAGTCGCGATTCACTAAAGAAATTCATTTGTTCGAATGTGAAAGATACGTAGATTGGGTCGACGAAAAAAATCTATACGATTTCAAGTGGCGTTTCTCTTCTTTTGCAAACAACAAGCAAATGAATGTTCAAATTTTCCAGGTAAACGATATCGTTGTTGTGCGAGCGATATTACGCTATCATATGGAAAATAATCGCACAATCGTCCCCATGAACGATATGAAACTCTATTTGAACGATTCGAAGTACGCCATAAAATACGACCGCGTTGCCGTTCGTTCCTTTAGACTAGTGTTTTGTATCGGAAGTCGACGTCCGTTTATCATAAAACGTTTATTCGTCGTTCTTCCCGATGCGCAATTCGATTTTGCGGAAAATATGAAAGGGAGTTATTAATAGTGAAAGAATCGATTGCTGGAAAATCTCACAGAAACCTCGTAGTACGTCGTTCCGATACAAGGGTGAAATTCGTATTTCATAACAGTCACGTCGGTTGCAAATGGGTTTAGTGTCAAGGAGAACGGGAAAAATAAAATACAAAAAATAAATTCAAATTTTATTCTTCGGCATCATAGAGGTCGAGGAACAAAAGGGTAGATACTCCGACGAATATCCCGTCCGCCTTATCGGGAACATAGGTTTCGTCGAATTCTGACACATCGGTCGCTATTTCGTCGCAGCGAAGAACATTAGAATTTCGAGGACGTTTTTATCGTTGACTATGAACGTCATAGCAGTTCCGACCATAGTCAGAGTATACAGGTCTGTCGGAGCCTCCCTTCTACTTTTTTAAAATTCGAGTGCAAGCTGATTGGTCGAGCTATGTGACGTCACCTGGAGTGCGAGAAATGATAGAATAGAGGCTCCGGCAGACCTGTATATTTTGAATATGGTTCCGACCACAATTAATTTTGGATACCAGTTCCAACAGAGGATAACAGGAAGGGGAGCAGTGTAGAGCATAAGAAATAGATTCGAATATTTATTTTCTCTTGGAAAACAGAAGACAATATATCCCTGTTTTTTCATTTTGTTTATTTGGGAGTAACACGCTTATCAAGAAACACTCGTTCTAGGCTAGCTAGAGTAGGTATATTATAACTAAAATAAAGTTAAAATCTTAGTTGAATGGCTACTTTTATTGAGGCCAATAAAATAGAAAAAAAAATTGTGGATGATCCGACGAATATCCCTTCCGCCTTGTCCGGAATGTATGTCTTTCGCTATTTTGTATTGTAAAACGTCGCCAGCCTCGTTATGCGAATCCACTGATCTCGTCCTTCTCGCCATCGCTTATGCACACAAACCGTCGAATCGATCACTAACACGTGGAAATTGTAGAACGCGCGTTGACGATTTTCGCGATGGAACGAAACACGCACATCGTGTTGTGTGCACTACTCAGAGCCGTTGCCGTCGTCCATCGCGATTCACACCCCGCGAACGAACACCCAAAGAAATCGTGAATTCGTGTCAACGAGATCATTTCGTTGTCCACCATTTCAGCAAAGGCTCCCTTCGCATCCAGATCGACATTCCGTATTATCTCCGTATTGGAACGCACAAGAGTAGCCCGTATTTTACTTCCCATTTTAAAAACTTTCAATACGGACCACGCGGGGCGATAAATTTGTACGACGCGATCTGTATTCGATGAATGTTTATCTGTGTCGCCACACACCCACCGATAGTTCTCGGTACGAAAGGCATCCTCAATCTTCAAATCGAACGGTCTATTACACGATTCGCAACAAGTAGTCGGCTCGTCCGACGTAGACACGAGATGCAGATAACACATGTGCGTATCGTCGTTGTAGGATATAAACTCGATTTTCCTCGGTCTAGCATGCCAACGGTATAGCGTCTGCAACATATCCTGCGGCGAATTCGATTGAACGGCACTCGCCCGTATCGATTTTTCCAACGCTAATCTCGCCACGGCTCTAACGGCGTCGGGTAATTTAACGATCAGGTCCATCAAGTGCGACGTATCGCTGAGCGAACTTTTGTTCTTCACGTCGTACGGATTTCCGCTCGATTCGAAATCCTTGTCCGTCGTACACATCCCGGACGATAAAATATGCTTCGCTCCCCCCGAAACATGTAAAAATTTTAAATTGATGAAAACGTTCAACTTCAACGAATTATCAGGGCCGGGTTTCGAATCGAGACTTGATAGAACTGGCGACGAAGACGACGATGACGACGATGGAGACGACGATATTAACCTTTCCAATTCTTCAAACATCTGTTCCATTTCTGCCATTTCTGCGAAACTGAATACGGGGTATATCACCATTTTTCGTATGGATTTCAGCAGGTCCCATACCGCCTCACGATTCGTCACCGACAAATGCCATCCCACGTTAATCAAACACACCAACGTTTCTAACAATTGAATTACACCGGCACGTTCCATATTTTGGAAAGAATCGCTGTATTAGAACTTGTCGAATGAATTTAATTGGCAACTGTTCCGCTTATATATGCGTTGTTACCCTCTCTATCTCGGACTGACCGCGTACATATTACGAGGACAAGTTCCGATACATCTAAAAATAGATTCAACGATAGAAGGAAATGCACATGTGAACCTCAAACTATTTTTTGGTGACTCGCGACTTAGTGAGATGATTTCGGTTGGACCATGAAATTCAGAAACATCTACCGAAATGTAATGCGGTTGATCGTCTAAGTCTGGCCCAGAAACCTGTATGTGTACGCATATTCGTCTGGTATACATACGGCTCATGGACAAGGTTGAACAGTTCCTGCGGCGAAACGACAACATCAAGAAAAGATATTTGACTCAACGCATTTGAATTAATAAATTGATTTGTTAATATTTTTCTTATTTTTCACTGACAATTTCGAATCTGTTACCATACAAATTCGTTCCAATAACCATCCAAGTGCCGCCATATATCGAACATTTTATACGGGTTGACTATGGTAATTTGGTGAGCGCTATCTATTGGTATGTTGTATCAATTTGTAGCAGTGAGTGTACGAGCGCCATCTATTGGAGTTCCTTTGAACTGCCACGTATATAGTGTAGAACCTACCATAGATGTCTGATGAATATCATGAAATTACTAAATCTGTGGATGGGGTGGGTTTAATATCGTACAATCTAACCTCAATCGACTTGACTATCGGAACTCTGAATTGAATCTGATCAAAATTTTACCCCTTCTACCGTGATTTTCGTCAGAAATCAGTAGATTTTAGGATTTTCGTGACGTCAATTGGCTCTAGTCCAATGAGAATCGAGTATTCACTCAGCTGACCCTAAATTAACTATATAATCAGCAAGCTTCTCGCCCGCGATCCTAAACCTCCTTGACCAGAGTAAGAACAACGTAGTAGTAAGAAGGAGCAGGCCGTCGCGGAGGTTATATATATAATATATATATATATTATATATATAGGGGTGCAGGGGTGCTATGGGGGTACGTGGAGCCCCCTTGACTGTCTAGACTTGGCGCTAGCTTCTCGCGAGAGCTGGATGTTGCGTTCCACAATTTTCGTTGCCCCCGTGATACGTCACGCATACGTCACGTGACTATAAGTCAACGCTGCTGTAGAAGTTTTGCAGCTCGAAGAAATCCGCCGATGGATTTCGTTCCAACAAATTTTACTCGCGACGAAACTGTTTCTCGACAGAGCTAGTGCGCATGACGAGGAACTTGTAAGTTTGGAGATTCGTTCGACGAGAGATTCTAGGTGGACAAAGTTTGTTCATCAAAAAATATTTTACGATTCCATTTCTCGAACGAGATTCACGTTCCACATTTTTACAGCTCGAAGAAATCCAATCGGTGAAATTTCGTTTCAACAAATTTTACTCGCGACGAAACTGTTTCTCGACAGAGCTAGTGCGCATGACGAGGAACTTGTAAGTTTGGAGATTCGTTCGACGAGAGATTCTAGGTGGACAAAGTTTGTTCATCAAAAAATATTTTACGATTCCATTTCTCGAACGAGATTCACGTTCAACGTTTTTACAGCTCGAAGAAATCCAACCGGTGAAATTTCGTTTCAACAAATTTCATTCGAGACAAAACTGTTTCTCGGTGATGCTAGTACGCATGACGAGGAACTTATAAGTTTGGAGATTCGTTCGACGAGAAATTCTAGGCGGACAACGTTGGTTCATCAGAAAATATTTTACGATTTCATTTCTCGAACGAGATTCACGTTCAAAGATTTTACAGTTCGAAGAAATCCACCGGTGAGATTTCGTTTCATAAATTTCATTCGAGACAAACTGTTTCTCGATGATGCTAGTACGCATGACGAGGAACATATAAGTTTGAAAATTTGTTCGACGAGAGATTCTAGCGGACAAAGTTTGTTCATCAGAAAATATTTTATGATTTCATTTCGCGAACGAGAGTTTCGTTCAAAGTTTTTCTAGCTCGAAGAAATCCACCGGTGAGATTTCGTTTAAACAAATTTCATCCGAGACAAAACTATTTCTCGATGAACGAGAGTTTCGTTCAAAGTATTTGTAGTTCGAAAAAATCCACCGGTGGAATTTCGTTTCAACAATTATTCGTTCGACAAGAAATTTTAGACGGACAAAGTTTATTCATCAGAAAATATTTTACGATTTCATTTCTCGAACGAGATTCACGTTCAAAGATTTTGTAGCTCGCAGAAATCCACCGGTGGAATTTCGTTCCAACAAATTTCACTCGAGACAAAACTGTTTCATTCATAGAACGAGAGTTACGTTCACAAAGTTTTTATTGCTCGAATAAATCCACCGGTGGCATTTCGTTTCGACAAATTTCATTTGAGACAAAACTATTTCTCGATAAACGAGAGTTTCGTTCAAAGTATTTGTAGCTGGAAAAAATCCACCGGTGGAATTTCGTTTCAACAATTATTCGTTCGACGAGAGATTTTAGACGGACAAAGTTTATTCATCAGAAAATATTTTACGATTTCATTTCTCGAACGAGATTCACGTTCGAAGATCTTACAGCTCGACGAAATCCACCGGTGAGATTTCGTTTCAACAAATTTCATTCGAGACAAAACTGTTTCTCGATGACGCTAGTACGCATGACGAGGAACTTATAAGTTTGGAGGTTCGTTCGACGACAGAGATCCCAGGCCGAGAAAGTTTGATCGACAAATTCTGCTCATCAAAACGTTGACTACAGTTTCATTTTTCGAACCAAAGTTACGTTCGGACACATGGGAGCGAGTGATACGTCGACAATTATCCGTTTCTATTTACAATTTCATTTATCAAACGAGAGTTACGTTCAGAAAAAGTTTTATTTCGCAAACAAAAATTACAGCCTAAATAAAAAAACTTGTTTCGTTCCGATTTTCTCTTGAATCTTCTAGTCGTTCTGTTAGCTTAGTTCGATGTATTGGTTTGTCAGATTTGATATTGATTTAGATGCCTGCAATAAAAGTTGATCGATGTGTTTGTCCGACAGCGGAAACGAAATATTAAATATATTTCGATAGCTCAATATCTTGTGACAATCTTGAATTGCCTCTTTGAATTGTGTTAACTGTTCGTCCTTCGATAAGTATGCCAGAAAAAGTCTGACGTATTTAATTTCTTTTTGTGTATCGAAACCTTTCCGCCGTTCTTCCAGTCCTACATTTTCCGTCGTCGATAATTTACCGGCTTTCGGTGGTTTTCTTTCAATTTTACGGAAAGATTGGTTAAGTGGTACGGGCTTTAACAGATCTTCCTTCATCTCAGACATCACCATCGACGACGGTGTTATTACACGCAAGCGACTGATTGGAAGCGTTTGCGGTCCCAACGACGTTGCATCGATTAACGTTCTGTCCACCTTTATGTTACTAATTTCGTAACAAACGATATCGCACAATCCTATTTCAAATTCCAAATCGGTACGATCTAGCTTTCCTAAAATATAAACTAACCACGACAGCAGTACGTTACGTGACTGTCTGAAGTGCTTATCGACGTGCGATCCGTGTTGGCCGCTCAATTGTCGTGACGAATCTTCGTTGTGACGTCTGAATAATTCCAGGGTGAGACCGATCGCGTGCCATTTCAAGTGTCGTTCGTAACTATATATCGGTGTGAGTGTGTATCGATGTAATAATAAAAATAATTCTTGAAACGTGGAAAACTCGTATCCGATCGGTAAGCGATCGTTGGAAAAGAATGGCATAATACTAATAGTGATTCCTTACTAAGAGATGAAGTCAAGTTCGATCACCATTTGCGACGATCGAATGTGGGAGCAATTACGTGCGCGTTGTTATGTACATATCTACGATAAATGGTATTTACCGATCGCTTTCGACCGCGTCTACAAAACGGCGCCGTACGCGTGGAGAGTGTGAGTACATATAGGATACGCGCGCGCGTCACAATCTCATTGACAACTTATCCGTCGTTATGTTCCCATGTGGTGGATGTGGCGATGGCAATTATTGTTATCGAACGAATTCGTGCGAACGATATGATCGGTGTGGACAATTCCATGTGATGACTCGACCCAACGTGAATGTTTCTGCGTTGGTAACAACGACCGTTGCTGTTGGACCGGGATTGTTCGCATCGCAACAACAAGCGATGATATATCATCGACCGCCGTACTACGCATTTCCATTTTTCGACCAAGCGATACCGTTCAATTGGAATGCCGTCCCGATGAATTTCGATGTTCGCAGACCACCCATCGATTATGATCCGAGTGAACGTCAACCATTCGAACGACGTGGTGATGATCATCAAATGACGCAATTACAACCATTCGAACAACATGGTGATGATCATCGAATGATGCAATTTGAATCGACTACGCGTTATCCACAAACGACAGTTGGGAATATGTATTCATATACCATGCCTGAATCAGACGAACAATTCGGGATCGAGCAAGTAGCGTTCACGGACGCGCCTAACGACCGAACGCCATTGCCAACCTTTCAGTCGTTGAGGCGATATCTGAAAGAACGGAAAGCTTTCTATGACCAAACTCGACAAGTTCCGTTCGATTTGCCAGGACCAGTGTCGGGTACAAATGGAGGTTTAAAAAGAAAATGGTCGTCAACTGGATATATGTAATTTTTATTAAATTTTTGTATGTTTCGATTCGAAAATAAAAACTGTATCACAATTGTCGATATTTTAGTCATTCACAGTACGCCAACATCCAAAACGGAAAATATACGCCTCCTCACTTTTTGACTCGTTGAACCGATTCATATTATATTTAAACCGTTTTATCGAGGAAACCAACGTTTTAATTAGGTCGTATTTTACAATTTCGTAACGATTGTAAAAATCTTGTGATTCTTTGTCTAGCGCAATTTTATTAATATAAAAGTTCCAAAAATTAGACGTTTGACGTTGAGTTTTCAAAATACTTCGCATTGCCAGTTTTTTCAATGTAACACCACCTGTCGACGATTCTGTTTGTATCGAGTAGTCAGTGACAAAATTGAAAAATTTTTCAGTGTGTGTTCGTGACATTAGGAACTCATGTATATGTCCAATGTGGGAATTGAAAAAATGTTTTCCGTTTTCGTAATCATCTTCCGAACCAACTATGGGAAATAGTGGAGATTCGATCAGTGTGTGGGGACTTGACAGAAACGGGAAAAGCGTCGAAATCGCCACAAAAATGGAACACAGGTTACGACGATAACATAGAACTTTCAACGTGTTCAAAAAGACGACATCTTCTGCTCTCGATTGTACATTATCGGTGTAATTTTTCGACAACAACGATATAACAGCGATGGTAGCAATTTTTCTATAGATCGGATTCATGTCGAATTTGGTTTTCGTATGATCGGCTGCACAAAATTGTACGAATGTCATGATCAATTTCTGAAGGCGATGTGAATCTGTTAGGAAATGTTCAGCATTCAATTTGGACAGAAAATCTAGCAGATGCTCCAGGGAAATTCTGTAATATTTTGCCTCGGAAAACATGCGTTTCACACACATTACAACGATATCGAATCGATCTTCACATTGTAGTAACGTGGGTAATAAGGCGTGTCCATCTGTACACGATCGAATCAACAAAGCGTAAATGATCGTTGTTCGATGATAACACAAACAAACGTCGATTAGTGTATGGATAATTTTTCTCCTCGTTAATTTCGTCAAATCTTTTCTTGTTTTGCTTCTCGTCACTGTCAAGGGGGAGGATCCAGATGTTGACGACGTCGATAACGATAACAGTCGCCGTGGAGAATTTGTCGCTGATGAGCGTAACTTCCACGAGGAAGCATACATATCGGCAAGGTCAAATGGAATCTCCATCAAGGAATACACTTTTCTTGCACGATTCTTCAAATGTATATAGGAAATTTTTTTGATATGTTGTCGTAAGAACGTAATTTGTTCTTTCACATGGTTCGGCACCATGTTCATCGGAAGATACGCACATTTTCTCATATAATTTTTACGTTTCTCGCGTTCTTTCATCGTAGACGATAGAGACGACGCTCGCATGTCTGACGTGAATTCTAGTAAGAACCACCACAATGTAGAAACACTTCGCGTTTATCCTCCGTTTTATTGTCTGATAATCCCCACCATTCCCAACATCGAAGAGAAAATGGTCGCCAAATGGAGATACCACAGACTATAGTTCAAAAATAAAAAACCACGCTACGATTGTTAATATTTTATTCGAAACGCTAATTTATATAATGGAAATTTCGAAACGTCAATCGATATAACGGACATTTTATCCACTCTACTAGCGTTTCGACCAAGTCATACTTCACAATTTCGTACCTATTATAGAAGTCTTGCGAATCTTTATCTAGCGCAATTCTATCGATGTAATCATAAAAATTGGACATTTGACGCTGCGTTTTCAACATACTTCGCAATGCCAGTCTTTTTAACGTAACGCAACGCTTTGAAGATTCTGTCTGTTTCGAGTAGTCATCAACAAATTGGAAGAATCTTCCTGTCCATGTTTTCCATATCAAAAACACATGAATATATTCAATGTGGGAATTGAAAAAATGTTTTCCGTTTTCGTAATCATCGTTCGAATAGACCAATGAATATAGTGGACCTTCGATCAGTGCATGGGGACTTGACAGAAACGGGAAAAGCGTCGAAATCGCCACAAAAATGGAACACAGGTTACGTCGATAACATAGAGTTTTTAACTTGTTCAAAAAGACGACATCTTCTGTTTTCGATTGTATATCACCGGCGTAATGTTTCGACAACAACGATATAACAGCGATGGTCGCAATCTTTTTATACATCGGATTCGTGTCGAATTTGGTTGTCGTATGATCGGCTGGACAAAATTGTACGAATGTCATGATCAATTTCTGAACGCGATGTGAATCTGTTAGGAAATGCTCAGCGTTCAATTTGGACAGGAAATCCAGCAGATGCTCCAAGGAAATTCTGTAATACTTTGCCTGGGATAACATGCGTTTCAAACACATTACAACGATATCGAATCGATCTTCACATTGCAGTAACGTGGGTAACAACGCCTGTTCGTCTGTACACGATCGAAGTAATAGAGCGTAAATAATCGTTGTTCGATGATAATACAAACAAACGTCGATTAATGTATGGAAGATTTTTTTCCTCGTGAATTTCGTCAAATCTTTTCTTTTTTTGCTTCTCGTCGCCACCGAAATGGATACAGATGTTGAAGATGGCAATAACGATAACAATCGTCGTGAAGAATTTGTCGGAGTCGGGCATAACTTCCACAGAGAAGCATACATATCAGCAAGGTCAAAGGAAATCTCCGTCAAGGAATAATTTTTTCCGGTAAGATTCTTCAAATGTTGATAGAACGTTTTTTCGACATGTCGCTGTAAGAACGTAACTTTTTCTTTCATACGGCTCGACACGCTGTTCGCAGAAAGATGCGTACATTTTTTCAAATAAATTTTACGTTTCTGGCGTTCTTTTTTCTTGGACGATAACAACAACCGTAGCATATCTGACGTGGATAAGGTCGACTGAACTGAACTGAACTGAACTGACATTGCTGTCGCAGCCGTATTTATACACTCTCGTCAGCGTATCATCGGTCGTTCATCTTTATGTTCCGCATAATGGTGGAATTCGTATCTCGCAGTGGTCACGTTAGCTGTAAACAGGGTTGAAATAAATCTCAATATTTTCTAACATTTTTATTCGAATTATACGTGAAATACATTCAATTATTATAGGTTACTCGTTTTATCCGCTTTCGTCGTCGTCGTCGTCGTCGTCAACGTCGATTGGTTCGACAGATTTGACCGATCGGATTCTTCGTCGGACAAAAACATTTCTTCGTCCGCGAACAACATTTTTTTTTGATCGGCTTCTGATACGGCATCACCACCGTTGACGACGACGAGTGCGACGTTCGTGTTCGATTCGTTCCGGCCTGAATATTTCTTGAAATATAGCATAGTCAAGAATCGATGAAAATTTATGGACGTTTCACAGTAACAAAAATATTGAAGACAATACGGGCAAAAGCCTGTAGAGATGTTTGCTAATAGGTAATCCTCGACATCTCTGGTATATGCTAACGATGACCAGAACGATGCTGCTGCTGCTGCTGCTGTTGACGACGACGACGATGATGATGATGTCTGGTTATTCGACGACATATCGAATGAGTTGTGTGCTACGGCCACCCTGACGTATCGTCGTACGACCGATCGGTACTAGTCGAAATTGCCGTTTGACAGGCGAGTTCTTAGCTCGTTCAGTTTTGTAGGTTTCACTCCCGTCAATCGCATAGCATAATCTACGGGCGATTGATCTTCAGCGATATTGGGAACGAAAGCGTTAATGTCGTAAACGTATTTGTATTGATCGACAATTTCGCGGAGCTTTTCTTTGATATCTGCCAAAACGTACACCGGAGGATCGTTAACTTTGATGAATGATTTGAGATGTTTCTTCAACAATTTTCTATTATTATCATCACCGTAACATTCGCATAATACGTCAACGAAATCGTGCGTTCCCGTGCATACGTCGAAATGTTGCAGAGCATACACGAGATGACTTATACAACGACTCAGCGGTATCGGTGCTACGGTATTATAATTATCGTTCGTCGACAGGAAATTGGTTACGGAATAAACGAACTGACGCACGGTGTGTTTCGTACAATTTTCCAGCATGGCCAGTGTGATTTCCAAAGCACATATATGACTGGGTGTCAGCCATTTCGATTGATGCACGTCTTTGAAATTATATTTTGGTATTAGATTTTTGCACTTGACCCACCGTCCTTTCGTATCGGTACATATGCCATTGAGCAACTTTTTACGATTTTCGCTGTTCAAATAGTCGATATTACGAGATCGGCCCATTTTCTGCGTACCGAAACCACCTTTCGCGGGCGGTCTTCTCGGATTAACATTATCCGTTTCTAATTGACGATGCCTGCGTTTCGGTGGAATACGTTTGAAATTTATCAATGGATCTTCATCATCGCTATCATCGCCGTCCGTGCCGTCTTTATCGCCGCCGCCGCCGCCGTCGTCGTCGTCGTCGTCGTCTTCGTCGTCTTCGTCATCGTCGTCGTTATTGTTAGCACCGCGATCGGTTTCCATCCATCGTATACCACGTCTGACGTTCGCCGGACGTACGAGTGTTTTATTCTTACGATTGTTATTATCGATATTATTATTATTATTACTGTCGTCATCGTCCGCGTCGTCGTTGTCGTTAACGTCAACGTTTCCGTTGTTATTATTGTCATCACTATTATTCGTGCGGTAGATCGTCCTCATTTGTTTCACGTTTACCGTGGAATTAGACGTATCTCCAGCTCTTTTCCCATCGTTTTTATCGTTCGCAACGGGAGATTGTTTCGTTTTATTGTAAATTTTGCGCTTTCCGATTCTAATATTTTTACCGTTCACCGACGGTACAATCTCCGTGGACGAAGTTGACGGTAACGGATTTTCGTATATACCTCTTTTCGATGCCAACGACTTTGAAGGTAACTTGGCCGTTTTCGATGGAATTCTCTTTTTACCGATACTAATAATGTTGATTTTTTTTGTCGCTACACTATCAGTTTCCGACCGCGAATTATTATTATCGATCGTCTTCGACGGAATATTGTAAATTTGTTCCATCACTGGGTTTCGTTGTATTTCTTTCCCGATCGATGGATTTAACTGTTTTCCTTTCCCTTGTGACGTTGGTGTCGGAACGAAAACCGGTGAGGATACTGGTGATGGGGACGATCGTACATTATTGGCATTGTGATATTGGTGTTCGAACCAAGAATTACACGATGTCGTTTGATCGTGTAGAAGATCCTCATCGAATGGTGGCGGTGTTGCTATATCGGATAGAGGTGACGCATTAAGATCACTAACGCCGTGATCGAAGAGAAACATCGTAAGGCCATCGGGGTCAGGATATGATTGGATAAAATTCGCGGCCGCTTCGGCAGTCAATAGAGGTGTACTCACTCTTTCATATTGCTCGTGTTCAGGTTCCTCGATCGGGTCGAGCGATCGCTGTCGATTTTGATTCTGCATCGTCGTCTTATTTACTTACTCATTCAATTACATCCAACGTGTGACCGTGTCATGAGATACATTTGTATGACGTGAAAGGTTCGTCGACGAACCGTTTGGGCGTACGAGCGAGAGTTACAATAACATAGTGGCCGGAATGCGCTTTTTCAGTAAATACTCTCTGTTTAAAGATCCACCGTTGCCGGTCGTATTCGTAGAACGTCTTTCCGCATCCTCTAACGCGAACATACCGTTTATTTTACGCGGAATTACCGTTCCTCCGGCAGCACCGACCTTCGTGTGTCGCCCGGGTCGACGTACCGTTTTCGCGATAGACGTTCTATTCACGATCGGTTTCTTTTTCTTCTTGACTAGCGTTTTATTTGTGGTTTTTTTGCCGAGATTATTCGGTCGAGACAGCCGTCGTCGTCGTTTTTGTACCAAAGAAACGGACGCGGTTGTCGGTTGAGACCCTTCACGATTCGTCGTCGTCGTCGTTCCCTTGGTTGCGTGTTTCGCAGTCAACAGATATATGTCAGTTCCTCGACCTAACGTCGACACGTTGTAATAACGTCGTACGTCGTGTATAGTCGGTCCACCGGAATTCGCTATAGGAACCATATGTGTCTGTTTTATGATTTCATTTCGGACGTCCTGTTTCGACTGATCGAACGAGATAGCTTTCAACTTGGAATTGTCCGATTGAGAATACAACGTCGAAATTAAAGCGTTCAGGCGGGCAGAATTGCTAGTTTTAATCCATTTTGTACTATTACTACTACTACTACTACTACTACCAATACCGTTGTTAATTTTTTTGGTTATTTTCCGTTTTGGTCGTGATACTCTTTTCATGTTCGTTTCTTATAAGATAGTAGACGGCGTAATGGAACATATAGAATCGACGACGATCGCACCTAACGCGGTTTCTTCTTCGTCGAGCGTCAACGGCGTCGGAAGCAGCAGCAGCAACAACAGCAGCAGCAATTACAATCCGAATTACGGCGTGTCGACCGCCGTCAGAAATGACGCTAGTGCGAAACGAAAGATCGCGCGTAAGATAGATTCGATGTACGCGTCCTTGCGCGACAACGTGATAGATAATAACGAATTTTATTCGTTTTACACGTCGATGACGATCTTGCTGTTCACGCTCTTCACGTTGTATTGTAATTATTCTCGTGCGACTGCCAGCGGAGTTTACTGGATGATCGGTAACTTGATCGTCGTGATCTTTAACGCCTGGATGAATATTTCGATATTTTTGCATAATCGCTAGAAACGCCATTTCATCGTGATCTTTATACCCAAAAGTAAGATCGACTCGTGTTTAATTCGAATACACACGTACACACACACACACACACACACACACACATATACACGTACGTTATGCGATCCTCATCCGCCACGGATCGACGGTACGACGAACGGTCGTCGGTGTCGTCGTCGTTATCATCGATTCCGTCGAAAAAAATATTATTCATCGTCGTTTGTTGTATAACGATGTTGTTGGTTTATAAAGTATACGTGAAACCGCTCGATAAATTTGCGCGTGTCATCGGAAATTCGGATGCCGACGTTACCGATATCGTCGACGACGACGACGACAAACTTGGACGGCAAAACGATATGTTACATAGCGCTTGGAACTTGGACGATTTACCGTCTGTGACTTACGCCGAAAAGTACGTGAACGACGGACAAATGGAAATTGACGCCGATGCTAAAAGGTGCGTTTCTCGTGGAGGATTATATCTAGGCCCGGACGATATACCGATAGATTGTACCGAATTGTGTAATTCGAAGGATTTCCGCTATAAATACGTCAACGAAAACTCGTTCGTCGTCGACAGATCGATAATGGCCAAACAGGGCGCCTATTGCGTGCCTACGCACGTGGTCAATTGTAATACGAACACGTCGCGACTAGTAAAAACGTTCGACAGTTGGAAATGTCACCCGAAAACTAGTTTATTCGGCGGCGAAGATGGCTGTGAAATCGTCGGCTGTAACGGATACCTGAAAGACAATTTGACCGGTCGATGTTATCGCAATCGCATACCTACCACGCTGACCGTCGGTGCCGACCCGGAAAATGAACTGATCGAACGTTCGTCGTCGTCGTCGAACAATGCACCAGTCTATCGTTTCCAATGTACAGACACCGAAGTTCATCCCGATACAGGAGTGAGCACGTTGCGAGCGGTAGAATCGATACGATACGACTTTATGCATAACAAACTGATAGCTTCCGAATTTTCGCGTTTCGATCGCGTACGAAACGGATGCGCGGCACAAATTTTCAACGCCGTCCCACAGATCGTACCCAATTTTACGGAAGGTACGTGCACCTGCATCGAAGGACTACACCACGACAAAAAGGACGATACGAATAACGATAATAATAACAACAACAACAACAGGAACAACGATCACAACGGTAGCGACAACGGCAGAAGCGACGATAACGACTACAAGGATGGCACGATGTCGTCGTTGAAAACGATAAAATTACATCAACGATGTTCGCCCTGTTTGAGCGGTTGGTCGAAGAAAGACTCGTACACTCGTATCGGTAGAGCTTGTCGCAAAGCGTTCGACGATTCACGTATCGATCCGCACGATATGCTTTTACCGTGTGGAACTCGTACGTTCGACTCGAAACAAGCGGCATGTGTCAACGGTAAGATATACATTTCAGGAGGATTATCTCATTTCGCCCGCAACGTACTCGACAATGAACCATCCCAGTAGTCAGATATTATTTGGTAATGTGTTTACAATTATGTGGCCGAATAAACAAACGTTTTCTATTAGTCGTTGTTGTTGTTGTTTTTTTTTTTCGCTCTTTCACGGACGTTTTGCGTTATCGCCGAATACACAAGACGAAACCATTATACACGTTATCGACAAGATACACACGACAAATACGAAAGATATCGTTATGGGTAACAGCCATATGGCTGCACAAATGGTAATCATCGCGACAGGTACGTACGTTTTATGTACGATTTTTGCGTAATCACGTCTGGTCGTCATGGCCGCTTCGTAATATGTCACATCGTCCAAGTCCAACAGCATATTTCTGATCATCAATCTATTGAAAATCATCCGCATGTCTCGCGTCGAAAACGAAACGTCATCGTCGTCGTCGTCGTCGTCGTGTTCTCCGCCTAATTTAACGTTACCGTGCGTCGTCCAATCGACCAGACTACCGTCCGACGTGACGGTTCTATGACGAAAATAAACGAACGTATGTTTCAATATGTCGAGGGATTCTTCGACGTCCACGGTACGTGTCCCGTCCTTTCTGACGTGTAAACGCCAAAACGTATACGGCGTCATTTCGATTCGTCGCATTCCATAGTTGATTTGTCGTTCCAACAGAGCACCTTCGCTGATTTTACGTAATAGCGCGTCGGAATACGCGGGCACGGAAAACTTCAACGGATCCCATATAAATTGGAAAACGATATCGATCAAAGGACCGATGATCGTCAACCATCCGACTATGCTCAGCGCCGATACGGCTAAGCCCGACAAAGCTATAGCTTCTCTGCCGATAGTCGTTACGATCGAATCTATCAGCACGTGTGTCATGGTATGCGACAGCGAAGTGGCCAGTAATTTGGCGGCGATCGTCTTGCCACCCCGTAACAGGTCAGATTGTAGGAAAGATTTCAAAATTTCCGGACCGATCTTGGTGATCCATTGTTTCAAAACTGCCGAACTCACGTCCGCACTCAACTGGAAAGATAATTCCTTCAGGTTGTGCGTGGTCGATAACATACCACCGATGGCCGTTAAGATTTGTTGCATCGTCTGTCCGAACGACTCAGCGTACACGTCGTTATCGAGTTCGTCGTTATCGCGATCGACGTCGTTCACGTCTGTCGCCTCAGGCGTCATCATCGTCGTCGTCGTCGTTCTTCTAGTTCTCGACGACAAAGCTGCGATCTCACGTCGTAATCGTTTGCTGTGCGGTATCAAGACGTTCTGTACGATATCGCTCGTTAACGTGTTGACCGATGATGTTTCGTTGTCGGCGCCGGTATCGTTATGCGTAGATGATTCGACGGTATCGTTGTCGTTCGAACGATCTGCGGACACGGAAAATTTTGCTTGATGTCCGACGATATTTTGTCGCTGCTTGTGGAGTTTCTCCACCAGACGACCGCCGTATTTGTCGTTGCGACCATCTTCGATCTGAGAATATTCGTCCGTCCAGTAGAGTCGTTCACGCTTATCGGCATCGGTCAAGCCCAACTGTGACAGTAGTATGTCGTCGGACACGTAACGTTTCGACGAATTACGAAATCGCTTCCAATCCAACACGGAATTCAAGAAGGGAACGGTAACGGGAAAATGTCGTAAAAATGGCGGTAGATCGTTCGCGTGCGTATGCTCGAATAGCCGTCGAATTTCGTATACCGATTGTTCGAAAACGTTCGCCGTCATTTTCACCATCCGTATCAGAGACGAACCTACGAATAATTGAACGTAATAGAGACTTCCTTCGAAGCCACAAGCCATGTCGTCCTCGTCGTCGCCGTCTGTAGCATCTTCATCTTTCATATAATTCATATAGAACGATTTGCAATACGTTGTATCGATACGAGCGCAGGTGATCGGATTCCGATCGGCACCCAATTCGGTCACGTATAACGAAAATCCGACCGGATCGATTTGGTCGGTATAATGTCGCGAAGGATCCACGAAAAACGACACCAAATGCTGATTTTCCAACAGACAAGCGCTCTTGTACCATATCAGATAGGGCGGCACGTTGTGTTCGTCTCCGTGTAAAGACGACTTTGTCGATTGCGACGAAATATCCGACGGTACGTTTCTCGAGCGGGAATTGAAACATACCGGCGCACAGGCGTTCATACGTTTGCCGTGAGGCAATCCGAAACTGAAAGGTGTCGTGTCGGGCTTGCAAGATTCGCTCAAAGGAAACGTCGAGAAACAAGACGTTGTCAAACATCCGTTCTCGTTAAATTTCCATTCGGTCGTTATGGCACGGTCGACGAATTCAGATTCGAACGAGTAATCCTCGATCGGATTCGCTGCCCTGATTTCCAAATTAGTATGCGAGAACATGTGCGAATCGCTTTTCATACATCTATTTCGTACATTGAGTATATTTCGATATCCCGAATAGGATTTAGCGTCTCGCGAATCTTTCGCAGTGAATCCTATTATCGCGGTAACGTCCAAGTCTCCGTCGCTACGGTTCTTGCTATTATCGTTCGTCGATGTCATCGAATTCTTAGTTATTCGGTGGGGTTGGAAAGTTATAGTCAGAAATTTACGGATTGAAACGATGATTTTTCACTAGTGTATCGAACAACAACAACAACAACGATAATAATCGAGAAAACGTGTCAACCGATCGAGAGGGAACGGTAGAAAACAGACGACTCAAAGAACATGTTCCTCCCATGTTCGAACGACCAGGTTGGGAGGATCTCTGGGCGATGATTCGACGAGATGACGAGGCAGTCCTCAATTGGACCGATGACGAGGAGGAAGAAGACGAATTCCAACAACATTATGAAGAGTGGTTGGAAACTGTATCGACCACTAACAATACCAATAACAACAATAAAAATATTAAAATCTAGTCTTGTTTGTTATTTGCAATGATTTGCATTCGTGCAAAACTGATTTTCGTTCTACGTTCATACAATTTACTATGGACACACTACCGGCAAATTTCTTCGAGCTGCAAAATCTTTGAACGTGAATCTCGTTCGAGAAATGAAATCGTAAAATATTTTCTGATGAACAAACTTTGTCCGCCTAGAATCTCTCGTCGAACGATTGATTGTTGAAATCAAATTCCACCGGTGGATTTCTTCGAGCTACAAAACTTTGAACGTAATTCTCGTTCAAGGAATGAAACAGTTTTGTCTCGAGTGAAATCTGTTGAAACGAAATCTCACCGGTGGATTTCTTCGAGCTACAAAAACTTTGAACGAAACTCTCGTTCTCGAAATGAAATCGTTAAATATTTTCTGATGAACAAACTTTGTCCACCTAGAATCTCTCGTCGAACGATTCGTTGTTGAAACGAAATCTCACCGGTGGATTTCTTCGAGCTACAAAAACTTTGAACGAAACTCTCGTTCTCGAAATGAAATCGTTAAATATTTTCCGATGAACAAACTTTGTCCGCCTAGAATCTCTCGTCGAACGATTGATTGTTGAAATGAAATTCCACCGGTGGATTTCTTCGAGCTACAATACTTTGAACGTAATTCTCGTTCAATGAATGAAACAGTTTTGTCTCGAGTGAAATCTGTTGAAACGAAATCTCACCGGTGGATTTCTTCGAGCTACAAAAACTTTGAACGAAACTCTCGTTCTCGAAATGAAATCGTAAAATATTTTCTGATGTACAAACTTTGTCCGCCTGGAATCTCTCGTCGAACGATTCGTTGTTGAAACGAAATCTCACCGGTGGATTTCTTCGAGCTACAAAACTTTGAACGTAATTCTCGTTCAAGGAATGAAACAGTTTTGTCTCGAGTGAAATCTGTTGAAACGAAATCTCACCGGTGGATTTCTTCGAGCTACAAAAACTTTGAACGAAACTCTCGTTCTCGAAATGAAATCGTTAAATATTTTCTGATGAACAAACTTTGTCCGCATAGAATCTCTCGTAGAACGAATCTCCAAACTTACAAGTTCCTCGTCATGCACACTAGCCCCATCGAGAAAGAGTTTTGTTTCGAATGAAATTTGTTGGAACGAAATCCCACCGGTGGATTTCTTCGGGCTGCAAAATCTTTGAACGTGAATCTCGTTCGAGAAATGAAATCGTAAAATATTTTCTGATGAATAAACTTTGTCCGTCTAAAATCTCTCGTCGAACGAATGATTGTTGAAACGAAATCTCACCGGTGGATTTCTTCGAGCTACAAATACGTTGAACGAAACTCTCGTTCATCGAGAAATAGTTTTGTCTCATATGAAATTTGTTGAAACGAAATCTCACCGGTGGATTTCTTCGAGCTACAAATACGTTGAACGAAACTCTCGTTCATCGAGAAATAGTTTTGTCTCATATGAAATTTGTTGAAACGAAATCTCACCGGTGGATTTCTTCGAGCTACAAACACTTTGAACGAAACTCCCGTTCGAGAAATGAAATCGTAAAATATTTTCTAACGAACAAACTTTGTCCGTCTAGAATCTCTCGTCGAACGAATCTCCAATTTTATAAGTTCCTCGTCATGCGTACTAGCTCCACCGAGAAACAGTTTTGTCTCGAATGAAATTTGTTGAAACGAAATCTCACCGGTGGATTTCTTCGAGCTGTAAAATCTTCGAATGCGAATCTTGTTCGAGAAATGAAATCGTAAATCATTTTCTGATGAACCAACGTTGTCCGTGTAGAATCTCTCGTCGAACGAATCTTCAAACTTATAAGTTCCTCGTCATGCGTACTAGCATCATCGAGAAACAGTTTTGTCTCGAATGAAATTTATGAATCGAAATCTCACCGGTGGATTTCTTCGAGCTGTAAAATCTTTGAATGTGAATCTCGTTCGAGAAATGAAATCGTAAAATATTTTCTGATGAACCAACGTTGTCCGCCTAGAATTTCTCGTCGAACGAATCTCCAAACTTGAAGTTGCTCGTCATGCGCACTAGTTCCATCGAGAAACAGTTTTGTCTCGAGTGAAATTTGTTGAAACGAAATCTCACCGGTGGATTTTTTCGAGCTACAAAAACTTTGAACGAAACTCTCGTTCGCGAAATGAAATCGTAAAATATTTTCTGACCAACAAACTTTGTCCGCTAGAATCTCTCGTGGAACGAATCTCCAAACTTGAAGTTCCTCGTCATGCGCATTAACTCCATCGAGAAACAGTTTTGTCTTGAATGAAATTTGTTGAACGAAATCTCACCGGTGGATTTCTTCGAGCTGCAAATACTTTTGCAGCAGTGATGACTCACAGTTACGTGACGTATCACGGGGGCAACGAAAATTGTGGAACGCAACATCCAGCTCTCGCGAGAAGCTAGCGCCAAGTCTAGACAGTCAAGGGGGCTTCACGTACCCCCATAGCACCCCCTGCACCCCTATATATGTAATATATATATATTATATATATAACCTCCGCGACAGCCTGCTCCTTCTTACTACTACGTTGTTCTTACTCTGGTCAAGGAGGTTTATGTTCGCGCGCGTGGAGCTCTCTGATTATATAGTTAATTTGGGGTCAGCTGAGTGAATACTCGATTCTCATTGGACTAGAGCCAATTGACGTCACAAAAATCCTAAAATCTTTTGATTTCTGACGAAAATCACGGTAGAAGGGGTAAAATTTTGATCAGATTCAATTCAGAGTTTCGAGAGCGAAGTCGATTGAGGTTAAATTGTACAATATTAAACCCACCCCATTCACAGATTTAGTAATTTCATGATATTCATGAGACATCTGTGGAAGATTTAATACTGTACACGTTGATTGAAAGTTCAAGGGAATTCTACCAGATGGCGTTCATCTGCTTTTTGTAACAAATTGATATAACTTTTCGATAGGTGGCGCTCACCAAGTTGTCACATCGGAATTGCATTATATTTCGAAAGATGGCGCTTTTTACATCACCTCAACGGGATCGCATTACATTTCAATAGGTGGCGCTCTTCACGTTACTGTGACGAAATTGCATTACATTTCGGTAGATGTCTCCGAATACTATTTCCGATCAGAAATTATCGCACTAAGATCGCTGAATCTGTTTCTACGACGATGCATAGTTTTGAAATTCGCATCTCATAACGACTACGTTAGAGTAATCTTCGATTTTCATATAGGGGGGGGGGGGGGGGTCAAGCGTATAAAATTTCACAATTTAATTTCTCGGACGAGAATTGCGTGCAGAAATAGGAACAACTGGTACGTTGACAACTCTATCTTTTCTATCGACGTTTAATAAAACTATGTATCGTTGAAGTCGTTAGTCGATAAATTTTGGTCGTTAGTGGATATGTTCGATTCCATTTCATGTATGTAAAATACGTTCGGAACGAGAAACGACCTAAACGTTAACGCCCACCAATCGCCAATCGACATGAAGTATGAATTTCGTTCTAATATACTGCAGCGCGGTATATTCTTATTACACAAAAACGAAAAAAAATAGAAACAAATCATTGGATAATATATTTTTATTCATTCTCTTCCCCGAGCCAATCGAAATATAATCGCTTGAGTTCGAATTCCTCCTCTGCATATTGTTCGCGATTCTCCTCCTGCTCATTTTGTTGCCATAACGCGTCCAACAGGTCGGACCAATCCTCTCTCCGTCTGGTACGATAATCCTGGTCCCCTTCACCAGGGTCCGACCAATAGCCTTTTTCTTCTCGTGTACGATCTTGTCCCCATTCGCAAGAGTCCCAATCTTCTATTTTTCCCCTCGCACAATCCTCCTGTTGTTTCCCGTCACACCAACCATCTGTTGTACGATGCCGTTGTTTCCCGTCACGAATGTCTGACCAATCCATTGTTGTACGATCCCCTTGTTTCCCGTCACGAATGTCTTCACGAATGTCTGACCAACCTTCTCTTGTACAATGATGTTGTTCCCCGTCACGAATGTCTGACGTGAACTTCATCGTGGTCCACTCGATTTTTCGACGTTTGGATTTCTTACTTGGCGACATACTGAACGCGTAATTTAGTCGAACTAATGACAAATGATTATCCGCGACTTCATTATATACTCTTTATCGAAATACGCCCCATTTCGAAGCAGGGTGATCGAAACGCGACTTGGGAATGCTCTCCCATAAGAAAATTCGTAAGTGTGAATCGATGTAATGCTAGTTCGGAAAATGGAAATGATAACACTTCTGTTGTATATTTAGAACCTATGCTATAATGAATATCGTCTCCTATATAAACGGAGATCGTGCATATACAAACATCCAGTCGATCAACAGCTAAACACCGTTCAACATCACAATATGCCGTGTGCAACATGTGGCGGTCCAGATCACATGCGAAGTACCTCGAAAAAATGCATACATCGAGTGTTCAAAAAGAAACGAGTCAACAAGCCATGCATAACGTGTGGCGGTTCAAATCATAGGAGTAATACTTCAAAAAAATGTCCACGTCGGGAAAAACTAGTCGAAAATAGCGAACAAACTTTACCGGTATGCGAGCGTGCCAGTACCTCTCCTATCGAAAGTAACAGTTCGGTTGAAGGCGACGAAGAGTTATCTTCGTCCGAATATGAAACTGAACAAAGTGATGATAATTCGTCCGATGATAACGCTTCACAGTTTTTAGTGACCGATATGAAAGAGTCGTCGAGCGAACCGAACGACAATTTCCAAGACCTGTGGAAGCCTATGCCAATATATCGAGTGGACCTGAATACGGGTGAATTAATTGGTCCAACTGCGATGTACGAAGATCCCAAACGAACAAGCGAAACACTCGTGGCCAAGGAGAGCTGTAGATATCTGATGGAAAACGCATTTTTCTTCGATGCCGAATATGAGAAATTCGGTACGGATTTCATCTATATCGCTGCGGCTTTCAGACAGGGGACACTGACGACATATCTGAATGGCACACCGTATAGCTTGGCAACCAGGGAAACGTTCCAAATTGAGAAACATTTTGCATTTCTATTCGGCTTGCCGAACGATCGACTGCTCCGCGTGAGTAATCACGTGCGAGCGGGTCACTGGAGAGACGCCACCAAGGCGGTGTCGCCGATTACAATAATTGACAGCATATATGTTCGCCGGCCGATACTATCGATACCGATTATCGTGACTTGGGACGATGATATGAATGGGAAATTTTTTGATGGATATTTTCAAAACGATTGGGATAATAGTAGGGGCTTGGTACTGGTATTGAATAACGAGCGAGTTTCCATGCCGATCGAGTGGTACACACTGACCGGCAGAACGTGCGGAAAGTATATACACTATGACATGGTTCGAATACCTTCGCGTCAGCGACTGTTCACCTATACCGTTGTCACAACCGATTCGCATTACTCGTGTAAGGGTGAATTCACATTCGAAGATTTCCACGACGTTCTAGGGTGTAATGTCAATCACGAACGAACTACATCTTGTGAGGGTAGGAGTGTGAAATTGCAATGTATGATGACAATTGTAATGAACATGTATCTTTTCGCTTAATAAAGATGTTATGTGAATATGTGATCGCTTTCCTTCCTCATTCATTCGATTTTCATACGAGTATCAGCCGTCGTCTCGATTACCTTTCGATTTGACTAATGGTCTTGTACCGGATCGCATTCAGACATTCCACTATAGCATTCGAATAGAAGTCGCTCAGTGAGTTATAACGAACTTGTATGACATTCTGACAGGTGGCAGTAACCCATGCACTATAGTCCATTCCAATTATTTCTCAATAGACAACGATCGGCTGGTACCTGCGACAGGTTTGTCCTACATTCAAGTAGATGGCGCTTGGACGATTATTGGAACGAACTTGTATGGCAAGTCAATAGTGACAACAAGAGATAAACGACAATTATAACAATTATTTTATTAGAATAATGAACAAATATATGTTTTTGCTTCAATATTCGATTTGCACATTTGGTCGAAGATGCGCGACTGTGGTTTAATCCACCACATGTTTTACACACTATTTATACGCTCGCGAGTGGTGAGTGTTAACGTAGCGGTCGTTGCTCGTTCCGAACGTATTTTACATGTACGAAATAGAATCGAACATATGTAAAATATTTTCTGATGAACAAACTTTGTCCGTTTAGAATCTCTCGTCGAACGATCGATTGTCGAAACGAAATCTCACCGGTGGATTTCTTCGAGTTGCAAAAACTTTGAACGTAATTTTCGTTCGAGGAATGGAACAGTTTTATCTCGAGTGAAATTTGTTGGAACGAAATTCCACCGGTGGATTACTCCGAGGTTCGGTTATCTTTTGAACTGACGAGGATCACTGCAATTACGGAGAATAAAACAAAAACATTTGAGAATATATTTTTATTAATAAATATCACACTTTCAAATTCAATTGTGTCGATGGCCGAACACGATTCCGGACGAACGTTTTTTCTATCTCGTCCATTAGTTTGTTGACCAAATCGAATTTCAATATATTATATCGATCGTACAAGTGATAAATTTCCGGATCCAGAGCTAACCGGTTGATATAATCATTACAAAAAATAAACATCAAATGCTGATTTGTGAAAACGGTTCGTAGCGCCAACATTTTCAACGTTCTCGGTGATTTCGTCAAATGTACGAAAAAATCATCCATTCCAATTCTCTCATCATCCATTCCAATTCTCTCACGAATATGTCGTGTACGATTCTCGATGGAATCGATTTCGTGGTACAGCGGGACGTCGATCAATGGATGCGGGCTCGACACAAATGGATACAGCAACGAAATCGCTATGAAAATCGAACACAGATTATTGCGAAAGCAATGTAATTTCAACTCTTCCAAGAAATTAACATCTTCTTCGTTCGACCGCAGACTATTATGAGTGGCCAATAACCCATTTACGGCCAACGTGACCGTCATGAGATACGAATTTCACCCTTATGTGAAACATAATTTTGAAATTCCGCCAGACGAACAAATTTATCCGGCGTTTTGCAACGATAATCGATTAACTCCAAACCAACGAAAATTATGTTACGCGCAGCATTGACGTCACGATTCCACGTGATTTTACATTTTTGGCAAATTTGAAATCTATGATCGTGACGTCGTCGTCGCTTCGTATCGTCTCTATTTATATTCGTGTTTTTGGGAGGCAAAGGCATTCTATCGAAACATTTCGAGCAAGATTGTGTAGTCAGATACTCATCCACACATATAACTTGACATTTATCACGTCGACGATGAAATGCTCGTTTGAGCATTTCGACGGCGGGTTTTTTATTTCTGCCATAACTGAAATTTTTTTCCAGTGTTCCATCACCGAAGCAAACTAACACGGAATTATCATCGTTGACGGGCAATAACTGATTCACCACCTTATCCTCTGCTTTACGACGTGAAATGTACGAGTCCCAGTTCAAGCGCGTATATTTCCGCGTAGCGTAAATTTCGCGACTGGACGATAAGAAATTCAGTCTGTATAAAATGTACTCCACGTGATAGTTGAAATTAGAACCACATTTCGGCGAAATAGTTAATCCTTTTTTTCTGTTTGTACTTTCGCGATATTCAAGCAGGCGTTTTTCAAAGATTCCGGCCATTTTTTTCCGTTTGTGTCGTCGAGCACGTTCTTTACAGAAATGTTCCTTGAATGTGGCCGATTTTAACACGAAATTGGTTTCTGTTCGAGTTTCCTTATCGATATAGCACGCGCCGATATAATTAACGACCCCCGGATCGATTCCCAAATATTTAGTGAAGTTGGAATTAACCACTGTAGTCTCCGGTTTTATGTTCGTCTTCTTTCGCTTCTTCTTCTGCAGTTGTTGAATCGTGGATCGCCCATATATATTCATCATGATGGAACAATCAATCCCGTTGGTGGAAAAACTCATGGCGAAAGACGTCCGCTGCTTGTGGGGCTCGATGTGCATAGTTGTATTGTCGAATTTGCCGTAAACTGAGTGAGATAGATCGAAATATTGCCACCAATATCTTGGAGTTTCCATCCTAAACACGGGAGCGGTAGTTTTGTCCGGCAGCAATTTTACACTACTTAATAATTCGTTCAAAGCCATAGCGTTATAAAGTAAATGTTTTCGACCAGACGAAAATACAGGAAACGCCGAGAAGGATTTCATCTTTCTCTCTTCGAACCATCGTCCCAACTCGAAAGTGATCGGTACCAAATTCCACCAGTCATTTTCGATATTAATGAATTTCTTGTGATAGTCGAATCGGAAATTTTCTAGAAATTCTGCAATTTCTCGGCTGTGGGCAACGTGACGTGGAACGAAGGCGAACAATTCGTCGTAAATTATCGTCTTCCATTCGTAGCGTTTCCGATCACACTCTTCCTTATATTTTTCATAGAAATACCGGACGAGTCGATCGTAAAAATGGACCGTGATACAATTTTTCATGTTGGTTTCGTGTTGCTTGACACAGAAGTTAATGAGGAAGGATCGTAATCGGCCGTCGTATAATAACGTTTTGTCTGGCCGCATAGCGAAATATTCTTCGTCCAACGCAACGCGTTCTTTTTTTTGTCGTTTGCCTTGAAGATGGTAGTAGAAATCTTGTAGGTGACTGATGGAAAACTGTCCGATCGGAAATTCGTTCCGATGTAACAATTTCGTATAATGAAAACTGACATAGAGCGATGCTTCGATGGTCAATTGAGAAATTTCCAAAACGTCATCCTCGATTCGCTGTCGTAACTCTGGACGCCGGCAAAACTTACGAAAACCGCGTTTTATCGTGAACGACTCGGTACAAGTATTCACCGTGCTGAATCTATGTTTTTGCTTCAATATTCGATTTGCACATTTGGCTGAAGATGCGCGACTGTGGTCTAATCCACCACATGTTTTACATGGCATGTCGACTGAAACTGAATTGACATGTGTGTGTCGCAGCTGTATTTATACCCTCGCGAGTGGTGGGCGTTAACGTATTGATCGTTCCTCGTTCCGAACGTATTTTACATGTACGAAATAGAATCGAACATATCCACTACCGAAAAAAATTCATCATCTGACGACCTAAACGATGCATAATTTTATTACACGTCGATAGAAAAGATAGAGTTGCCAACGGACCAGTCGTTCCTATTTCTACAAATATTTTATGAGGAACAAACTTTGTCGGTCGAGCTTTTCATCGAACGATTTCAACGTTTAAGAATTTCTTGTATAACCCATCGCTTGAAAAGAATGATGGTCGTCAACGCATCAGTCGTTCCCCTTGTTGAACGTTATTATCGTTCGGAAATTGAAACTGTAAAATATTCACTAGTGAACGTAGTTGTTCGAAATGTTTATAAGGGTGAAATTCGTATCTCATGACGGTAGCGTTGGTCGTAAATGTGTTAATAACGACCATTCTTTTCAAACGACAGGTCATATAGCGAAATTCCGAATCGTTGAAAAGTTGAACGTAACAAAATATTTTCTGATGAATAAACTTTGTCCGCCTGGAATCTCTCGTCGAACGATTGATTGTTGAAACGAAATCTCACCGGTGGATTTCTTCGAGCTACAAAAACTTTGAACGAAACTCTCGTCGAACGAGTCTCCAAACTTAAAGTTCCTCGTCATGCGCACTAGCTCCGTCGAGAAACAGTTTTGCCTCGAATGAAATTTGTTGAAACGAAATCTCACCGGTGGATTTCTTCGAGCTACAAAAACTTTGAACGAAACTCTCGTCGAACGAGTCTCCAAACTTAAAGTTCCTCGTCATGCGCACTAGCTCCGTCGAGAAACAGTTTTGCCTCGAATGAAATTTGTTGAAACGAAATCTCACCGGTGGATTTCTTCAAGCTACAAAAACTTTGAACGAAACTCTCGTCGAACGAGTCTCCAAACTTAAAGTTCCTCGTCATGCGCACTAGCTCCGTCGAGAAACAGTTTTGCCTCGAATGAAATTTGTTGAAACGAAATCTCACCGGTGGATTTCTTCGAGCTACAAAAACTTTGAACGAAACTCTCGTCGAACGAGTCTCCAAACTTAAAGTTCCTCGTCATGCGCACTAGCTCCGTCGAGAAACAGTTTTGCCTCGAATGAAATTTGTTGAAACGAAATCTCACCGGTGGATTTCTTCGAGCTACAAAAACTTTGAACGAAACTCTCGTCGAACGAGTCTCCAAACTTAAAGTTCCTCGTCATGCGCACTAGCTCCGTCGAGAAACAGTTTTGCCTCGAATGAAATTTGTTGAAACGAAATCTCACCGGTGGATTTCTTCGAGCTGCGAAAACTTTTGCAGCAGTGATGACTCACAGTTACGTGACGTATACGTGACGTAGCACGGGGGCAACGAAAATCGTGAAACGCAACTTTCAGCTGTCGCGAGAAGCTAGCGCTGAGTCTAGACAATCAACGGGGCTCCACGTACCCCATAGCACCCCCTGCACCCCTATATATATAATATATATATTATATATATATTATATATATAACCTCCGCGACGGCCTGCTCCTTCTTACTACTACGTTGTTCTTACTCTGGTCAAGGAGGTTTAGGATCGCGGGCGAGAAGCTTGCTGATTATATAGTTATTTTGGGGTCAGCTGAGTGAATACTCGATTCTCATTGGACTAGAGCCGTTTGACGTCACGAAAATCCTAAAATCTACTGATTTCTGACGAAAATCACGGTAGAAGGGGTAACATTTTGATCAGATTCGATTCAGAGTTCTGAGAGCGAAGTCGATTGAGGTTAGATTGTACAATATTAAACCCACCCCATCCACAGATTTAGTAATTTTATGATATTCATAGGACATCTATGATAGATTTGATACTGTACACGTTGATTTGAAGTTCAAGGGAACTCTATCAGATGGCGCTCACCAACTTATTGTGATAAATTGATGCAATATATCAACAGATGGCGCTAATCAAGTTGCCATACTCAATCTGTATAGGATGTTCGATAATCGGATTTGTCTCGCATTCATATAGATGTCGCTCAGTTAGTTATAACAGTAAAGTTGTATGACAATTCGACAGGTGGCACTTACTCAATTACTGAAGTTAAATTGAATTACATTCCGATTGGTCATTATGACAAGTTTGTATATAATCCGACCAGGTGGCGCTCAGTTGATTGTTACAACTAACTTGTATGACAAACCGACAAGTGTCGCTCAGTTATATACTCCCTGGGACAATACATTAATCAAGACGGATTTTTTTTTATCAAACGACTTCAACGATTCTTACTTTCGCTGATTACCTTGTCGTTCGATACGGATTGTCGTTAACATTTCGATCGTTCCTATGTTTGAGAATGATTTCAATGACTCGTTGCTAAAAAGAACGATAGTCAACGAATCAATCGTTTCTCGTTCTGAACGTTACTATCGTGCGAGAAAGAAATTCTATCGAATCGTAGTAGCAATATTTGAACAGGTAAAAATATAAACAACAGAGTAGATACAACATTTTTATTTACTATCTTCTCCCAGCCATTCCTCACAAAATTTCTGAAATTCATATTCTTCTAACTCGTACCTGTCGTAATTTTCTTCATAATCGAGTTGTCGCCAGATCGCATCATATAGGTCTGACCAATCTTGTCGGTCTCCTGCACAATACTCCATCGCTTCGCATGTTCTTTCCATCGGGCTCCAATGTATCTTACGTTTTTTGGATTGTTCACTAGCTGCCACACAGGACAATAATTTTTCGTTTTTATCTGACATGTTAGGGTAGAATGATCGATTTGGTCGAACGATGTCGTACGAACTACGATTGCGAACTGCACAATCCTCCATCGCTTCGTATGTTTTTTCCATCGGGCTCCAATGTATCTCACGTTTTTTGGATTGTTCACTAGCTGTCACACCGGACAATAATTTTTCGTTTTTATCTGACATATTACGGTATTATGATCGATTTGGTTGAACGATGTCGTACAAACTACGATTGCGAACTGAACCGTACGTTACTTGGGAACATATATATATATATGCACTGCATTTTAAAGGAAGAAAACGGAAATATGCAGTCGTATTCGTTTGTGGTATGGAAAATGGTTCTTGAAATATATCCTTCCGTGTATCAAGGAATGTTTTATTTTTTCGATGTAATTTCACTTCTAACGAACGGTTCACAATTTTGCTGCATGACCCATCGCTTTGAAAGAATAGTGATCAACGTATCGCTCGTTTCTCATTTTGAACGTAATCATCGTTCGAGGAATAAATTTGTAGAATATTGTCTGGTACACGAAATTCATCTGTTGGATGTCTCACCGAACGACTTTCACGACGTATCGCTAGACAAGACGGTAGTAGTCAACGCATCGATCGTTCTTCGTTCTCAACGTTACGCTTATTCGAGAGATGAAATTGTAAAATATTTTCTTGTCGAGAAATAGAGTTCTGGATTGGGTTCAGGTGCGAGATCAGTTCATTTTCACATTTCATTGGGACGGAATACTATTTTCCAAGTTTGTAAAATTGGCATCGCATACCGAGGCTGGCGACGTTTTACAACTACAAGTTTTCCGGAGAAGCGAGCTCCGGTTCGCCGTGAATCATTTTTTGTATGAATTGGAGTGGGAATCCGTCGATTACGACGAAATAGCGACGAATGGGTACGAACTCCATGAAACGTACGTGCCGAACAAGGTAGATGGGATATTCGTTGGATCATCCACTCTTTCGTTTCTCGACGTCTGCAGACCGGAAGAATAAAATTTTGAATTTATTTTTTTTATTTTATTATACGCTATTCCCCTTCCTATCCTCATTGGCACTCAATAACTAGAAACGAAAATGTGAAATTATGGAGACTATCATGCGTGGTACAATATCGAAGGGACGTTAAATGATTTTGACAATTCTGCGTATTTGTTGTACGTCGCAAAAACGCCTCGTATATCCGAACTGAATAAAATATTGTGACAAAGTACAAAAGTCCCGTACAGAATCCAAATCACTATCAGAAGCTCCATATCGGACTCTTAATTGAGATGTATAGTTTCGACGCTTGCCTCGCGACCTTATACGTGTCGTGCGCACGATGGGGTACCGGGTTCCCCATAAGGCACCCTCGAAAAACGAGCAAGGGACATATCCGCCTCAAGCGGATATGAACCAACGGTCGCGGGTGCCTTATGGGGACCGGGTACCCCATCGTGCGCACGAAATTTATATACTCGCAAATGATGGTCGTCTCATTCGATATATTCCAAATGACTGTCACGAGATACGAATTTCAAAATTATGTTTGAACACTCACATTATACACACAAAAAAAAAAGATTTGATGAATATAATTTGAATTTTATTAAATTATAGAATACATTGAATACTTTCGTACACCATTTTAACGTTAAATAACAATTTTTAGAAATAATTTACTTCAATACGATGAGTGTTGTTGTTCCATTTATAATTCAGAAGCTTCCGTCGGAAAGGTCGCATCGGGACGACGGGTGTAACTGAGAAATTAATAAAACATCATAATCCGAACAACGTTTAAAACATTATATCACCTTTGATGATAACATACGGAATTCTTGTCCATCTGACGATCCTTTTCCCGACAGGAGCGTCCAACACTTCACGATCTCTCGATAATTGAACTGAAATAGTTTTATTTGGTTACCTTTATTTTGATACAATATGAAATGTGAATACTCACAAGCTGTCGGCGACATCGCTATGAATGACTGCACATAGATTATTCTCGGACTGTATATATAGCGATTCCCCATCCCACAGTGGGTACGTTGAATAACATATATAACAGGATACATTTGTGAATCGCAACAAAATACGACGTTAGCTTTTGTTATTCGATGTACGAATACAACTATTTTCAATGTGGGTAGATTGAAAAACATATATAAATGGCGTTGAACAGATACAGAGATCAGTTGTCTCCGATTGAGCATACACGACACATCCATCAGAAGTCAGAAGTCTAAAGTCTGGCATTGTGACCACCGTTTGCGATGTAGAAAAAAATGTACGGGTATGTGTTCGAGTGTGATGAAAACTGTTTAAATATTACGATCGCGACTCCCGTCGAAAGATTGAATAATCATAGGAGAGTTCGTATCCGTCATACTTGAAGTTAGTGCCAATTACACATCTGTCTGTTTTGTATTTTCGATCCGCCCGGAGAAGTTTGGTCTCTACATTGGGCGAACCCGAACAGTGCGTAGATCACAGGATGAAGTTCATATCAGTTCAAATTTCACACGTCGCTTCCGTACGAGTGGGTCGACGTCGGCAGAGCAAATGGATTTCATAACATAATAACAATTATAATATTTTACAATTTTAGTTACAATGAGTGAAGTGATAAACGAAGAATGCTCGTTAAAGCTGAGATTTGTACGCGAGAACAAGGAATAATTGCGGTATATCAATTTACAAGTTGAATGGATTTTTCAACTTTGACTTAAAGAAGTTTTGACATTTTTCGCGTCTGTGTTAAATCTATGAGAAATATGGTTAGCTTCAGCTAATTTGAAATTGTGTGTCAGGTTTAGTAGGCCAAGCAAATAATTGGCTTTCGAATTCTCAACATGCTGCTATGTTGATTCTGTCATAAAAAATATTATGTTTTCATTTTCGAATGTTTTCCACATTCGTATTCCATTTTAACGTTAAACAATAGTTTTTCGAAATAGTTTCACAAACTGGCCGATGTCCAATAGTGAATTCAAAAAAGTTGACAAATTGTTGTTCAAGCAGCCAATTCACGTCGTTGGGAGCCTTTTCTAATTCCATGTCTGCAATGGCCAATCTTTTATTTTTTTCATCATGGTCGTTCCCAAAAATTTTTCGACGCAGTACGGCGTTACGTATAGAAGAGTTCCTGATTTTAATGATGGATTACCCTTGGTTGTAATTTTTCCAATCTGTAGAAAACAGATTTGCTATTAGAGTTTTCAAAGAAACACTTATCAAATAAAACTTAAACGAATTACAAACTTAAAAATGACTATTCATAATTATTATAATGGCAATAATACGTCTAATACTCTCTTATGCTGAGATAACTTTGAATAACTAGTCGATCTGGTCATATCGCTCTCATTCGAGTGATGCCAATCTGACTTTTTTCTGTCCAGAATGCATCCTTATACTTCCTAGGGAACAATGTAAAAACTACAATGTTAAATACAGTAAAATTACAATGATCGATTTACAGCGATGTTAAAAAGCTACAAACTCTCAAAACGTAATGATACTCTTTACAGGTCGAGAACACCTGCAATGTTCGTTATTTGACTAACTACTTGAAATAGTACAAGATGCTTCTATTTGTTTGAATCCACCAGAGTCGGGTGCTGAATCTACAACTGGTAACAAGGTAGTCAGCGAAGCCGGTCTCTCAAGTATATTTTCTGCCAATAATTAAATTAATCAATTTTCCAATAGTTTTATAAACTCCCTAGGTTGATATTGTTCCAATCTCCAAAATATAGATTTGCTGTAGATATTATGTCCAATTCTTCCCTCCATTCAGTATGAAGCACGATACACAGCATTGAATCAATGATGTTTGGATTAGATTTCTTGTAACGTTTTCGTCATGCTTTGAGTTTATATTCTCTTGGCGACAATGAAAACATAGAAGCATCATTCCCTGTCCTAAGCATGAAATAATATTCCTCGGTTGATATCACGAGGACTCATTGCTGTATTAAGTAAATAATAGAAAATGTATTGTTATTGTATAGGTAATATAGAATGTTTAGTTTTTGTGTGACATATTTCAAAGTACAATAATTGAAATATTCCAGAATAAATCTTCTGTTAATGGTTTTGTAAAAATGGTATATAATAATGAAATAAAAATGTATTCCGTATAATGTTTTATTTTTTGTGTGATACCGTCATGAGATACGAATTACGATCGACTCGTCTGATATTTATACGAAAACGAATGTGATCGAAAGTTTAAGGTTTTTGCTTCAATACTCGATTTACACATTTGGCCGAAGAAACGCGACTGTTATCTAATTCACCACGTGCTTTACACGACATGTCGATTGAAACTGGAGATTTCTCTGCTGGATTCATAACGCCTTCAGCAGGCGTTCCATTGCCGACGTGACATTTCATTTCTCGAATAACAGCTACGTTCAGAAAGAAGAACGATTGATACGTTGACGATCATCTTTTTCTGACGACAAATTACGTAGAAAAGTGTAACAGAACTAGGTATCGTTGAAGTCGTCAGCCGATAAATTTTGTTCGGTAGTGGATATGTTCGATTTTATTTCGTGCATGCAAAATACGTTCGGAACGAGGAACGCTACGTTAACGCCCACCACTCGCGAGGCTATAAATACAGCTGCGACACCACAGTCGCACATCTTCGGCCAAATGTGCAAATCGAATATTGAAGCAAAAACATAGATTCAGCACGGTAAATACTTGTACCGAGACGTTCACGATAAAACGCGGTTTTCGTAAGTTTTGTCGAGATTCAGAGTTACGACAACGAATCGAAAATGACGTTTTGGAAATTTCTCAACTAACCATTGAAGCATCGCTCTATGTCAGTTTTCATTATACAAAATTGTTGCATCGTAACGAATTTCCAATTGGACAGTTTTCCATCAGTCATCTAAAAGATTTCTACTACCATCTTCATGGCAAACGACAGAGGAAAGAACGCGTTGCGTTGGACGAAGAATATTTCGCTATGCGGCCAGACAAAACGTTATTATACGACGGCCGACTACGATCCTTTCTCATTAACTCCTGTGTCAAGCAACACGAAACCAATATGAAAAATTGTATCACGGTCCATTTTTACGATCGACTCGTCCGATATTTCTATGAAAAATATAAGGAAAAGTGTGATCGAAAACGCTACGAATGGAAGACGATAGTTTACGACGAATTGTTCGCTTTCGTGCCACGTCACGTCGCCCACAGCCGAGAAGTTGCAGAATTTTTAAAAGATTTCCGTTTCGACTATCACAAAAAATTCATCAATATAGAAAATGACTGGTGGAGTTTGGTACCGATCACTTTCGAATTGGGACGATGGTTCGAAGAGAGAAAGTTGAAATCCTTCTCGGCGTTTCCTGTATTTTCGTCTGGTCGAAAACATTTACTTTATAACGCTATGGCTTTGAACGAATTATTGAGTAGTGTAAAATTGCTGCCGGACAAAACTACCGCTCTCGTGTTTAGGATGGAAACTCCAAGATATTGGTGGCAATATTTCGATCTATCTCACTTAGTTTACGGCAAATTCGACGACACAACTATGCACATCGAGCCCCACAAGCAGCGGACGTCTTTCGCTATGAGTTTTTCCACCGACGGAATCGATTGTTCCCTCATGATGAATAGATATGGGCGATCTACAATTCAACAATCGCAGAAGAAGAAACGAAAGAAGACCAACAAACAACCCGAGACTACAGTGGCTAGTTCAAGTTTCACCAAGTATTTAGGAATCGATCCGGGAGTTGTTAATTATATCGGTGCGTGCTATATCGATAAGAAAACTCGAACAGAAACCAATTTCGTGTTAAAATCGGCCACGTTCAAGGAAAATTTCTGTAAAGAACGTACTCGACGACGTAAACGGAAAAAAATGTCCGGAATCTTTGAAAAACGCCTGCTTGAATATCGCGAAAGTATAAACATAGAGAAAAAATTAATTGTTTCGCCGAAGTGTGGTTCTAATTTTAACTCTCATGTGGAGTACATTTTATACAGACTGAATTTCTTATCGTCCAGTAGCGAAATTTACGCTACGCGGAAATATACGCGCTTGAACTGGGACTCGTACATTTCACGTCGTAAAGCAGAGGATAAGGTGGTAAATCAGTTATTGCCCGCTAAAGATGATGATGATAATTCCGTGTTGGTTTGTTTTGGAGATGGAACACTGGAGAAAAATTTCAGTTATGGCAGAAATAAAAAACCCGCCGTCGAAATGCTCAAACGAGCGTTTCATCGTCGACGCGATAAATGTCAGATTATATGTGTGGATGAGTATCTGACTACGCAATCTTGCTCGAAATGTTCCGGTAAAATGCATTTGCCACCCAAAAATACGACCGTAAATAGAGACGATACGAAGCGACGACGACGACGTCACGATCATAGATTTCAAATTTGCCAAAAATGTAAAATCGTTTAGAATCGTGACGTCAATGCTGCGCGTAATATCATTTTGGTTGGTCTCGGATTAATCGATTATCGTTGTAAAACGTCAGATGAATTTGTTCGTTTGACGGAATTTCAAAATTATGTGTTACATAAGGGTGAAATTCGTATCTCATGACGGTCACGTTCGCAGTTAATGGGTTAGTTCTATTTTCTAAACAAATTATACATCTTCTCATATAGTAATAAATAATTCGTTCGTCTGATGGAATTTCAAAATTATGTTCCGCATGACGGTTACGTTGGCTGTAGGTGGCCTATATAACCGCCGTTCAACAGACACAGAATTTAGTCGCCTCCGATTGAGCATACAAACCACATCAATTTATTATTATTCATTGAAAATGAACGTGACATACAACACTTTTCTGCGCGGTGTGTTAACAACCATGTACAATGCTGAAAAATTCACGAGTAAGTGTCCTGATGTGATGAAAAACATTGAAATGTTACAATTTCCATCAAAAAATTGGATGATTAATGGTCAATTTGTTTCGTTTTTGTTGGGAGAAAGTGCTTATTATAAAAATATTGAAATTTACTATTTCGGCGAGCATTTCATCCCATCGAACGAAGATTGGATGCCACTCGGAGTCGGAGACGATTCATTCGTCAGTGTCGTCTACAAGCACAGGCACATGGAGTTTGTTTTGTGGCTAGAGGAATACGTCAGTCAGGTGTTCACGTCGTATGTTATGAAATGTTTTTTATCGTTGCGTCAGGGCCATTCGGCCCTTGCATTTTTGCCACATCGTTGTGAGATCATGGATTTTCGTTCGTCGATGAAACGTTCAAAGCGTCGTATAACGACTGTCAAAAGATCTCCATTAACACTACAAATGTTGTGCTACCTGCACATGTCATGAAGATGAAACGTTTGTTACGACGCGGAGGAATTCACAAAATTGTGATTGGTTCGTCAGAATAGTGTCGATCTGGGAAGGTATGTCATCTGTATAAACATTTAACTTGAATATCGGAAAGAAGAACGATTGATACGTTGACGATCATCTTTTTCTGACGACAAATCACCTAGAAAATTGTAACAAAACTAGATATCGTTAAAGTCGTCAGCCGATAAATTTTGTTCGTTAGTGGATATGTTTGATTCCGTTTTGTGCATGCAAAATACGTTCGGAACGAGGAACGACCGAAACGTTACCGCCCACCATCCTCGAGGGTATAAGTACGGCTGTGATACACACATGTCAATTCAGTTTCAGTCGAGATGCCGTGTAAAACATGTGGTGGTTTAGACCACAGTCGCGTTTCTTCGACCAAGTGTGCAAATCGAATATTGAAGCAAAAACATAGATTCAGCACAGTAGATACTTGTACCGAGACGTTCACGATAAAACGCGGTTTTCGTAAGTTTTGTCTAGATTCAGAGTTACGACAACGAATCGAAAATGACGTTTTGGAAATTTCTCAACTAACCATTGAAGCATCGCTCTATGTCAGTTTTCATTATACAAAATTGTTGCATCGTAACGAATTTCCAATTGGACAGTTCTCCATCAGTCACCTACAAGATTTCTACTACCATCTTCAGGGCAAACGACAAAAAAAAGAACGCGTTGCGTTGGACGAAGAATATTTCGCTATGCGGCCAGATAAAACGTTAGTATACGACGGCCGATTACGATCCCACCTGATTAAGTCGTGTGCCAAGCAACACGAAACTAATATGAAAAATTGCATCACGGTCCATTTTTACGATCGACTCGTTCGATATTTCTATGAAAAATACAAGAAAGAGTGTGATCGAAAAAGCTACGAATGGAAGACGATAGTTTACGACGAATTGTTCGCCTTCGTGCCACGTCACGTCGCCCACAGCCGAGAAGTTGCAGAATTTTTAAAATATTTCCGTTTCGACTATCACACAAAATTCATCAATATAGAAAATGACTGGTGGAGTTTGGTACCGATTACTTTCGAATTGGGACGATGGTTCGAAGAGAGAAAGTTGAAATCCTTCTCGGCGTTTCCTGTATTTTCGTCTGGTCGAAAACATTTACTTTATAACGCTATGGCTTTGAACGAATTATTAAGTAGTGTAAAATTGCTGCCGGACAAAACTACCGCTCATGTGTTTAGGAATGAAACTCCAAAATATTGGTGGCAATATTTCGATCTATCTCACTCAGTTTACGGCAAATTCGACGATACAACTATGCACATCGAGCCCCACAAGCAGCGGACGTCTTTCGCCATGAGTTTTTCCACCAACGGAATCGATTGTTCCATCATGATGAATAGATATGGGCGATCCACAATTCAACAACCGCAGAAAAAGAAGCGAAAGAAGACCAACGTAAAATCGGAGACCACCGTGGTTAATTCCAACTTCACTAAATATTTGGGAATCGATCCAGGGGTCGTTAATTACATCGGCGCGTGCTATATCGATAAGGAAACTCGAACAGAAACCAATTTCGTGTTAAAATCGGCCACGTTCAAGGAACATTTCTGTAAAGAACGTACTCGACGACGTAAACGGAAAAAAATGTCCGGAATCTTCGAGAAACGCCTGCTTGAATATCGCGAAAGTATAAACATAGAGAAAAAATTAATTGTTTCGCCGAAGTGTGGTTCTAATTTTAACTCTCATGTGGAGTACATTTTATACAGACTGAATTTCTTATCGTCCAGTCGCGAAATTTACGCTACGCGGAAATATACGCGCTTGAACTGGGACTCGTACATTTCACGTCGTAAAGCAGAGGATAAGGTGGTAAATCAGTTATTGCCCGCTGAAGATGATAACGATAATTCCGTATTGGTTTGTTTTGGAGATGGAACACTGGAAAAAAATTTCAGTTATGGCAGAAATAAAAAACCCGCCGTCGAAATGCTCAAACAAGCGTTTCATCGTCGACGCGATAAATGTCACGTTATATGTGTTGATGAATATTTGACCACTCAATCTTGCTCGAAATGTTTCGGTAGAATGTCGTTACCACCAAAACACACCACCACAAATACAAACGATACGGAGCAACGACGACGATGTCACGATCATAGATTTCAAATTTGCCGAAAATGTAAAATCGTTTGGAATCGTGACGTCAATGCTGCGCGTAACATCATTTTGGTTGGTCTCGGATTAATCGATTATCGTTGTAAAACGTCAGATGAATTTGTTCGTTTGACGGAATTTCAAAATTATGTCTTGCATAAGGGTGAAATTCGTATCTCATAACAGCTCAAGTCAGAAGTCTCCGATAGAGCGTACACGATGACGAAATTTTCGTTCGTGGCATTGTGACCACCGTTTAATTTTTGTTCCACTCGGAGAAGAGTGATAAACGAAATGGATATAACACGTGAAACGTTTGTGCGCTCCGTGTTGTCAACCGTACGCAACGCAGAGGAATTCACAAAATGTCCGCGAATGATGGAAATCGTAACATGGTTAAAAGTGCAACTTCCCACGAAGAATTGGTTCATCGCGGGTGACTGTGTGTCATTTATGATCGGAGCCGTTAACGAATTCAACACGGTGTCAGTATATTATTTTGGCGATAATTTTGTTCCCTCTGACGAAGAATGGTGTCGGCCCGGATGGAATCTGGGAGGGTATGTGACATACATAAATATATATTTGGGAATGAAACTGATATTATATGTGGATCCTCGCGTCGACTCGATGTTCACGACATACATGTTGAAGTGTTTCCGGGTGGTACGTGGAATTGATGTGACACCCCACAGGGTTGCGTTTTTGCCGTTCCGCTGTGAGATAATGGACTTGCGGGGTATGGGAAATCGTTACAGGTGCACGCACGGTGACAAAGCGGTGTCGAGCGGAGCATCTCCTCCAACTCTGCAAGTACTATGTTTGGATCGTATATTATGAAGAATGAAATAAAAAAATTATCGAATGAATTGTTTATTTTTCACCTACCTCGTTCACAGCATTGTATTTTCTGCTATCAAAAATCGCACAAATAACGTCCCCACTGAAATATGTAAAGATTTAAATCAGGTGTACAAAAATGGATAGCGTACACAACGCGGAATCTGCGTGATGGATATTCTGTTGTTGTTATCGTACGTGCGCCCGAAAGAAGTCAATGTTAATCCCGGAGCACACTCGCAATCGGAAGTGATCGGATAATGAGTATGAACGTTCATGCGGACGAGGGAACTCGACCCTCCGCTACATACCCCGTCCACCTGTTCGCCGTTGTCATTTATCAAGGCGGGAAAGAGCGAAACGCATTTCCAAAAAGCGTTAGAAAATTGAACGTCCGCATGTAGTAGAGCGAATACCCCCTTGATGGTATTGCATTGCTTTTTCTGGCGAATAGAAGTTGCAGCATTATTATGGTCGTCGTCGTTCGCTGTATCATTTTCTTCGTTTCTCGGCACGCACAAACGCGTATCCGAAGAACATTCGTAAAATCCATTATACGCACTGCTACACGAGTCGATACAATCTTGATTGTGAGTACAACGTACGGCATTAGTAGCACAATCGGTAACGTTCGACTTGTAAACGAATCGTTGTAACGATTCAATTTTTGTCGTCACATCTACACGTAGAATTTTATTCGTTTCTATTTCTATATTCGCGATACGTCTATTCATTTCGGATATTCGTGGCAATATTATGAAATTACCGATAACGATGACGCTGACGACGACGACGACGACGATAATAATGATGATATTAGCGCGAACGAAGATCATAACTATCTCTTACGTCTACTCGACGTTATCGATATCTAAGAATTTATCGGCTTTGTTGTACATCATAATTTTCGATCTTTTGATGGCATATCCGACTATCGGATGAGCCGCACGGGGCTGACTCGTACGCGTGTCAGACGAAGACGACGGTATCCTATTGTAATATTCACCGACTATATAATCGATATCGCTCTTGTCGTTCGTGAAACGATAACAACCGTTGCCGAATCGACCGGTGTTACCTTTCAGATAGTCGTCGTCGTATTGCAAAGTGGAGACGGAAACGTCGTTACTACGACAGAAATAAATCGATTTGTCAGGCGTGTGCGTCAATAAGCATTCGCTATGAGCGAACGGTACGAAAGTGAACGCATCGAAAGCACAAGGATCGGGTACTTTACGCGCCTGTGGATGACCGAACTTCTCTCTGAACGTCGGTTCTATCGCGTCGTCGGTTACGTTCAACAGAGCGATGTTCTTGGGATAGACGGTTTCGTCGTAGCTTTCGGACGAATGCTCGGCGAACGTGGATTTTCTACACACGGGATGATTCGTGATCGGATCGCGATCGGGAAAAGTGCCCGAGATGCAACGATCGCACGATAACTCGTCGATTATGTTTACGTATCGTGTGGGATCGCGCCAGTCGGGGCCGATCAATTTTCCTCCAGAGCAAGCGGTCGGCACGTCACAATCCGAATCCAACAGGATCGTTTGACTGATAATTTCCGGATATTTACACAAACAACTGATTTTGTAGCCGACAACTTCCGTGTGCGGTTTGACTAGTACGCGATCGCCCGTATTCGTGTTACAAGGATCCAATCGAATAACGCCGTCACCGGAAGCGATCGCGGAAGATGATCCAGACGACGACGACGACGACGACGACTCGTACACTTTCGAAGCGTTGCTAAATACCGGAGTACAATAACCGAGATCGGCATTTTCGTGCACGTCATAGATTCTACTACCGGTCATGGCGCCCGTTTTCTTATCGATCGTGACGATTTTAATAGGTTCGTCGTAACGGACGCATTTCGCGTTCGGCTCGTTACAATACGTACACGAATCCGCGTCGAACCTGGACGCCTTCAGAGAACAAGTTCTCAAAACGCTATCGCAATCCAAGCCGGTCAAATGTAACTTTTCGTTTGTTACGCCGTTACGATAGAGATTCGAGCGAATCGCTTCGTTGACCGGATAATACTTGAAATCTTTTTCTTTTTCTTTTAGCCACAGCGAATTGTCGGAGAACTTTTTCAGATTTCCGATCAACATCGTATTCGTGACGATAATGATAAATATTATACAACAGAAAAATACGGTCATCCTATCATATACATATATACGTGATAGTTCTTATGGAAGCGTGTCGAACAAAAATCGTACGTATAAGAACAGTCGAGAGACGCTAAGGAGAAAAGGGAACGATAATATGGATCGCGATTTGTTACCGATCACACGCAACGATCTCTATATGGGATATGTACGTGAACATTTTGGACCTCACGTATCTTTCGTTTTTTCTTATTGCATAATTTTATCTTCCATATTGATTTGTACGTTTTTTTGTTTGTATTCCACGTTCGAACTTTCGTCGCCACGACAATCGTAATCGTCGTCGTCGTCGTTATAAGACGATATTTGTTATTTTTCTTCACGTGCCGGACGAGATACACCGACCCGACCCCTTAGCTAAGCGGAGATACCTGTTCGAATCGTGTGGTTTTTTTTTTTCGTAATACGAACGACGGAATGGACACGTTAGCCAAAGGTTTGAACAAATTGAGACGTGTCGATCGAGGAGTAGCCGACGTGTCCGAAGGTTTAGCAGCTCTGAAACGTTTGCGAACGAACGAATTTAGCGTTGACGCTTTATCTCACGGAGCCGGTAGTCGCATCCCTGTCGACGTTATACAGCCCATATCGCACGTATTACGTACGTTAATCGACGATGTCGAATTCGTCAGATTCACCGGTGGAAACATCGGCCAATCGTATCGGCCCCTATCGAAAACCGTCGTCGACATCGACGGGAACGCTCCGTTAGATAACATAGCACATCATTTACGACGCGGCGATTTGGATTATGTTATCGACCGTTATCGAAACGTACCCGTCGAAAATAGATCGTCGGTCGTCGACGGGCTCGTAAACGATTATTTGGATAAGGTCGAAGTGAAGGAGGTATTCAAAAAATTAGCTGTAGAAAATTTTCCCGATCACGAATTCGATCGGATAATGTCCGCTAACGAAGCATCGTTGAAAAACGTCCTGACCGGCAACGAAGACGTACTAAATCGTAAAATACGTACCGATCTACCGTACGGCGGTTTAGATCATCTTTACCGGACGAATAAGAAATTTCGTAAATTGATAAACAATCTACAATCGCTACCCCGAAAAAGCGGCGGAGGACGACGATATATCACCTTTAAGGGCGTCTTCGTCACGTTGACCGTCGGCGTCGGTCTTTACGCTTTGTTCAGTCACATCGTGGAGAACGCCAAACGAATGGCCGGCTGTTGGAGAATTTACACGACTCGTTCGGGTGAACTGGTAACGTGTAAACTGGTCCAATGCAGTTGTGCGCACGTCGAAGTGCAAGTGAAGAACACCTGTAACAATTTGCCGCGCTCGTTCCATAATAGTATATGTAAAGGATGGCCGTCGGAACTTATGGACGTCAAAGAGCCGGACCGGAGGCAATGTCGTCGTTGCGATATCAACGCACCGAAAAATTCGTTACAATATTTGCCGATCGAAGATATGATCGATCCCAAGGATATTTACGTGTGTAAAGATACGCCGAATATCGGCACGTTGCTGTCCGACATCATCACGGAATTACCGAAGCAAGTATGGGACGGAATGACGGACACGGTCGGTGTGCTACTATACGTTTTCGAATTCTGCTGCGTGTTCGTACTGGGCGGTATCTTTATAGCTATCGTGATGAAGCTTATCGACGTGTACGAAAAATTCGACGGTGGGAACGGGAACGATAAGAACGCTCACGCAGACTCGATAGCGGGAAATGACATCACGGGCAACCGTATAAAAGAGGCAGGATAATCGTACCAGAACATCAGTTAGTTCCTACCTTTTGCTGTTGTTATAGTATTAGTGGTGGTAGTAGTAGTAGTAGTAGTAGTCATCGTGTTCCAACCCAGTCATCCTCACGGCTATTATCAGTACGTACAGATTCGTGTATAATTTCCGATTCGTTTCGCCGACGAACGAAGATGTACGGTAAAAATTTGGAAGAGGACGGAGATATCATCGATAGATTGCCGTCACCACGCTCGAATAAACCCGAAATGTCGTGTCCACCACCTTGTCCGAATAAGAATCATAATCATCATATACCTACGATACTACAGAAGAGACGCGAGACCGGAATCGACGATAACAACGACACGGTACCGAAGTGCCGGAGCGGTAATCCGTTCGCCGACGTGCTCGATAGTCAATCGTTCGATATCGATTCGCCGGAATCTCTGTCACCTACTTCGCCGCCGGCATTTTCACCTTCGCAACGGACCCCGTCGACCTCGACAACTAACAAGAAACCATCGCCGAGTAACATGGTTATCGATTCGGACCCCGACGAGGAGGATATTATCGTCCAGGACATTATCGTCGACAGATCGCCGTCACCACGTTCGTATAAACCCACGATGTCGTACCCACCACCTCGTCCGAACAAAAATCGCCATATACCTACGATACTACAGAAGAGACGCGGGACCGGCGGCGGCGACGATAAAAAGGACGTGGTATCGAAGTGTCGGCGCGTTCAGTTATTCGCAGACGTGCCCGAAAGCCAACCGTACGATATCGAGTCGCCAGAATATATGTCACCCGGTAACGATGGATTTGGTTCGGTCGAAGATGATTTTGTTATCGGCGGTGGTGGTGTTGTCGCTTCTGTATCGGGTATTACCGATAAAAAACGGTCCGATAATAACGTTCGGCGGTCGGACGAGAATAAAAGAGAACGCACCGACGATATAGTGGATTCTTACATGGAGCGGAATCAATCGATCGCCGTGAAATATTCCTACATCGACAAAGAACAAGCGAAATTGTGCGTGGAGAAAATATGTGGGAGTCGTACCATCGGGAACGTTGCGGCCAACGTGAAATCTGTAAAGCTGCCGATGATGACGAAATATCACGTCGGTGATACGGCCGATTTCGATAGAAATAACGAGAAACACATATCTAGCTATTTGAAAATGTTCTTTTTCACGTTGTACGATCGTAACTCACAATTGTGCGTGGACGCTTCGTTCGACCCGTTGCCAGAAAACGTGATCGCCGGCATAACTAAAAAATTACGAGTAGCGTTTCCGATATCGAGAGATCGTAGCGATATAAAGTCGTCCAACACGAAAGCGTTGTCGTTCGATATAAACAATTTCGGTTACGGTTGCGTCGTGTTGGCGTCGTTGTCGTCGCGCTCCACTTCCAATCAGAAGGAAGAATTCAGTTTCGATCTGATAAATCGTGCCGGTCCCATCACGACCAACATCCAAACTATCATGCGAGAAGGTTGTAGACAAATAATGAATCTCCGTGAAACGTGGCGCGCGACGTTGGACGCTTTAGACGCTGCCGACCACGACAATTACCAGCGTTCGCTGTCGGCGAGTGGAAAGTATTCGCGAGTGGTGGCACTCAACGAAAAATCTATAAACGATGTACAATTGGTGGGAATCGCGAGACATTCGTCGTTCGACACCTTTATAAGTTCGCGTGATGAAATTACCGGAAGTGCGTTATATCTGCAGCCCACGACCGGTTTTACGAAGAGTGCGAACGCGTTCGGTTGTTTCGCGGTACAAGACGTGGAAGAACAATCGTATTTGACCAGTTGCGACCTGGAGGATTTGCGAGACGAACAAATTTACGTATCCGCTGTGAATTTCAAGCTATGCTGGACGGAAACTAACAATTGTTATCTGAAGGGGTACGTTCGCTGGGGATTCAAAGTACCATCTAATTAGCAGGCACAACCATCGCCATCGCCGCCGGAGCCCCGTCAACATGAATAACGACGACGACGACGACGACGAAAAACTTAATATTATATAGCTTTGTTCATTGTATAATAAAAATTATTTTTTAATCGTTTATTTCAATGTTCGATTTCCCGTTCGTACACGATTCTCTCCCGTTCGACGTCTTTTTTTCTCTCTCTCTCTCTCGTACAAAGAGAAAATTGTCGTTCTCGTCTACACATAAGATGTCGTCTTCGCACGTGAACGAAAACAAAATCTTACCCCGTTCGTCGCCTCGTCGTAATAACGATAAAAACTACTACTACGATGACGATTACGGTGGCGGCGGCGGCAGTAATGGACACGGCGGTGACCGAAATCTACGAGAAAATCTTAAATCTTTAGCTCCGTCTGCGAACGACGTACCGTTCGATAAATACGTCGACATATTAGAGACGTACTACACTGATGCGTCCAATTTATTCTCGCATCAATACGTATGGTATATGAACTTTATTCAACCCAACGTGTATACTATGATTCTGGAGTCGGATCGTTTGAAAAAAGTGTACGCGAAAAAAACTAAACAAATTAACGACAACGTGCCCATCACATCTCTTTCGATATACGAACATTTACTCGCTCACGATCGCTACGCCACCCTCGAAGTGGCTGATGATATCAGAACGTTGACGAAAATGATAAAGTCCATTCCGATCGGTAGCGGCGAATTAACGTGGAAAGTGCGACAAGAGTATTCCCGAACGATAAACGGCATTTCTAAAACGTACATTAGCAATTTGAATTCGTGTACGACGCGACAAGAACGAACGAGTAAGGAAAAATTGAAATTACAAGAGGAAATCGGTAATATCGCGTTGTTTATTACGAACGAATTGGACGAGTCCGTGTTAAAAAGGTCCAATAAGTCGTTTCGTTCGATAATCGAAATTCTCGTTCGCTGGACGAATTGGACCGTCAATTTATTACCGATGGATAGACAGGATCAGATACGTAAAATATGCGAGAGATTCGATAAACAAAAACAACAACAACAACAACAACAACCGGGACAGTCGCAACAAAGTCGTAAGTGGACGACGAAAACGAACGAGATGTTCGAAATGTGCGTGAATTTCGTTTATCAGATACGTGAATTTTATTCGCGATCGAAATTGCTGAAAGACCTACCCGTGTCACTTCCGTCGTCATCGTCGCTCGTGAGTTATAACGACAAGCGCGACAATTCCGACGGTTACGACGACGACGACGACGACAACGACGATAACTATAACGTATTGTTACATCGTACGTTGGCTTATATGGCGTTCGTCGAGTGGATGATCGAAACGTGTCGCGTATACGTTACAGATCTAACTATCGTGAATATAACGAATTTCGTGATAGAAACGATCCGAAAGAACGAAAATATGATACAAGAGCATCGAGATCGATTGGAATCGTTAACTCGAACGTTCGAAAAAGACTCCGAACGAAACGCCGACGCGATGGAATATCGTCACAACGAACTAGCCAACGAGAAGCGTAATTTAACTCAGACGATCGAAACTCAACGAGCGATCATGGCACAGATGCAGACGCAAATCGACGAATGTACGTCTGAGAGTCTACGGGCGAAAAGCGTTTACGACGAGAACGTCGCGACCGTCCAACAATTACGTACCGATTTGGTCGAGGCGAAAAGACAATTTTCCGAAGTCGAGCGTACTCGCGAATCGGAAAAACAAACATACATAGAACAGATCGATAAGCACGATCGGAAGCTGGCAGAGTTGAATTCGCAAATCGCCACTCTCGAACAAAACGATACGTTACAACGCGAAAATATAACGCATTGTAATCGAATACGAGAAGAACTCAACCGGGAGAATAACGATCGGCTACAACGTCACGTTCAGGAATCGGAGTCGCGTCATCGATTAGAAATCGACGGATACGTGCAACAAATAGCACAGCTAAATACGAATCTGGTCGTCGCGCAAGAAGAAAAGAATCTCATGTCCAACGAAATGATTCGTTACGCGGAACAGCAAGATGCGTATTTTCGACAGCAGTGCGTCGCCGATCAGGAAAAATTCTTTTCGGGAGAGAAACGATACGAGTCCGTCATAGAAGCAAAACAAGATCGAATCGTACAGCTCGAACGTTTCGCCGAAACTTTGACGTTAGAAGTGAGCGAATTGAAATCTCGTATCGATACTTTCGATCGGTATATCGTCGATCTGGAAACTAACGTCGAGACAATCCGAACGGAACGTGACGATCTTCGGAATAGATACGATGAAATTATGCAAAATCGGAAAAAAATCGATAGCGGTGGGACGATGATGACGCTACGAAATGCAAGTTCCGGTAACGGAGCTGGCAACGACGATGACGATGACGACGACGACGACGACGACGACGATGAAACGAGGAAACGTCAAAAACAACAATCGATAGTGATGATGAATCGAGTCGGCGAATTGTTGAACGGCTCCAGCGAGATTTTCACCAATACCGATAAAGGTGGTGTTGTCGGTGGTGAATTCCGCGCGTATCTACAGATATGCTTCGGAATAGCGGAAATAGTTTTAACCACGACGAAACAGTCGTCCGCTATTTTCCGAAGGATGCGAGCGATCCATGAAAATTTAAATTATAATTTAATATTGAATTTCAAATCGGAATTCGACGATATCGTCCTGGAATATAGACGGTTGAACGGTGGAAAAGGCATACCGGTGCCCACGACACGGAACGATCTTTTGTCGTTGATAACGAAATTCGCGTTCAGTACCGGCATACTAGCGCGAGAGGTGAAAAATGCTCAGATATGTAGACGATACAAACAGATGCGACGTAAAATATGGATTACAAAACTGTCGGTCGACACGTCGCATAAAATATTATCTTCGCTCGACTATCATAACCGATACATTTCTCGACGCGACGACGACGACGACGACGACGATTCCAAACTCGATACGAAACGTGGAGGTGGCGAGGACGGTGGTGGTGGTGGTAGCATCGTCGAAAATACGAACGAGACAACTCCGTTCGCGACAGATTCGTCGTTTGTCGATTATTTTCTAGATACAGTTCTCGATAGTAGCGTACACGTTCCTAGCGGAATTCGAGACAGTCTGGCTGCTTATATATTCGAACAATATTTCGTCGGTCCGCTAGACAATAAGAGCTTGATCGAAGAAATCCTTCACGATGAAAGTTTTGCGTTCAAACTGACCGTCGGTCAGAAACGTTAGCGCTTAGCTGAGTCGAATAGGTTCCGTTCGTTTCGAGCGACGCCTCGATCACGTACGTGATATGTAGAAAGGGAACGAGAGGGGGACGGGGGTGTGAGATTGTCGGATAACGTCTATCGATACGGACGTTACGAGATTTCCTATTCAGTAGTGTGATGTCGTCGGAAGGAGACAAGTAGAAATTAAATTCGTTAGATCGTTCACCTGTCTCGTATATATATACTATGAATAATAACGATCACGATTATCATCGACAGATATTCTATTATCCGTCGAATAAATTCCGTATAGGATCTAAAGAAGAAACGAATTTTTTCAAACATAAATGGATCAACAAGACAGATCGTCAGGGGGCGAAACGAATTTATAACGTATTCCCTAGCGACGTTTGTCCGTGTGAAATTATCGTAGCGTTCAACGTACTCGACGCTATCTCCTTCACGGACGACCGATTGGCCGGTAGTAACATTTCGATCGACGACGGAACGATAAGCAGGTTATCGTTCACCAACGAATACCAATTGAAAACGCAATTTTTCTGGAAGAACATCGATCCCACCGTGGTAGCGTTCAATAAACATTTCGTTCGTACCTTCCACGAACGTTCGTTACCGCAGCATCAGCAACCGTCATCTTCCGCATCCCCGCACTACGACGTCGCCATCAACGGAATTTTGTCCAAATGTCGATTCAACACGGCGGCGATAACGTCGTCGTCGTCATCGTCAAAATATAAGGATTATAATACGAAACGGAACGCCCCTCTTATCGCCAAACAGTCGAAACATATTAATAAACATTGCAATCGCGATCGAAACAATAGGAATAATATCGAAATTATTCGAGAACTTGCACGAGCATTAGGAAAAGATATCGAATACCTTTCAACCGGCGTCAATAACAATAACAACAACAACAACAACAACAAGACGAATATCGAAACACACCACCCCACGATCGCCTATGACGACGTCGTCCGGAGAGCACTTTTAAGATATTCACAAATCGATTATTTTCTACAATTCAACGTAATCCTAACCGACCCACGAATGTACATATCGAAGATATCGAAGAATAAAAAATTCAAATTGCGAACGAAAATGTTACACGACGAACTTGTCGGTGACTGTATATCGTTTTGGGGTCTAACGATGGAAATTGAGGATAATCACGACGACGACAACGACGACGATGACAACGGCGACGACAACGACGACCAGAATCGTACCGTGATCCACGATTATGGACAGATGTTACCGATCAACGACAATCCGTCACACGAATGGTACAGATCGAGCTCGCAATGTAAACACGATAAGGGTTTCACCTATCGCTACGAACAGAAACGATGCAGCGACGAAATGATTCACATATCGAAATATTGTATCGTATGCGGTCGTCGTGTATCGTAATTGAATAATTTAGCGAAAAAATGGTTGAATTATACAAGTAGGAATAGTTTAAAAAATACAACAAATTTTTGTTATATTATTATTTCCACTGCACAAATTGTATTTGATTCGATTCACAAATATAAATTTCACTATGTGTTGTATTTCAATAACTATTATATTTGTACATGTACTCGATTATATGATTGTACTATCTCGACGAACGGAAGTCGAAAAGTACTATAAATGGAAAGAGCCCATAACGGGCAGCATCATTTACGATTTAATAGAGCGTGAGATGACATCCGGTGTGTGCGAGATGAATAGTATACATGAATTGAACGGGGAAAGTTCCCAATACTATTACGATTCAACGTTCGATGGGCAGATGCTCGTAGGAAATCAACTACAACAGCAGTCTCAGCAGCAGCAGCAGCAGCAGCAGCAGCAGCAGCAACAAATACTGAATCTACAACTTATCGAGGTAAGCTATATTATTTCGTATGCGACTTTTTGTCGTTATTTTACACATATTTTGTCGTAGAAGTTTGGCGCAGTATTGGCGTCGGACGAGCTGAGCAGTATGTTACCCGACCAGTCGCAGCCACAGGTACAACAAGGAACTTCGTCGATTGAGACTGAAATGGTGTTTCTGAAACCACCAGAAACCATAGTACCTCTGTCGCAGCCATCCACGTCGTCTTCACGTCGATCGCTCAAACGACCTAGCCCTGGAGAAATATCGTCGCCGGGAACGTCTCGTCCGGTAGGGAAGATACAACAGGAGGTGGCTGTAAAAAAAGTCAGAATAGATTCGCCACCACAACCGTCGCCGTCGATATATGAATCAGACGCCGAATCCATCCGGTCCGTCGCAGCTACACATAAATCATCGTCGTCGTCGTCGTCGTCGTCGTTGTCATCGGTGGTGAATTATCAACAAACGTTCAGAGACAAGTACGAAGTGTTCCGTTCGAGATTCGCACAGCTGTCAGAAATCAAGCAGAAATCGATGACCAAGATAATTCGTCGGTCCGGTAGTGTCGTTCTCACATTCGCTCTCGTCGAATATGGGGAAATTTATCAACCATCGGCAAATCTGCGAGAAATATACGACAGCATATTCAAACACAAAGAGGATGCCAATAACACCGTCCCCCACGAATTGCTACAACTGATACGTATGACGTGTGCGGAAGCGGAACACGCTGGCTGTGTTTGCCGTAGATGGACAGAAAGGAGATCGACATCGTTGATGACGACGACGACGACGACGACGACAACGACGATGAAAACGGCACAAACGCAGACTACGGAAGAACCAAACGTAAGCCAACAGATACAGCCTCCACAATCGATTCAGAGAATGCATAACACACCACATTGCAATCGTATTCCGAAAATTAACTATTTCGCTGTATCGTTCACCCAGAATTTAGCACATGAAATAACCGTACCGCTGATGAGAAGCTATTTTTACAATAATCCAGACGGCACCGCCACCAACTCTATAAATATAAATATATTGTTACAGTTGACAAATTCCGCTACCGAAGAAATTTCATCAGCCCTTATCGAAGAAACGTTATCGTTCAAATTCCCAGTAATCATGGAAAAATATTTTTCGCTATTGAGGCGATCCAGGAACGAATATATATCGGCGAATCATCTGGACGATGTGAAGAGATATCAAGTGACGGTCCAAATTAACGTGTTAGTAAGTAAATTGGAGAAAATTCTGAAACAATTGAAAGACGAATCGCGTACGATCCCGAACGGTCAAGAGGCTGCCGAAAGCTATGTCCAAGGCGTGTGTGGAGAATTTTTCAAAACGGTTCCCAATATTTTAAACGATGTCGAAAAAACCGACCAGGAAAATGCACGTGTCTTGAAGTCTGCGTGGAGGAATAAATTATTGGAATTACACAGAAGACATTTTCCCGAAGAATTAAATGGAACGGGTGTCGTCGAATATCTATACAATTGTCTGCTTCGTGGTGATCACAATCGTGAGGCCATCACCAAAGAGGCCGATGTGATGTGTTCGATCGCCACGAACGAGACCGTTGGCAATACACATAACGTCTTGCGTCCCGTAACACATGCGATGATAATGGAAAATTTGCGAAAAACGATAAATAATTGACTTTTGTATCTTAAAATTATAAATAAAATTATTAAAAAAAAATAGGGCTTTTTATTCATTCTAGCTCGAATTTGACAACCCCCTCGTACAATCGGTGGACGTTTTGAAATCCGTATAATTATAGTAAACTTCGAACGGCGTGCTTCTTGTGATTCGAACAACGTCGAGACTTGTACGATAGATCGTAGTATGTTCTGCATCTTACGCGAAACTACACATAGTTCGAGAAATAAATGCGTTAATTCGTACATCGTGTCGCTCGACAGGCGTTCGAGGTTCAAGGACGATCGATCCTAATATATCTAACTAAATCGATGGCACGCGTGACTTCTACGAAATAATACGCAGTTGAAATTCTCGGTATTCCGCGTGATACGATGAATATATACGAGGCGGCCTGGAGCGCTTTTTCATATCCGTAGCACGTATCGTGTTTGACGGACAAATTTTACCTAAAACAACAATTGTGAGTTTCTAGTCTGAGTGCAAATCATCCAGGTAATACATGTTTTGCTATTTCGTTCGTTCGTTGTCAAAATTCATAGCGTAAACGTTAACAACCCCTTCGAACATTACGTTCATGCGAATCTTTGTTATAGAACTACGAAGCAATTTCATCTTCACCGATTGTACAAATTCTCTCTCATAAAATGACCGATAATTCGCCACCTGCATCCTCGCAAGAGCAACGACGATCGCAATCACCACACGACTCGTCTGCGGAAACAGAATTTGTACAAGAGTCAGCAACAAGTTCAACCTCGAAGTCGTCTCGATCGCCTCTCGATCCTCTCGAACTACTACCGCAGCATAGTCGTCAGATGCCCATGTCTGTAATGCAACCACCGTCGCCGTCGTCATCACCACCAACAACACCGACGGAACCGACATCGGTAGTAACGCAACGACAGGGGACTAGGAAACGTACGCTTACGTCGACGCCATCGATATGCGAATCGAACGTGGAATCTACGAGCTCCGCTGCCGCGGTATCAACATATAGTACTGCATCGTCTGTGATGGATCACAAACGACTTCTCAAAGATAGTTACGAAATTTTCCGTCCTACATTTTTACAGCTGCCGCAAGCCGATCAGAAAGCGACGAGTGAAATAATTCGCCGTTCGGGTAGTATAATACTAACGTTCGCCCTACTCGAATACGGTAGAATTCATCGGCCGTCAACATCTCTGAAAATACTATACGACGACATATTCGGCAGCAGATACGGCGACGACGCTGACGACGACACCGTTCCAGTCGAATTGCTATCGATAATTCGTAAGGTGTGCGCGGAAGCATCTCACGCCGGTTGCGTTTGCCGAAAGTGGAAAAGAAAAAGGTCGCTGTCTCCCGCCGTATCGTCGGTAATAGCGGCGGCGGCGGCGGCAAGTGAACCGAGTACTAGTCAATATATACCACAGCATCCGTCCAAGAGGCCACGTCGTTCGCTCGAAACGAAATCGCCTCCTCCCAAAATGAATTATTTCGCCGCGCCGTTAGCGAGAAATTATGCTCGGGAATTGACCGTTCCACTGATCCGTAATTATTTCTACGACAATCCAGACGGCGGAGATAGCGGTGACACTACGGACACGAATATATTTCTACGATTGACAAATTTGGCGATGAACGAAATTTCGTCTGCCATTTTTGACGAAACCCTATCGTTCGATTTCGAATCGATCGTACGTCGATATTTTCTAGAGATGAAACGGTTCCGAAACGAATTCATACAGACGCGAGACCTCGACGACGCGAGAAAATATCAAATTACGATTCAGATCAACGTGTTAGTCAATAAGCTCGAAAAGAAATTGAAACTAGTCAAAGACGAATCTGACGAGATTCCTAGTCAACGAGAAACTATCACGAAGTACGTCGACGATGTATGCGGACAATTCTACAGAACCGTCCCGAACGTATTGAATAACTTGGACAAGGTGTACGAGGAAAATGTACGAACGTTGAGGTCTGTGTGGCGAAATCGTTTGTTAGAAATACACGGCAGCTATTTTCCAGAAGAAACGGGCGACATTAACGTCGTCAAATATTTATACGATTGTTTGTTGCGCGGAGATCATAATCACGACGCGATCACGAAAGAGGCCGACGTGATGAGTACAATTGTCACGGACGACGAGACGGAAAACGATGATACGCAAACTATGCTCAGCACTCTGGCCCATTCGATGATTATGAGAAAATTGAAGGATTTTTCCACAGGGGAATAATCAATTGTAGCGGTGTCGTCGGATGATCGTTATGATGATGATTATGATGATGATGATGATGATGATGATGATGAATTCAATAAAACAACAAATAAAAATGTAAAATTCTTTTTATTTTTCCACCTCACTTATTGGCACAGTTCTCGTTATTGTGACATTTCGAATTACACAAAATCTTATTCCTAACACAAGCGCACAATTTCGTTCCGCACTTTTGTCGACACCAACACCGTACGAATCCTTGTCCCGTACCGTAAGATTGAGCGATGGCCACCGAGCGCAAAGATATTTTCTTGTCGGGCACTTCGCTCGCATCGATTAATTTCCGCTCACAAACGCCAAATTGGGAACGGCAATACAATTGCTTCAGTATACCGTTACGCGTACCCAATTGATACAGTCCGTCGGCGGCGTTTCTTCGTAGTACCACGGCCAACACGGCGCGAGCGTCACATTTCGCACGATCGACGTCCGGCACGGTTATACGAACCGTCGCACCCACCTCGACGGTAGGATTCAATCTGTCCGAGGTTTTCTTCATTACGATCGCCTGTCGTTTCAAACATGTTTTCGAATTCTCACGCTCACCGACGATTCGTTTCGTTTTAGCACACAACGAACACAATTTGAGCGTCACGTAGGTCGCGAGAGCAACGTCGTCGCTGTCTTCGTCGTCGCTGTCGTCGGTATTCGCAGATCCCGGCGACGGTAACGCGCTACCTTGTACGCAAGAGACGTGCATCGAACATTTACACCGGTCACACTTATCCGTTGGCGTAAACACTTTTGTACATACCGAACACTTTTCGTTCGATGCAGCCGTCGACGACGTGGACGGCTCGTTTGTCGTGTCGTCGTCGTCGTCGTCGTCGTTATCGCTTCCTTGCTCGGCGTTGTCGTTGACGTTGTCATCATCATCATCATCATCATCGAAATCTTCACGATCGCGCGGATCTTTCTCGGTGGCAACCGCGATACGATCGCCGCGAGCAACGTAACTTCCGCCGAATTGTGACGACGCGATAACGTTTTCTAATTCTTCTTCCGTACAAAGGATACGTGACAATTCTCGCGGAATGGGAATCGACGACAGTCCCATCTTCACCGGACACCCGAACATCGCTTCGTACGGAGACCTACCGATACCGGCGTGGTACGATCTGTTCTTCATCAATTGTACGAACATCAAACCGTCGCTCCATCTCGTCGTTCCGTTGTCGGCCATCCAAACGCTTATCATGTTCTCCACGTCTTGATTGGCACGCTCCACGCTACCCTGACTGGCGCTATGTCTAGGTTTACCGTGAACTATTCGGAATCCGGGGAATATAACGGTCAAATGTTCGATAATGCTGTTGCAGAATTCTCGACCGTTGTCGGATTGTAGAATATTGGGAGCGCCGAACAACGTGAAAATTTGCAATAGATTATAAGCCACTTCTTGGCCGCGTTTCGATTCTAACGCTCTCAGAATCACGAACTTGGTCAAATGATCCTGATACACCATGATGAACTTGTATTTACGATCTTTGGACGATTGTAGATCGATCAAATCGACTTGGCATCTGCTGTTGAACTCCGAGAACAGTAGCGGTCTTACAACGATATTTTTCTTTTCGCGCTTTAGCTTTTGCTGACAATTTTCACAGACGCTAATGAAATACTTAACGTCCGATTGCGTGATATTTTTGTAACGACGCGACAATTCCTTGTAGGTACGAACTCGTCCTCTATGTCCCAACGATACGTGCGCGTCGTAGATGACGTCGAACAACTCGTCGTGATGCACGTAAAAGAGTATATTCGTCAAACACGCGGCAGACGAATCGATCGGTTTACTTTTCTTTTTCGACGACGACGACGACGACGACGACGCGCCTACCGGCTTGATCAGTTTATCGATACCGTTAACGCGCAACACGTCGAATTGTCTCGTCAACCAATAATATCTAGGTGTTTTTTTAACGTTCGATTTTCGCAGTTTTCGAATCTCGTCGATTAAAGACAAATACTTTTCTTGCGATAAAGATACCGTGTTTGTTCGGACACTTTTTTCTTCCAATAAATCGTAGAATCTTTGCTTCATAACATCCTTATTTCTATCTGGCTTATCGGCGATTTTTTTCCGTTTCGACGATGACATTTCGTGTGACAAACGAGCGGAATAAATTGGGGATATATATATGAGAGAGAAAGAGAGAGAGAGAGAGAGAATGAAACGACGACGGACGGAACGGTTCGATACGTACACGTTCGCACTTACAATAATATATCGTCGTCGATCATCAAGGCTACGAGACCGTCCATTTTCAACGAAGCGGGTAGGAAATTATCGACCGGACCGAGTACGGTACGTTTATCGGCAATTTTCAAGATTACGTTCAAATCGATATCGACCGTGACGTTTTGTAGAATTTGCAGCATCTGATTTTCCGTTTGCCACACTTTCGCTATCGTATTATTACTACGAATAAACTTTTGGGCGTATTTCAAGCTTTCGGTTAACGTTTCGCTGGCACGCTGAGGCTTGTTTTTCATGATAGATAGAATCTCGTCACTCCCCTTCGCTCCGGAATCTATTATGGCTCTGCACACGTCGTCGTCGACGTTATCGGTAACGAAAAAAGAATTCGAATCCGCGTCCGCGTCCGCGTCGTCGTCGTCGTCGTCACCGTTGGAACGTTCGAAAGCCATATCGTTGGCGTATTGCATAAAATCGTAGGCCGTCATACTGTCGTACAATTGGACTAAACACAACAGTACGTGATTGAAAATATCGACAGTCTTACTTTTCGTCCGTTTCCTTTTGTTACCCTTCGTATCGACGTCGTCACCATCGTCGTCGTCGTCGTCGTCATAGCAAACGTTAGCGAGATATACGTATTTGAACACGCGACCCCATTTCGGATGGCGTTCGAACGACGTAATATTTTTTCCGATCTTATCGTGTAAACGGAGAGCGTGCGTCTGCGAAAATTCTATTCTCGTTTTGCCAAAGTAAACGTACATGTTAAGGTGACAATTTATACGCAACAACACTTCCAACGAAACGGCCTCGCTTACGATAACCGTTACGGTGGTCGTATCACCGTCGTTGTCCATGTTCATCGATTTGTATCGTCCCGAGTGTACGCGCACACATCGTCCGTCGACCAGCACTATACTATCGGAGGTGTGTATGCTATAATAACAAATGACGGGATCTCGCTTGAATATTAATACGACGCGAAACCTGTTCAGATCGTCGACGAGTCCGGGAAAAATTTCGTATGGAATCCCGATTTGATCGATCGTCATGTCGGACGTCGCCGGTAGCACGGTACACCGAAAAGTAAAATGATATCGACCGGGCGAAGCTTCCTGCTTCACGAAACTTCTACGTCCTTGCGTTTGCTCTCTCACCGACTTGTTGAGCAAATCGCAATTCTTCACGGTCTTCTCCAATTTCAGCATGTCCGCAGCGTCGATGTGATCGATCGGTGTTTTTGACGTTTCAATTTTATAGATACGATTGACGAGAGTGAAATACGGCTCGGTCAGTTGTTTCCATTGAGGCGTCACCCAGATGCGTCGCTTGCCGTAACGATATCGACACTTTATAATGGCCGGACCCAGCGATTTGATGAACGTCAATAGTTTGTAGAGACGCTTCTCGTTCCGTCGAAATACATCTCGGCAATTCGAACAACTGTTTGCGTGCGATTTCATCCGCTTACGGGCGTTATTCACCGAACTGTTGCTGTTATTTAACGATCGCAAAATTTTCGCCAACGCCCGAAATTCGTCCCATTCTAACAGGTTCCGGTCGGGACCCGTTTTCAACACACGCGTATCGTTCGTTTCGTCAATTTCCATGTTGTTCTCCAATTCGATCACGTTGTCCACGATTTCGTACGAATCCAAAGGTTGTCTATTTCTTCGACGTAGCGGCGTCTTATCCGGTGTTGACGATAACGACGAGGACGACGGTAGTAACGACATCGTCACGTCGAGCGTTACGGGGGAAAAAAGTATCAATCCGGAAACACGTCGTTACAGAGTGAAATACTCGATTGAATAATAAAAACTTAAACTTCAATATCGTTTATTACAATTCATAATTTGTGTGGTCGTGAGTGGGGGTGGGGGCGTGGAAGTGGCCGAGGAGGCGGTTCGCACAAATGAACGCGTGTTACTGTTCGGCGAGAATAGTCCATTTGAAATAATCTCTATCGGTAACTAACGAAAATTTCGAACGTCGGATCGAAAACCACTCTCGGACAAACGGATACGAAGTGGCATCTAATACGAAAATATTCCGAGCTCTTTTCGTGGCAATCGATCCCTGCAACCATTCCAAAAACGAATTCATATATCTGATTATCGAAATATTCTCGATGGCTAACGATTTCTCTATCGTATCTTTTCCGATAGTCCTCTGCCTTTGTTGGGGATTCATACACGCCAACAACACGTAACACGTCGAATATTTCACAAACATTTCGGTAATAACGTTGTTATTGATGGTTTCCATAGTCGAACAACCGTCGATTATTATCAAGCCTTTTACAGACTTCGGAGAATTTACATACAATTCGCGCATAACATGATACGTAGCAGGGTAATAGTTATCGACTATCGAATTGTAATTGAACGACGGCCACGGTGAGAATTCGTCATCGCTATAAGTTTCCTTCAATTGCTGGAAAAGAGAAGAGCTATCCATGATGGCAGACACACAGATACCGACCGCTCACTAACACGACTACTCGACATACGAAATTTCTCTGCTGGAAATCTCACGGAACGACTTCAATTCAGTTATAGACATCGACGCGATAAATGTTACGTTATATGTGTAGACGAGTATCCCACCACTCGATCTCGTTCGAAATGTTTATAAGGGTGAAATTCGTATCTCATGGCGGTCACGTGTTGGCGGTGAACGGGTTAAATAAAACGCTATTCACGATATAAGAGATGGCAGAAACGCATACACCGCTCACCACTCAACAATCACGACAGCGTACCATTCTCTATCGTATAAACGTTGAAACTGACAGCCGCTGTATCATACACACCGAGCAAAACATCGGAAGGAGATGTGAATGTAAAGTCCGAGTGATACGTGACGAATCGGTTGGTGTCGATCCGTCTTCTCACTCGTCCCCTTCGTGCTCAACGACCACCAAGTCGTTACCCGCCGCCGCCGCGTTGTCTCATATGAAATACATCAACCTATTGAACGGCAACTATTCTCTCGTATCTTTCGTCGATTTCGTCAAGTATCTCACCCTATATCGGAAGCGACCGTTGCGAATGACGTACGTCAAGAAAATTTTAACGACTATAGTAACGTATCTGAAAAATACCGACCAGTTGGACGCTTACTTGTCATCGGACGATCGACAACGTCTTTTCGACCGGTTCGGTATGCTTTCATACAAATATCTCGAATACGAAGTTCAAAAAGATCTCCACGTCCTATCGAAAAATCACCAACGTCACATCTTGTCGCTGAACAAACAACGTCAATTGGTATTCTCTGACGATTCCGTCAAACGAATGTTATCTTGGTGTATCGAAACGCTGAAGAATCATCATCAAAAGTGGCGGCGGCAGCAGCAGCAGCAACAGCGACAACGACAACGAACTACCGATCCATCAGACAACTTTTTATTTTCGTCTTCCATTTCGTCGCTCACACCAAACGACGATTCACCGATGAAATCTCCGTCGCGTGCGATCGCGAAACTGTACATAGCCGATATCGTTTTCAGCACGTTATTCGTATTGTCATATTTTACGGGAGCTCGTATGATAGCTTCCCTGTATAGTCTGAGCCGGAACGAATACGAAGAGTTACTGAATAAAGGTCAGATAGATGCGATAGGAAAACGTGATGTAGTTTTTACGATTTTCCTCGTGTCCGACATACGCAAAAAGTACCACGATTTATTTCATTTGATCCTCGACATACATGCCACGCTCGGCGACAAGAATGTCTCAGACGACGTGCCGTTCCTTACGCTATACTCGTCGAAAAAGCAATTACATTTGCGTTTCGATCGTTTATATCGTCTGTTATTCGGAAAAGATCGTCCACATTGGATACGATGGCACGCGTCAAGGCGTTGGTTTTTGGGTGAAATATTTTCCAAGTACGGTGTGAAACATGCATCACGAGCGATCGGGCATAAAAGTATCAAAACAACGATGAGATACGTTCAACTTTCGACTCACGATGACGACGTACACGACAAATTGGATAAAACATTTCAACACGTCTTGGAATGACTTCATTTGGCGGGATCGATGCTGCCATCTGTCGGTGTATGATATGAACTGATTTGATTGGGAGCGGTGATCGTCTTGGCGACACCTATCGGGAAAACAATATATCGAATGTCTACCATAGATGTCTCACATAGTTCACGGAAAATACTAAATCTGTGGATGGGGTGGGTTTAATATTGTAAAATCTAACCTCAATCGACTTCGCTCTCAGAACTCTGAATTGAATCTGATCAAAATTTTACCCCTTCTACCGTGATTTTCGTCAGAAATCAGTAGAATTTAGGATTTTCGTGACGTCAAACGGCTTTAGTCCAATGAGAATCGAGTATTCACTCAGCTGACCCCAAATTAACTATATAATCAGAGAGCTCCACGCGCGCGAACATAAACCTCCTTGACCAGAGTAAGAACAACGTAGTAGTAAGAAGGAGCAGGCCGTCGCGGAGGTTATATATATAATATATATATAATATATATATATATTATATATAGGGGTGCAGGGGGTGCTATGGGGTACGTGGAGCCCCGTTGATTGTCTAGACTTAGCGCTAGCTTCTCGCGACAGCTGAAAGTTGCGTTTCACGATTTTCGTTGCCCCCGTGCTACGTCACGTATACGTCACGTAACTGTGAGTCATCACCGCTGCAAAAGTTTTCGCAGCTCGAAGAAATCCACCGGTGAGATTTCGTTTCAACAAATTTCATTCGAGGCAAAACTGTTTCTCGACGGAGCTAGTGCGCATGACGAGGAACTTGTAAGTTTGGAGATTCGTTCGACGAGAGATTCTAGGTGGACAAAGTTTGTTCATCAAAAAATATTCTACGATTCCATTTCTCGAACGAGATTCACGTTCCACGTTTTTACAGCTCGAAGAAATCCAACCGGTGAAATTTCGTTTCAACAAATTTCATCCGAGACAAAACTGTTTCTCGATGATGCTAGTACGCATGACGAGGAACTTATAAGTTTGGAGATTCGTTCGACGAGAAATTCTAGGCGGACAACGTTGGTTCATCAGAAAATATTTTACGATTTCATTTCTCGAACGAGATTCACGTTCAAAGATTTTACAGCTCGAAGAAATCCACCGGTGAGATTTCGATTCATAAATTTCATTCGAGACAAAACTGTTTCTCGATGATGCTAGTACGCATGACGAGGAACTTATAAGTTTGAAGATTCGTTCGACGAGAGATTCTACACGGACAACGTTGGTTCATCAGAAAATGATTTACGATTTCATTTCCCGAACAAGATTCGCGTTCGAAGATTTTACAGCTCGAAGAAATCCACCGGTGAGATTTCGTTTCAACAAATTTCATATGAGACAAAACTATTTCTCGATGAACGAGAGTTTCGTTCAACGTATTTGTAGCTCGAAGAAATCCACCGGTGAGATTTCGTTTCAACAAATTTCATATGAGACAAAACTATTTCTCGATGAACGAGAGTTTCGTTCAACGTATTTGTAGCTCGAAGAAATCCACCGGTGAGATTTCGTTTCAACAAATTTCATCCGAGACAAAACTATTTCTCGATGAACGAGAGTTTCGTTCAAAGTATTTGTAGCTCGAAAAAATCCACCAGTGGAATTTCGTTTCAACAATTATTCGTTCGACGAGAGATTTTAGACGGACAAAGTTTATTCATCAGAAAATATTTTACGATTTCATTTCTCGAACGAGATTCACGTTCAAAGTTTTTGTAGCTCGAAGAAATCCAACCGGTGAAATTTCGTTTCAACAATCAATCGTTCGACGAGAAATTCTAGGCGGACAAAGTTTGTTCATCAGAAAATATTTAACGATTTCATTTCGAGAACGAGAGTTTCGTTCAAAGTTTTTGTAGCTCGAAGAAATCCACCGGTGAGATTTCGTTTCAACAGATTTCACTCGAGACAAAACTGTTTCATTCCTTGAACGAGAATTACGTTCAAAGTTTTGTAGCTCGAAGAAATCCACCGGTGGAATTTCATTTCAACAATCAATCGTTCGACGAGAGATTCTATGCGGACAAAGTTCGTTCATCAGAAAATATTTAACGATTTCATTTCGAGAACGAGAGTTTCGTTCAAAGTTTTTGTAGCTCGAAGAAATCCACCGGTGAGATTTCGTTTCAACAGATTTCACTCGAGACAAAACTGTTTCATTCCTTGAACGAGAATTACGTTCAAAGTTTTGTAGCTCGAAGAAATCCACCGGTGGAATTTCATTTCAACAATCAATCGTTCGACGAGAGATTCTATGCGGACAAAGTTTGTTCATCAGGAAATATTTAACGATTTCATTTCGAGAACGAGAGTTTCGTTCAAAGTTTTTGTAGCTCGAAGAAATCCACCGGTGAGATTTCGTTTCAACAGATTTCACTCGAGACAAAACTGTTTCATTCCTTGAACGAGAATTACGTTCAAAGTTTTGTAGCTCGAAGAAATCCACCGGTGGAATTTCATTTCAACAGTCAATCGTTCGACGAGAGATTCTAGGCGGACAAAGTTTGTTCATCAAAAAATATTTTACGATTTCATTTCTCGAACGAGATTCACGTTCAAAGATTTTGCAGCTCGAAGAACTCCACCGGTGAGATTTTGTTTCAACAAATTTCATTCGAGATAAAACTGTTTCTCGATGACACTAGTACGCATGACGAGGAACTTATAAGTTTGGAGATTCGTTCGACAAGAGATTCTAGGCTGACAGAGTTTGTTCATCAGAAAATATTTTACGATTTCATTTCTCGCACGATCGTTGGCGTTATGCGCGATAAACGTGGAGGGGCGGTATGAGATCATCTTCGTATTATATAATCGCAATCGTACCAATATTTAGATACCAGTATTCCGATCTCGGTCGTTCCAACGTCAGCCATTCGTTCGAGATGTAGTGCGGTATTCGAACTATGAATCTGCACGATGACACGGAGACATCTGAATACAACGACGATATTTGTGACTTCGAAAAACTATTACGATATGACACCACGATCGTCGATGCCGACTACCAAGAGATATGTTCGAATTTCGACAATTTTAACAACGTCGATGGTATTGTCGACGGGAAGCCATCAGATGAATTGTCAGAAGTGCAACAAGAACGACCGATGTGGCAACGAGGTCAGTCCGAAGAAGCGCTCGTCAAATATGATTTACGGGTGCAATCTAAAGTAGACGATAACCCCGTAAATGACGAATATATATTAGTGCGACAACCGTCTAGCGATGATGGCCACAACGATGAACACATCAAACAAGTTCGTAGGAATATCTTGGCAGCTTGTACCGATACGATGAATAGCGAAACAAAAAAAAGAAGAGGAGAAAGAACAAGAAGGAGCGGTTTGACAACAAACGGATATTATCGTTGTACGACCGATCCGTAAAAAACAAATATTATTATTACATCGCGCACGAGAATAACCACGAATACAGGGTCGTTTTGGATGCATTCGTAAAATGTGTGAACGCGAAAGACTCCGACAGTGCTACTTGTGAGAAAATTTGTGCGAACGAGACCGAACCGACACTCTTCGTACGAAGCGTTTACCGCGTACCTGTTTGTTATTTGATGCTACCGTATATAGTAATAGTCGAAGACGAAAGTAAACTCAGGGAAATGGGAAACATTCAGAAACAACGGGTCGACAGGATATCGTTTTCTAAAATCGAGCTGCTGGATGTGAGAGAAGACACGTATCGACCTAGTATAGACGTTCGCACCAACGGTACGATTGACGGCATCGATACGAAAACTGCTCGATTCGTAGGTGATGCCGGCATGAAATTTATCGATAAATTGTCGGAAATTGATAATTGTTTAATGAGGAAATTATACGGGTATAGGGATTACGAAGAATCAAGTGGCGAATCGCGAGAATTATATATTCTGCGATATTTATTGAATCGGAAAGGAACGTTCGATATAAACGGAAATAGCGCTTTCCTATTTTATAGTGCGAAAATATTATTTCGACAACCGGATTTTGGAACGATCGTTGAACCGTTATTTTCGGACGTTCCGTTGGGTGGAAAACTCGCGATCGAGCCAAACGTAGGAATGATAGTGAAAAACGATAAGATTCTCACGTGCGTAGATATATTGAAATTAGTCGATCACGAGCGTATCGAAGTAATCGATGATGACACACAATTGCGAATCACTCGACTGCTGAGCGAATTCTTATGGGCGCGTGTTTGTGTTATCGACGGCGTTCATAATGGTATTGCGAAATGTATACGTGGCAAGAAGAATTCGATGAAGGTCCTTCGATGCAAGAATGCTGTAACGCCTATTTTTATGGGAGACGAATTTGTGGCAAGAACATCGATCAAATGTGAAGATATTACGGTCAAATACGATGGAGTTCGATTGTGGGTGCACAAGAATGATAATTGGAATAAGAAATATTTGAGTAACATTGGTGTGAACGCTGATAGGATGAAAAACACGCACTCGATGGTGTATTCAAAACGTAGCTCACAATATTTGATGTTTTCGTGTAATGTTGAGATTATCAAAAATCAAGGTGTATTATTTCTGATTAAAAGAATTATTATATTTTAACGATTTGTTTTTTTTTGCCGAATACGATGCTTCGAGAGGTATGATTCTTGCCAAGCTCGAATCCGACAACCCAATATATTTGGTTGACGTTTTGATGCTTGCTGCTGACTCGAATCCGATAACTCAACATATTTTGAATATCGTGAAAGGCTATGGCAGAAATAAAAAACCTGCCATAGAGCTGCTTGTACATGCGTTCTATCGCCGACGCGATAAATGACACGTTGCTCGAAATGTTTCGGTAAAATGCCGTTACCACCAAAACACACCACTACCACCACCATAAATAGAAATGATACGATCGTAGATTTCAAATTTGCCGAAAATGTAAAATCACTTGGAATCGTGACGTTAATGTCGCGAATAACATAATTTCGGTTGGTCTTTAGTTGATCGATTATCGCTGCAAAACGCCAAATGAATTTGTTTGTCTGGCGGAATTTAAAAATTATATTTCCTATGAGAGTGAAATTTGTATCTTATGGCCGTTACGTTGAGGTACGTGAGTTACGTGAAATGAATCGCAATATTTTCTGACATTTTTTATTCGAATTACATATGAAATACATTTTATAAATCGTACGAAAAATTCTTTTCATTAGCACTCGTAACATTTCCGTTTTAGAATTCGCATTATTTGGAAATGTGTTAATGTTCGCAATATATTATCGATTTTGGGAATTTCGTTCGTTATTATACTAATCATGTCGTCGCTTTGTTTGGCGAGTATATTTTGATTGCTACAACCTCGGAGTATGTACTGGAAAAACCGGTGAATCGGGTGAAGCTCTTCTTCGCTGCCAAAATGTCTAATATAAATCTCTCTCATCGTCTTCCTCCATGCTGTCTTCAATGCGCCGATTATTTCGAGCTTTTCTCTCTTCCGATCATGCATAATCGGTAATAGTATTTGCGTAAATTTTTGCACCACCTCTTTGGTATAGTTATCAATCGATTCGGATTGACGCGCGTGATCGATAATCGGGTACGCTCGGATCGCATCCGCGATCGCCCACATCAACAAGTTCATATGAACAAGCATCTTTAATTTTTCCACTTCCACGTTATACTTCTCGAAAATTATCTCCAAATTGTTTTTCGTTAAATCTACGTACCTTTTCAATATCCAATGGAACTCAACGGAACGATCATTTGCGTTCATATCGGCATGAATCGATTTCATATTCAAATTAGTGAGTTCGATAATTATATTTTTCTTCGACACACCACGGATGATTGATAGTTCACGACAAAACATTTCGGTTATTAGCGATGCGGTAATGGGTTGGCCATAGCTTATCGTGAACGGTAATTTCATTTCGATCGCTTCGGATGACATTTGGTTTATACACCGTCGATTTGATCTCGTCGTTCGATGTTCCGAACGAATTTTCGGTGATTTCGATGCGGACGATTGAGGTAATTGTGGTTGCGGTAATGACAATGGTGAAACTTTCATGATATGTTGTTCGTCGCAAGTCATTTCCGATTTTCGTTTTCTCGATATTTCACTACGATGTTCCGATTTTCCCCGTAAATCGACACTCGATGGATAGCTGGTACGTAGCGAGTGTAGTTTGGGATTCGATATGGAATTCGGCGGTATGGTTACGCTCTCCTGTTCAACAGCGAGATTTGCGGTGATTTCGGGTACCATATCAGCAACGGAACGTTCGATATCATCTTGTATCATATCGATTATTACTGCGTCGATCGTTGTTCCTCCATTTCTCGCTACCAACGTATCAATTTCTTCTAACTCTTCCGTTCTCGATTCTGGTTCGTTGTCAGGTTCGTTTCCATTACCAGAAAGTGAATTTAATGACGGCGATTTTTCTTCCACACACGACGATTGTTTTTCTATCGAATGTGACCTGTTGGTAGTTATTTCGTCGTTTGCGATCGACGTGCTACTTCCCTTCCCCTTTTCTGTTTTCGATTCTGGGCCTGGGTCGCCGTCCGCTTCGTTTTCATCGCCAGAAATTGAAATTGACGGTGGAGACTGATCGTTAACGCGAGACGATTGCTCGGCTATCACGTCGGTCGATATTCCATTGTTCCGGACCGATGTGCTGTGCTCTTCTCCATTTTCCGTTTCCGATTCTGATTCTTCGTCCGTTGTGTCATCATCAGAAGAAATTGTATGTAACGATGGCGATTTTTCATTGACGTAAGATGTTTTTTGTTTAGCTGTCAAATATGACACGTTGGTCGTTCTGCCACCGGTCGTGATCGATGAACTGTTTCTTTTATTTTTTCTTCTCTCCGATTCTGACTCGTCGTCCGTACCATTCTCATCGCAAGATATCGAATCTAACGATGGGGATTTCTCGTTAACGTACGATGATTTTTCGTCAATCGAGCGCGACCTATAACGAACTGTGAGATTCTTCGATCTTTCGCGTTCTTGTGATGACACAATGAAATTTTTACCACTAACATACGACATTTGGATAAGTCGTATGCACCCGTATTAGATAACACTCTGACTTGAATGGAATGTCCTTATTCTACATGTTATCGGGCTTTATATACATTCGAATCCCCTCCGTACAACGAATCGATGACTGTCATGAGATACGAATTTCACCCTCATGCAAAACACAATTTTGAAATTGAGCGATTCCAACGTACACGTTCATCGCAAAAACATCATAATCATGTGTTTGTGGTATCTGTGTGGTGGCGACGGTGTCTCTGGAAACGCCGCCGCTACAATTCACAATAGAAGTAATTTGTTTTCTATCCCTATGTCACGGCCGTTCTTATACGACGATCCGAAAACCAAAATAACGTTCAACTTTGCGGATAAGCGGTCGCTCTTTTCGTGTGACTCGAGATGTGTATGGAACATTTATAAAATAATAGTTGTAAACGATATTTTCATTTCCTCTCCATTTATATCGTAGTAGCGAATATGTTTTGCATTGTTTTGATATATTCCTCTTCCTGTCCCGTTCAGTTAGTTATAGACCTCAACAATTTACAATATTTCTGGTACTGCTGGTTGTATCATCGAAATCGGTTCAAAATATTGATTGAACCATTTCCGTCTTCACTTGGAGGGTGCTTAGTGAATGATGACATTATCAACATCTACCTCATCTATAATGTCCTCTTCAATAATGTCTGAATTTATTTGAACATTTTGAATGTTGTGTAAGTAAATGCGTCTAATATTGGTACAAGAGTAAAGAGACGTACTGCTTTCTTTTTTGGCACACTAGCAAACGACCTACATCTCAAGATGTGTAAGAGCTCTAATATTGGTACCTGGTATTCTACGGGTAGGTCACATTCGAAAGAAAAACAATGGTCGTGTTTGAACGAAAAATCGCCGTCATTGAATTCAATTTCCGGTAATGGAAAAGAAAACGACGACGAACCAGAATCGAGAACGGGGGAATTAGAAGAAATCGATACGTAGGTAGCGAAAAACGGAACAACGACCGACACAGTAATATTATATCAAGACGCAAAATCGATCAGTTCCGATACGAACTATGAATGTGATTCATTGTGAATAATAAACGAGACTTTAGGTTCTACTGTTTTTATTTTTATCTGAAGTCGGGCTCAAACGACCCATGTACTTGGCGAATAATCGTTACTTGCGTATACTTGCCATGTCGTGTGAGTGGGTTACTTGTACAATTATTTGTCAGTCGTTGGTTTTCCATTTGTGATCGGTAAAAATGGTCCGAGTCAAAGCGATCGCGATTATTCGTACACTTGCCAATTACATACTTGTCTATACTTCTCGACGCATAGATCATTGTCCGTGGTGAACTTCAAACAGACTTCCAAGAATGATTACAAGGTGGATTTCTTTTCAACAAATTTCACCCGAGGTGAAACTGTTTCATTCTTCGAACGAGAGCTACGTTCAAAGTTTTTACAGTTCGAAGAAATCCACCATTGGGAAGGAGAAAAAAAAATACATAATAGCTGAAATCGTTTACTCCATATTCGATCGAATAACAGAGAATTTTCGGGATTGTTTTCAATATGCCCATACGCATTCAGGAGATGCTGGGTGGTGGCTCCCCGACCCCAATAGCTGCCTGGGGTGGACTGGTGGGGTGTGTATTTAACGAATTGAACTTCTCGAACTCGTCGACGAGATAATCCATCTCATCTGCCAGACGTCTAGCGTTCGCTTCGTGGTCAATATTTAGAAAGTTGGATGAGGATGAGGGTGAGGATATAGTTATTCTAATAGATGCTGAAGACGACGCATTCATAGTTCTGTTAATTTTTTTGCTATACCTGTATATCTGCTGAAAAAATAATGAACAAGTTTTTCAATTATACTTCTTGATGTTTTTTATGTCAATACCAAATTTTATAGCCTGTCGTAATATTATTGGTGTTTCCACTATTATCATAAGATGCAAACCCAGATAATTGGAGTTCACTCAGATGCATAAGCAGACATGTGCAAGGCTCAGCTGCAAAAGCAGACATGTGTCATTTTTTAAACAAATTTTCTTGTTAATAATAAATCAGATATTTCTGAATAAAACTCTAATATCTTTAAAAATATTACAGCAAATTTTTATCAAAATTTCGAGTTGATTGATCGAGTTATAAGCCCTAGGCAGGTTTTTGCGTTTTACTCAAAAATGGTTATAAGTGTTGTCGTAATTTCAAATTCGCTGGAAATAATCAATTATCAAAATATAGGACACATGCAAATACTGAATATCGAAATCGACCAATCTCCTTTTCATCATGAGTATATTGAATCATCACCTATACAATTGGAACTAATAAACGGCGGCACATAATTTTGAAATGCCACTAGACGAACAAATTCAAATGGCGTTTTGCAACGATATTCGATTAACTCCAGACAAACCCAAGTTACGGGAATCTCGTTGGATAGTTGGCCCGGCTAATAACGTATCGTTTAAACTGACTCCGGTAATGCTTTTCGCAGATCCATCAAATACTACGCGAAGCTTTGTAGTAGTACAAGAATTTTTGGAGATAAATAAAAATGTTTTGTTGTTTTGTTTGAATCTTCATTCAAACTATCGGACACAATTTCCATATGTCCGAGATCTGTGCCCAAAGAATAGAAGTCATTTTTGAATGGCAATTGCACTACATAACGTCCGTGTTTATCGCGTTTATGCGTTTTTGCAAAATGAGTTTCACATACCATCTCATTTCTTGTTCGGTTTACTTTTGTGTTTTGGTATTTTTCGAGCTCTCAGAATTTTAACAATTTGAGTTCTAAGTTGGTTTATTGCAAGATTACATGAAATGTCTAGCATTGGATGCCGTACATTCATAGAACCCCAAGCACCTAAGTGCGTTTGCTACAAAATAGGATTATTTTTTCCCTAATTTTATTCTACCTTCTCAAGCGAAGTCCCAAAACAGTTGTGCTCCAAATAAAATGTCGATTGGGCTAGATAAACTAATTTGAGGTAAATTTTGCGTAATTCTTGGTAGCACAAGATGTAAATAATAATAATTTTCTTTTGGATAGTAGACTTCAGCGGACAGCTAATCTTGGAAAATTTTGTCTTTCGCATGGATTCTGCTACACAATAGCTCGACTTGATGCCAACCATTACAGGTGACATTTTCAGTTCAAACCCCAAGTCTGTCCTGAAAATGCCACCTGCAATGGTTGGCGAAACGTCGGCATCAAGTCGAGCTATTGTGACACGGAATCCATCCGGGGGCAAGATGTTTCGATAATTTTATTTCTGGCACCTGGTTAACATTTTGATTATATGAAAGAACAACTTTATACCACTTTTATTAATAATAACGTGAAAACGTAACTATAGTTTCAACACCGAAGTGCCATTATCAAACAATTAGAAAAGTATGAAGAAATCAATGAAACAGTTCAAATGTAAATAGAGTAGAGTAAAGTAGGGTTGGGATCGAGGGATCAACGGAAATTCCAAAAACAGGTAGATCTTATGAAAGTATAGTATTTCATTGGTTCCTTCATAATTTTCTAATTGTTTGATAATGGCATTTCGGTATTGAAACTATAGTTACGTTTTCACGTAAAGTGATATTCAAACAGAGTAATTATTCTTTCATATAATCAAAATGATAAATTACCATAAAGTAACGGCTTCCATCATCGATTTTTTGGTTAACATTTATAAAATCAAAGACATACGATAAAAATGTATTACTGTACAATTGGGCAGTAAATAAAAATCATATTCACATTGTGTTACGTGGTTATTAAACAATCATAATAAAAATAATCCACTTATTTGATTTTTGTTTCAACACAAGTAATAAAAATGTCTTACCTTACGGTATACACAAAACACGGTAGGTAGTGTACGAATAACATAAAAACATAATGTATGTCTGACTTTATATACTTTTTGAAACTTGAAATTTGAAAGTGAACACCCATGACATTTAGCTGCAATAAAGTACAACCTTTACTCCAAATTGGGGCTTAGTATCAATAAAGTACAGTTGTTAAAAAGTGCAATTTTATTAAGGTCATACAGTACTATATATAAGAATGAAAATCATTCCAGACATCACATACAAGATACCAGGTGAGTACACACATACTTAAATCACTCGTAAATTTTGCTGCCTTGCTGCAGATTGTTATGATTGTAACTGTTAATTATAAAATGTTAATATTCTAAATGAGAAAACCTTTTCATTTATAAATATCTCAAAATATGCCAGTAGACCCGGCCGATTTTAATATTATTTTCCAGTTTGTCTGAAACATACCAAATGGAACAAGATATAATGAACGACGAACAATTAATAGAATGTGTGAGGAGATATAAGATTCTATATGATTCATCGATCACCAAATGCATGGATAACGATACAAAAAATCATATATGGAGAGAAATCGGAGTAGAGATGAGAACACAAGGTAATAAAATTTTTTAATACAATTATGTAGAATATACGTCGCCGGTACAACGTTATCGGCATTTTTTGGTGTTGCTTGAATTCGTTTGTTGTAAATTCGAAATTTGTGGGATAAAATACTAAACGTGTTTTCAACAACTCTTCTGATACGACAATGGTGGTAGCTGTAAACACATTCTGGAACATTCAAATTCTGACGTGGATATGGTAGCCTCCGACTATCATATATGGCACGTCAACATTTGTATTGGGCCAAATTTTATTTGGTGATACTTGCAGTGTTCCTCGTTGGAGTCTTTTGTCTAGTAAAGAATTTGCAAAAATTCCGCCATCGCTGTTTTTGCCATATTCTCAGACATTAACAACTTATAAATTGTAATTAACGTTTACAAGAGCCATCAAAACAATTGAAAACGATTTTTTATAATCAAAACACAACGATCCAATGTTCCCAAGCAGTTGAGAAAGTTCCAAGTTGTGTTGAAATTTTTAGCAATTACTAGTACTGTTTGAGCTATCGAATCGCTGCATATGATTTTGCATGATTCATGTATAATCTTTTACGATGTGCTATGTCGTAAGCGGAAAAAGAAAGAACAAATGTAATGCTAACTTTTTTTCGTGAAAATTATTACTTTTATTCTATTATCAAACTACTTTTATAGGTCAACTCTGCAAGACTAGATGGGGTAATATCAGAGACACTTTTAGGAGATATTCGAACAAAAATACAAAAAGTGGTAAAATACGAAAAAAGTACAAATACGCTGATCGGTTAAATTTTTTGAAGGACCATATTGACAGAAGAGAGACAAAAACTAACGTAGGATTTGACAATACCAAACAAGAGGCTGAAAAATTTGTGCACCAAAAAGGAAGTAATTCCAGTGATGAAATAGAACATGATATAGCTGTCCCAAGCCAAGAGACAAAGGAATATCGGAATGGAAAAATACAAAAAACTAAAAATTGCAAAGAACGTTTGTCTGCTCCTAAACAAAGACCTGAGAAACGCACTAATGAAAGGGAAGTGACAAATTCTCAGTCTACTGTGCGAGCTTCTATCACAACAAAAGTGAACGCTGTTGATAGCTTTTTAATTTTTATAACACCAGTTTTAAATTCGATGTCACCTTTACTTTTCCATTTTGCGAAAGCAGAAATATTTGCGATTGTACAAAAATACGAGTTAAAATCATTTCACGAACAAAATGGCCAAGAATTAACATATGTTGAACAACAATCAAATGTTATTAGGAGTTCGGCAAACGTTATTTCAGCTGTTCCTACGGTATCGCATGCATTGAGTGGCGGTCCATATTCATCAATGAGCACGATAGAACCATCTGGATGTATTCCATCATCGCAATTACCAAACATATCAACTATGAATGATGATAATACAAGCTCTTCTAGCTTTCCGGATTTGTATGATTGTTTCCGCAATTTTAAATAAAGTATATCTTAGAAAAAATGCTCTAGTTTTATTAGTAAATAGCAAATGAAGTGATAACTTAAGGATTGGGGCATTTGAAAACGTTAGTATACAAGACTCCTGTTCGAAACCTGGAAGATCGAATCCCATAATTATTTCATGTAGGGTTATTCAAAATATCCCAGAAATGTTTCATCGGATCCGAGAATCAATGCGTTACCGTACAGACGTGTGTATAATGACTGAAGGGGGTCATTTCGAACATCTCATATGATCTCTATTAGTTTTTAATTCGAGAATTTAGTTGTTACATTATTTCAAGTGTAATTTAAATAGCATATCGTCGCTTAAGATGTAATACCTCTCAACCCACACTTTATGCCAAAACAACATTTCGGCTTCATTGGACTCATGGGATGTATGTTTATGTACGTGCAGACAGCTGTTTGAAAAGTTTTGGAAAATGACTTGGGATCAGCGCGAAGTTTTTGTGGTTAATAATGTAACACGCTCAAGTGTCAAAAGGAGATATACAAAAAACCAAAATTCATCAAGAAATTGTTCAATATTTTATAGTTTACCAATAGACTGTCTAAAGGTGAATATTTGCAAGAAATTGTTTCTGTTTACCCTAAGTCTATGAGAATTTCAAATGAGCTCCTGGATTAAATCTGCTGAACATAGCATGCACAATCCGAAAGATTATAATAATATAGAAAATAGAGCTGCTCACATAAGAGAAAAGAAAAATGGAGATAAGGAATTTTTAAAGCAGTTTTTGGTGATTTGCCTACACTGCCATCTCATTATTGCCGCCAAACATCATCTACATTGTATTTGGATCGAACAGTGCCTTCCAAAACAGCTTTATATAAAAAGATAGATGCGATCTTTGCTGCCAGTGTGATGTCGGAAATTTAGAAGAAGAGCTTTTTACGAGACACATTGCTAAAAAAGACAGAGCAAGGCAAGAAAAAGCGAAAGACATCGATTTAGCCGGAAATGAAGAGGCCGTGATACTGATGATAGACTTACAAGCTGTAAAAGTATGTCCCAGTTTAAACGCAAATGCTTTGTACTATAAAACAAAATTATGCTGTCACAATTTTACAATTATGAACATAAAAACGAAACACGTAATGTGTTATTGGTTTAGTGGGGTAGACAGTGATCTCTCAGCTTCAACGTTCGCTTCATTGGTGGTTGACTATATTTCAAGATTTACGGACAACAGCTTGCCAATTTTAATCTATAGTGATGGGTGCACCTATCAAAATAGAAATAATATGATGGCCAATGTTCTTCTTTTCATATCTGTTGCCAGGAATCAAACTATTGTACAGAAGTACTTAGAACGTGGGCACACACAAATGCAGTGCGATTCTGTTCACAACAGAATTGAAGCTAAAATAAAAGAAACCAGAGAGATTTTTCTTCCTTCCGCGCATTTGTCCATTAGTCGACAGGCTCGAAGGAATCCCTTTCCGTACTGTACCGAATGGGTAAATTATGACTTTTTTCGAGATTTCTCTCAAAAAGGATATCAGATGTATGGGAGCATTAGACCAGGAAAGAAAAATGTAACAGATATTCGAGCCATTAAATATTCTCCCGATGAAAAAATCTTGTTTAAACTTAACTTTGACGATTCTTGGAAAGAGCTACCGCAGCGGCGACGTCGGAAAGAAGTTTGTCGTGATTGACCACAACTGAATCCAGAAAATAAGAAAATAAAAGCCCAAAAATTCAAGCACATATAGGAGCTTAAATCAGTTATTCCTGCCGATTGTCACCACTTTTATGATAACTTAAGCCATATCTTGTTGTATTATATCAAACGTTTAGTTTTCTTTTGTATTTTTCATATTATTAAAAAATAAAGTTACAGTCAAGCCACACTTTGTTCTTATTTTTGTAGAATCAATAGCTCGTAACCCACCTGGAATATCAAAATGGGGTTTCATATATTTTTATTTACTTCAGAAATATGCGTAATTAAATTTTAGTCCTATATCCATGTTTTATTGGTTGAAGTAGATTATAGGTTCAAGTGTAGTTAGTTTTTTTGCTCTCCTGCACAAACAACCATATGAGGGTTACGAGCTATTGCATCTTAAACGACGATATCTGTCAATTCTGCATTTGTGTACATTTCCATTTTACTGAAATTCTTATTATTGCACATACTAAAAATCTGTATTTTTTCTTATTGAATTATCAACTCCAGCGAATACTCATCCAACGCGCCATACAATGATGGGTATGCTAGAATATTAATGATGACCAGCAAGCTTGAGAGATAAAATAAAATAAATAAAATAGAGTTTTATTTACAAACAATCAATGTGTATTGTTCTTTGAATAAATATTTTGTGATCACGTTCAACAGCACTTCTTACGACCCGTTCTCGACCCTGTGTAGCGTTCAGCTCTTTGTCGACAGATTGGTACATCATCTATAACATAAGGAAAATTTGTTTGAATACGTGAAAGTATATTACTAAGAAATAATTAGTTAGAATTTATCGAAATAAAAAAACGAGTTAATGTATGCAAATGCTAAAATCGAAATTCAAAAAATTGATTACTGATTAGTTATAATATACAAAATGTTCTATCTCAGACGGATCACCCAGTATATTTCTTGTCCATAGTAAGTGGAAAAATCTCTTGAAACACGTCGAATGATTTTGTTTGGGACATCTCTTGACGTATATTTGAGGATTGAACGAGTAATCCCCTTTTAGGGGACACTCCAACCCCTCAAAATTGAACATGGAGAGGGATTGAGTGATACGTCATTTGAAAGGTCTTGGAAGCCTCTTCAGAACGGTGTATGAAAAACGCAAATTTAATGGACCGTTTTCGTCAAAAATTAATTTTGCTGCTCGAATGCACCACCTTGAATATTTTGGTTATTTGTACAATGTACAAGCTCATTTTTATTAGGCATTTTTTACAAAATTAAGCAATCTTCAAAAAATCACATTCGTAAAAAATTGAATTGTGTTGTCATGCTTCAATGAAAAAAAAAATTAGATCTGTGTTTTTAGGTCAAATGTTCAAATTGTCATCCAATAATGATCGCCATTCAAATTGCCCTCGATGAAAAAGGTACCAATGATGCGGTTTTCAACAACAATCCCTGTTCAAACATTAATCTTTTTGATGGTATTGCGTGTGTTCTTCTCTCATCCAGTGAGAATTTTTGTAGACTAGTAGTGACAAATTTACACTCACCAGAAAACATAACGTTTTCGTTATCTAACATGTCCATCCTTCGCCCATAAAAATAAGTTCTCCTATCAAAATCGTCTTCCATAAGCCCTTGAGTAGATATCCTTTTTGTACGGATGCATTTTATTTTCTTTCGATGTTTACTATTGATGTATGGCTAACATTGAATGCATGGGTTATATCTGTAATTCGAATGGGGTTGAATATGGGGTCGCATTTTTAAGTGTGAATTCATAATACTTCGGAAGTTGGAGAATAAAACTCGGTCTTGTTGGTGGATGGATTGACTTGCGTTTCAATTAAGACCAGTATGTCTGCGGGTCGTATATGTTTTTAAATTTTACACAAAACTTTCAACATTTAATTTAAAAATGCTGACAAATTGTTTCACCACACTGTGGCTAGAATAGTGGGAATGTGTTCACAAAATTGTTAACGAGTGGTGAATTATGTGTGTCGATTGAATTATATAATGTTAATGATGAACCCGCTGTAGATTTTCCCGAAGAACAAGAAGAAGTAGATAATTCTTTTTTAGAGGAAGATGCCTCGGAACAAATTTCGAACTTATGAATTTAACAAATAATCAAAGTGAACTACCATACATAATATTTCCAGGGTATAATTTAAAATTCTTACTGGATATCGGTAGCACAAAATCATTCGTTAATCCTGAAATCGCAAAAAAATTCTTCGATAATTTAATCAAAAAGACCCATTCCAAATTTCTACCGCTCGTGGCACTTCAATAGAAAAGTACAGTACTCTCATAAAATGTTCGAAACTATTTAAGATAGAAAATCCTTCTTTAAAATTTCACTCATTTAATTTTCACAGCTTTTTTTTCATTGTTTACTAGGATTATACAATCTCAAAATAAACTATCATAAACTACCCATTCAATCTAATTGCATTGCAGTTACACCAAGATCAGAACAAAAAGTGAATATGGACATTACAAAACATTTACTAGCAGAAAAATTCGACGAATATAAACAAAATTGTAATCTAAATTGCAACAGTATACATACCGGAAGTATAAAATTTGATATTTCTAACGTCCGAACTGAACATATGAACTCAGAGGAAAAGAAAATTATTACTACTTTGAATAAAAACGCTGATGCTCTATCACGAATTCAACTTAACGTTTCAACTGCTTCTAAAGCCCCAAAGCAATTTTTGACTATATAGAAAACTTCAATAAAGGACTCACTAGAGGATCCCGATAGACAAATGGAAACTGAATCTTTAATGGTAGAACCTGAAGATGTAAACGATTTAGACATAGATACTATTCACTCTAACGAGGAACAGCCCATAATAGGGATCCAAATTGCAGACTGTCCAGCAAATTTTGGAAAGAACCAAATCATTATTTCAGGAGGAAATTATGAACCCTCAGTTCCGTCAATAATAAAATTGTATAAAGATAAACAAATTACGAACAATAAATGATTAATTTCATTAAAGACTTCATTGTACCGAAAGTTAAATATTATTTATATTTCGAAGACCCCATTTACGGAAAATTCAGTAAAGTGCTACAGAAATATTTCAAAAGCTCTGAACTCAATATGATTAAATGTACAACAAAACTCGTAGATATTATCGAAGATAGCGAAATAGTACAAACTATACAAAACTATCATGAGAGTAAAACGAATCATAGAGGACTAAATGAAACAGAAAATCAAATAAAAAATGTATATTATTGGCATAATCAACGAAAATCTATACAAAACTATATCAATAATTGTGAAATATGTCAAGTAACAAAATATGATAGAAACCCCTTAAAACTAAAATTCAATATAACGCCTACTGCCGTCAGACCTTTTCAGATAATTAATCAATATCTTGGAATATTCCCCCAAAAAGAAGGAATCAAAATAAAATGTCAAGAAGGGACAGAATCCAGACAACTAACGGGAATCTACCTGATAAAACAACACACATGTAAAACGTATTTTCACAATCACGAGATGACGTGCATAGACAGCACATATGGACAACCTCTTGTGATTAACAAATTAAAATTCGAACACACAAAAAATGAAGTTCTCAAATTTAGTGTGGATTTAAAGGCTCTGAATTTGAAAGACCTTCCATCAAACAATATTATACCTATTACAGAAGAATCTTTCAAATACCACATTCCAAACATCTGGACTATTATCCTATACATAGGATTAGCTGTAATAGCAATTTCCGCTATAACAAAATTATAGAGAAAACATCGACGTCAAAATAAAACTCCTACAATTCAACTTTCACTACAAGGAAATAAAGTACAACTTCCACAAGAAGCTTCGTTCTAAAAAGGGAGGAATTATACAGCAGCCTGTCCTGGATTATGTTTTAGAGAATTCCTACATCAACAACAAACGACGCCAAGTGACAAGACAATAATACACATAACACAAAATATCCATGCGACTAATATATTATAATGTAGTTAGTTAAAGACTCGAAAGATTGAACAACTTTGTAATAAAGCTCTAATAAGGATAATTCATTTTTTAAAAACTATTTTTCGGTAGTTCGAAAGTTAATCTAAATATTTTTGCTGACAACGGAGATAATGACGAACCCATAGGAGTCCGGTCTTCTGTTTTTAATATTTATCGTTAATTGTGAAATAATTTTGGTCTATGCAGAGTGAGATTACATTTAATATTTCCGGTGTTATTACCGGTAAAGTATTATTGCAAATTAAAAGATCTTCAATTAGACTGATGGTCAATTGTGTGGGAATACTCGGAAAGGGTTCTTGACATCAAATTATACAAGTTTGATATTTGTCTTTAGTTCGACATCTTTTATTTTTTCTATTGATCGAAAAGAGTTTTTTTTATATTGTATTTAGGTTTAAAGTTTGCATATGTTAATATTATGTTTACTGACTTTTCGCTATTTTTAGACTGAAATGTGATTACTGTAGTACTCTATATATGGGACAAACTGGACGCAGTTCAGCGCAAGGTTCAACGAACATTTGAGAAGTTACAAGCTCAAAAAAAAAAAAAAGACTAATTACGCAAATCACCTGTTAGAACATAACTACGATTTCACCCTTGATCTCGATATTCTACATATTCAGGAAAAAGGACATAGAAATATTGAAACACTCAAAAACAATAATAATAATGTGATATTAAATGATCAAATCGACACTTATAATTCACCGCTTGTTAACAATTTTGTAAACACGTCCTTACTATTATCCACCCATCCATCAATTTGTACTACATTCTAATCCCTGATATTTAAGGACATACTTTTAGATTTAGCTTTAGTTGATAACTCATCGCTTCGATAATGCCACAGTGTGGTGAAACAATTTGTCAGCATTTGTAAATTAAATGTTAAAAGTTTCGTGTAAAATTTGAGTTTTATTCTGCAACCTTCGAAGTCAATGTATAATTCAAATTTCACGTATGTCATGATTTTTGTTAAATATGTACAGTAATCGAAATAATGAATTTATTCCATTTGGCGTTTACACATTGTCAATAAAGAGTGTAATTTAGAAAAAATACAAGTAGATTCAAAAGTCTACTAGAAAAATTATAAAACAACAAAAGTTAAAACAGTTAATAGGAATTTGGGACCATATGAAACAAAAAAAGTGATAAAAATGTAGCATTAATACGGCGTAAAGAAAATGTACATCTAAAAAATTTGAGACACGTTATTGTTACAAATGGACACTTCATCTGCCTCGCATCATTCTCAATTAAATCAGTAAAATGTAATTATTGACTAACCTCTATATGCCACTGCCCGACACAACTATTGAATGGATACTACAGCGAAAGAATCTTATTCTCATATAAAGTCAGAATGAATCCGGTATATGTTCGAATACATTGTAATTTTATTGCAGTAATTAAAACTCGCCATATAACAACTCTAATTGAACACTATAAAATTAATAACTATCGATAACGACTTTGAAATGGGTCAAATAATGAAAGTCCATTCTCCGATAAAATTACAATGTATGAAGCGTGACACCCCTCACGGTTTATTTGTTCGAATTGTACATTTATCGCATACCGGTAATAATTAAATCTATATTTAATAGTTTTGTTTCCAATTTCATTTCTAGTTAGAAGTAATTGATCAAAAATATGCTACTATGTATACGACAATCCATTACGTCGTTATTAAAGGTGACATGATATTTTAATTATGTTTCAATTAAACCCGTTGTCACGATAAGATCTTTCCGATGGATGCTTCGGAATAGATTATAAATGAAATATAAAATATTGATAATAAATATAAGTTATATTTATCAATTTTTTTTACCCCATGCAACTATTTCAAAATGTAAACACAATTAAATTGACATCCACGACTTGAATACAGAAACAGATAGTGTTACTCAAATTGGGGCCAGTGGTTCTGTTAGTGTTGCCTGATTGAATTTTAACAATTCTACAAATTCGATGAATTCTAGTTGTGAAAAATAAATATAGCTACTTACCCAAGAATATATATATCATAATATCATACGTACCTGACAAATTTTGCCGATGCAAATAAATTAATGGACGCTTTTCTAATATTGAACGATAACTCCACAATTTCAAATTTTATTGACAGATGTTTTAGTTGGAGATGATTCTACACCAAGATAAAACTGCAGTTCTATTATAATTCGAAGTTGGGACCCACAGCTTCAGAAAGGCGTTAGAAAATTGAGAATCACCTTCGAAAACACTCATGTCATATAAATCGCGGAATAATATTGTTGTAGTAATTAAATTAAAACATATGACCTTTAGCTGCAATGAAGTACAATCTTTACTCGAAATTGGGGTTAAGTATCAATAAAATGCAATTGTAATAAAGTGCAATTTTTATTCGAAATTTTATTGAGGTCATACAGTGATATATATAGGAATGAAAATCTTTCCAGACATCACATACAAGATACGAGGTAAGTACACCAAATCATCCGTAAATTTTATTCTATAACTTACTTATTAGCTTTCTAGAAATTAATTCTCACACACATCGTTTTAATTTCTTTGTTATTTACAGAATTCAAAATCGAAATTATTTCATGAATTAATTATCAGAATCGGCAATTGATCATTTCTAGAAATTAATTTCCACCATTACCAACGTTTGTTTTTTTTCGAACATATGAATATTAGTTCACTCATAGTTTCTCATGTATGTTGAGATTTTTATATGCTTTGATTTCAGTTATGATGAGTTCAGTGATTAATAATAAATGCTGTGAGTATTTAGAGGGGGCGAGCTCTTCTCCGCCGCAATCACCACCCAGCCGATCTCCGGAAAATGATCTAGATCTTTCGTATGTTATCACACTCTGAGTAATAGATTCGTCATTAATTCTCTTTTTATTTGTATTAGATGTTCAAATCCACAAACTAAAAGAAGTCGTCAATCTCCTAAAGATACCCATCTAGATCATTCGTATGTTACTACATTCTAATTGGTTGGTTAACCATTAATTATTATCTCTTTATTTATGTTAGATGCTATAGTACAACATCGTCCGTGCATAACAAAAGTGGAAAAATGGATGATCTCCGAGGTTATCTCCTCAACGAAGTAAGTTTTAATCTTTTTTATTTTAACATTATTCAACAATCGGCATTTGATGTTCATAGTTCAAGAAGATAGACCCTCACTGTATTCTCGAGGAATCTATTGAAAAGTTGGAGAGGAGTATAGAAATTAGTAAAATTGAACTGATTATATATGGTTCGGACCAGGTTTTCTTCAAATATATGAAAGCTGTAAGTAGTACTTACTCTCTCAATTGGAGTAACTACTAATAATGATATTGTATACTTCCAGATACGGGACATCCAACGATCGAGAGGGTATCGTTTTACAATAGACTTTGACAAAAAATTTTGTCTTCCGGATGGATTCCGCGTCACAATGGCTCGACTTGATGCCGACGTTTCGTAAACCATTACAGGTGGCATCTTCAGGGCAGGCTTGAGGCTTGAACTGAAACTGATTACAAGATTAACTGTCCGCGGAAATCTACTATCCAAAAAATAGACTTTGGCGATTAGAATTAGAATTATAATGTTCATTATAATGTTCATTATGTATGTTATCACACTCTGAGTAATAGATTCGTCATTAATTCTCTTTTTATTTGTATTAGATTGTCAAATCCACAAACATCAACTAAAAGAAGTCGTCAATCTCCTGAAGATACCCATCTAGATCATTCGTATGTTACTACATTCTAATTGGTTGGTTAACCATTAATTATTATCTCTTTATTTATGTTAGATGCTATAGTACAACATCGTCCGTGCATAATAAAATATACAAAAGTGGAAAAATGGATGATATTGGTTATCTCCGAGGTTATCTCATCAACGAAGTAAGTTTTAATCTTTTTTATTTTAACATTATTCAACAATCGGCATTTGATGTTCATAGTTCAAGAAGATAGACCCTCACGGTATTCTCGAGGAATCTGTTGAAAAGTTGGAGAGTAGTATAAAAATTTTTAAAATTGAACTGATTATATATGGTTCGGACCAGGTTTTCTTCAAATATATGAAAGCTGTAAGTAGTAATTACTCTCTCAATTGGAGTAACTACTAATAATGATATTGTATACTTCCAGATACGGGACATCCAACGATCGAGAGGGTATCGTTTTACAATAGACTTTGACGAAAAATCTTGTCTTCCGGATGGATTCCGCGTCACAATAGCTCGACTTGATGCCGACGTTTCGTAAACCATTACAGGTGGCATCTTCAGGGCAGGCTTGAGGCTTGAACTGAAACTGATTACAAGATTAACTGTCCGCGGAAATCTACTATCCAAAAAATAGACTTTGACGATTAGAATTAGAATTATAATGTTCATTATAATGTTCATTATTATTATTATTAGTATTATTGAATTTTGAAAGTACTTAAGTTATAACTCCATGGTTTATATGACTACGGTTAGTTACGCTGTGGTCTAGAGGTGACAGCATATACTCTGGAATATTTACTGGAGAAGGTTTTCATTGATGTTCAGTTTCTTATGGGCAAATGAAAGCCCATTTTTATTTTCCAATATATCCATGTGAATTATGTCAAGATACGGGACCATATCAATTTCGATTCATTTATGAAATTGCAGATTTTTACATATTAGTTTTATTTGACCAATGATGCATATTGTTATTATTTGGAAACAATAAACATTTTGAATTGTTCGTATTTCGTATCTTTCCTTTTAACCCATGCCCTTATTTTATTCTTCGATTTTTTCTGACGAGTCATGAGTCCTTTCCAACTAAATCGATCCCAAGGAAACCGTTGATAACAATTTTGGGCGAATCGGTCCCACTATTTTCCAGATGGTTCCCCAAGAAAAATTTCAGTTATGGCAGAAATAAAATACCCGCCGTATGTGTTGATGAATATTTGACCACTCAATCTTGCTCGAAATGTTTCGATAGAATGCCGTTACCACCAATCGCATTTCGTATATGTACAAATAATTCTATCTACAAAACAAAATTTTCTTATCTTGTTATTTTTATTTCTCGAACCAGCTCTACATCGGTTCACGATTATGAGTTTTATAATGTGTACGTTTGTTAGAAAGCATCCAACGACACATTTCAACGTTATTGATCACCCTACCCAGAAATGAGGTGTACATCGACGAAGAATATATAAGAGATTCGTGGGTAATTATTTGTCAGTTATTCGACCGAATCGATCATTATAAGCGTGTTTAGTATGTCCAGCGAAAACGTATCGTCTAGTAAAAAGTCGAAACGTCGGAAGATTGAATGGAGACCGATGGATTTGACAGACAGTCGTGACGGGAGGCAAGATTCGACAGGACGAAATTGGCCAGACCATTGGGAAGAAAGACAGGATTCTGTAACTGAGGATTTGACAGACAATCGTGACGGGAGGCAAGATTCTACAGAACGAAAATGGTCAGACCATTGGGAAGAAAAACGGGATTCTGTAACAGAGGATTTGACAGACAATCGTGACGGGAGGCAAGATTCCACAGGACGGAATTGGCCAAACTATTGGGAAGAAAGACGGGAGTGTGTAAGAGGAGATCGTGAAGAGGAACTGAATTTTAGAGAGAATTGGTCCGACTTGTTGGATGCAATTTGGCAACAAAAAAACAACGAAAATAATTTTCATGAATTCGAATTGGAGGAATTTGAATACCAAGAGTGGTGTGAAAAGTGGCTAGAGGAAGAAATCAAATAAAAATATATTGTTGAATGAATTGTTTCTATTTTCACCTTTTTCATTTTCACTTCCGTGTCGAAGAATCTCATTACTTAATTTTGCTCGAAATGTTCATAAGGGTGAAATGGAGATTCGTTCGACTAAAAATTCCAGGTCGAGAAAGTTCGATAAGAAAATATTTTACAATTTCACTCTTCGAACGATACGCTCGTGCATAACATGTTGGTTTAGATATTCCATCGATGAGAAAGAAACCTGATCGATAAAGTTTGTTCTCGAATACATTTTGTACAGACTGAACTTCTTATCGTACAGTCGCGAAATTTACGCTACGCGGAAATATTCGCGCTTGGGCTGGGATTCGTACATTTCACGTCGTAAAGCAAAGGATAAGTTGGTGAATCAGTTATTGCCAGCTAAAGATGATAATTTCGTGTTGGTTTGGTTTTGGAGATGGAACACTGGAGAAAAATTTCAGTTATGGCAGAAATAAAAAACCCGCTTCTGTTAGTGTTGCCTGACTGAATTTCAACAATTCTACAAATTCGATGAATTCTAGTTGTGAAAAATAAATATAGCTACTTACACAAGAATATGTATCATAATATCATACGTACCTGACAAATTTTGCCGATGGAAATAAATTAATGGACGCTTTTCTAATATTGAACGATAACTCCACAATTTCAAATTTTATTGGTAGATGTTTTAATTGGAGATGATTCTACACCAAGATAAAACTGCAGTTCTATTATAATTCGAAGTCGGGACCCACAGCTTCAGAAAAGCGTTAGAAAATTGAGAATCAACTTCGAAAACACTCATGTCATGTAACTCGTGAAATAATATCGTTGTATTCGATCTAATGTACAAATAAAATAATATCTGCAAGTTCGATACATTAGCCGATATATACCTTAACCGTGAGAAATTCGATTTGTTTAATGTGTGAAGTTTCATGCTTTAACTAGTTATATACATTAGCCGCAACATATATATATATATAAATATATATATATATATATATATATATATATATATATATATATATATATATATATATATATATATATATATATATATATATATTTGTATGTTTTCTTGGTATATTGGTTCGTACATATACTGATAATGAAATAAAAATTCTGTTTTGACGTTTCGTCAATGTTTATTGCCTTTATATATACGAACCAATATACCAAGAAAACATACAAATATTACAAATGGTTCAAGAATATCAACAAAAGTATATATATATATATATATATATATACTTCTGGAGCCCACCAGAAAGAGACGAAATATGTTAGTTTAGATTAAAGTATGTTCGAAGAAACCTGTTATGTAGTGATGTAGTCACTGTGGATTAGTTACAAAACTTTTTCAGAGATTTCACTATGACATATATAATAGTCCCTTTCAAATCGCAATACTTAGTGAACCGTTCATGTATATTTTCTGTACATTTTATCGACTACGTGAGCCCCAAAATGTATATTAGTTTCATGTTGCGGTGGATACTAGACTTTGCAATGTTGCCACCTAGCTTATGAGTGTTTAATGGAAGAGTTTGTATCATTCACATGATTAAACGACTCAATACATCGAAATAAGGCAGATTACGCAAATCTATAACTTCTAGGATCAAAGAAATGGTAATTACAAAACAAAAATTTTGACAATATAGCTTCATTTCTATGAAACAAACAAAATGAAAAAATGAAATTCGAACAAATTTTTTGGATGTAAAATATTTTTAAAAGAATGTTTCTAGAAAAATTTCTGAACTAATAAGGAATTTTTTAACTGAACTAAAAAACTCATTTTTCTCAACATTATTCATATACTTATTTTAGTGAACAACAGAAACGTCTAAAATTTCTGTAACTTTTTTGAATAATTATTTTGTATAAAAACTTTTATTTTCAACCAGTCTTTGTTGTAATAGGAGTCGACTATGGCTCATTTGATGGACATTTTTATTCTCTATTCAACGGCTTAGAAATTTAATTATATGAAAGAATAACTACTTTCTTTTTATACCACTTTTATTAATAATAACGTGAAAACGTAAATATAGTTTCAACACCGAAGTGCCATTATCAAACAATTAGAAAATTATGAAGAAATCAATGGAACAGTTCAAGTATAAATAGAGTAGAATGAAGTAGGGTTGAGATTAAGGGATCAACGGAAATTCCAAAAACAGGTAGATCATAGGAAAGTACAATATTACATAGTAAACATAGCAACAATTTGTAAATTAGTGTGATTATGATTTAACATTCTAAGAATTATTCAAAGAGCGGTTTGAAAGACTACAGTATTGTAATAATCTGGAAAGCTGGTACTTGGGAGCAACTATTAAACTTATTTATAATGTAATTGCACACAAGCCAGGTATACCAAGTCCAGCTCAAGATATTACTAGGTTATGTTTGTTTACTGTTCCCTCAGGTCAAAGCCTTATGGGATCATATGCTGCTACGGAGAGTGGAAACCTTGCTGTAACTATGCAACTCGAGGGTTGCGAAGGGTGAAAATTGCAGGGTTGCACTACAAGGAGTGCCCTGTCGTTGGTAGAATGGATTGAATTTAGCTGCCACCAGTTCCCTTTTGAGATGTTTTAGAGAATAGTTCAGGGAACGAAACTAAACTCGAAGGATTTCCTCTCCAGTACCACCTGGTATAGAATTATTAGGTAGCGGGCCTTTCTCGGACGAAGTATATACTAGGCTAGTATGACAGCTTCACGTTGCTGAAGATGTTCGGAATGACAATCCCGACATGATTGTTCTCTTCCACTATAACGTTATCTAAGGGATGGTGTATCAATGAAGAACAATGCGAACAGTAAAAGTTGTACATTGGGAGAAAAAAAGTTAATCGTACACAAAAACAATAATACTCACACAGATATATACATAAACATGAAGTGAAAAATATGATAAATTGTCAACAAGAAACAAAACAAAATTTAAATTGAACGAAATTAACTTGGTGCAAGTTTTTGAATGGTTTAAATAAAATATATATGATAAATTGATAAAACTTTATCAAGTATGATCAATCAGTGAATTATTGATTCGCCTGATATAACGTAGCCAGAGAGTTATTTCTTTGCAGGCTAACCTTACTTTTGAATTGAATATATCACTCTGATGGAGTAACTAAGGTTATGAAATGGACCAGAGGGGCCACTGATAGTAAGGTTGAGATTCCAGAAGGGTGATTCTCTAAACAAACAGCTCTGATGCCTTTTTGACAACTACCTGGTTCGCTTTGTATATATTGATCTATTAAATTGATTCAACAAATTAAACAATATAATGAAACCCTAGTTTCCAAGATGAATTCAAACACTTTCACTCAAGTTCGCCGCTTATGGCTAACTCTCCCTGTCCTTGAGGATCAGGGTCTCAATAGGGGTTTTAAGAACCCTTCAAATTCTGAATAATATACCCTTATGGCAACTTTTAAATAAAGATCTTTCCCACTAGACCCCCAAACAATTATATAATTGAACCTACACTTACACTAACCCTAATTTCAATTGTACCTATCTTAAGTAGGTCACCTATATGCACTACGAAATATGAGAAATTCGGCCGATGGATCAATACACTTCTAATAAATCAAAATACTCTATTACTGGTTACGGTCCTCTATAAACCAACACAAAAACGAGAAAAAGGGGGGTGCTGAACTCAGAATTTTTGGCTTGGATTCAGACTAAATAGCTTGTTCTATAGACTTACCCTGACTCAGTATTTAATCCTTAATCCACAAAGTAAACCTGTAACACCTGAGTTTACACTTCACGCACGGCCTTCACAAAATGTATCACGCGACGTCTTTTTGTTAAGTTATGAATTACACCCCGGAGCTAGCTCTCTCTCGCACCCAGATCAATTTGTCTAATCGTTAAAGGAAACAAATTTTCCAAAATATCAAATTACTTTAGATTTCTATATCAAGTTACCAATGACGTTCTTCACAATTTCTTTTACAGGTTATTTTAGATTCTAATCACCAAACTATTTTCACTAAATAGAAAATGATATTAAAGTAAAAAGTAAGTTCTCTTGAAACTGATACTTGGAATTATCTAAGGTGAATGAAAGTACTTTAAGAATGATAAAAATTGATTCGAATGAATTAATTTACTTTGAGTAATAAACAAAAGGAAAATATAGTTGAAAAAACAGAAATCTTGTAATTTGCAATACACAAAAAAAAACAATCAAATGAGTAAGTTGAAAATATCAATTAAAAGAATTAATGAATCTGAACTTGAGAGAGAGACGGAGCTATATGTACAAGAAGTGAGCTTACCCAGCAAGATACGACACAGGAACTGCCTTTTTTCCTACGAGTTTTCATTTTTATAATTCGAATCCCGCCGAAATTTCGTTTCCCTACCAGCTCGAGACATTTCAACTATAGCCAATGAGGTTTGCTGTACCAAAGTATACTTTGCTCTAACACACAAATCTGTATTTAGAGTTGCCTGCTTTCCCACATCGGGGGGCAGTGAGTGACCACAAAAAAATGATTTCTCCAACACTGCTTACTCAGCGGTTCTAATTTCCGCCTGTGATCAAGTGCAATTCTACAGATATGTACTTTGAATGCCCTAATCCTTAAAAATCACGTACGACTTGTAAAAGGTATCGGATGGCGGATTTCTGTCGCCAGACTGGAAGTCCATCAATTTAATCTGAATAAAACTCTAATTGTTGAATCTAGGATGTCTATGTAAAGTCTGTTCCTGTCAGGAATTTAGAATTTTAGATTTTGGAATGCCCGTAGGGACAGAACTACATGCTACGGAACGATTTGAGTTGTACTCTCATGTGCCTAGTATTCCTGGTTTACTTAGAGTAACTTGATATTCGGGAGTTTTCTCCTGCTTACGCTAATTTGATTCAATCGTGAAAAATAAATAATCCCTCGGATTATTACACCACCCTCACCTTAAAGAAAGAGCGGGGTTCGGAAGGAACCGAGCTCCTTTCTACAATCGGTATTTTATGCGTATTTTGAGCCATCTACCTACTTCTGACCAGCGTGGGAATCTAGGGGCACTAGACCCACCTTCACGCTCATAGATATGATCATCAGTCCGATTGGACTTCCCAATAACCTAAATTCTATTCAGCATATTCACGTGGATTTACCACATGACTGCAACAATACAATCCTTACGAGCTAAACAATGAAAGTCTACTTCTGTTTCCATATTGTCACAACACTTTTTCGGATTGACTTTTACGCACTAACCCGCACTGTCACTCGATGGTTTCACATACCAGGACGCTCTTGGAGACTGGACATGGACCTGCCGTACAACGAACCGGCTGCTGATCGTCTTCCCTCGCGTTCTGTCCAGTGGAGGGTTGGATACATCGCATGGGCGGCGGTGGAATCGGTGGTGGTGGAATCTGCGTCTGCTTCTGGTTCCCTGGCGGTGACATCGGTTGACGGAGCGGATGGAACTGCGTCCCCTGGACTTTCATGGGAGTGATGTCGGTTGACTAGGAAGGCGGTGAGGGTGTTCCATAGACATGCAAATAGATGTAGACCCCATCCGAATAGCTGGTACAGGCTCCATCCATTCAGGCCGACACCAACAACGAACTTCACCAATCGGAATATACAGTATAGGCCCAACAGCCCGTTCACGATGATCCCTATGCTTTCGAACCAACCCCATATCTGTCGGATGGTGGACCTGACGAGACTGGTAACTTCTTCCTTGCTGAATAGTTTGAGAGTTTGTATCCTTGGTCCAGAAACTCTATACCGGAAACCCGTCGCGCTATCATCGTTTGGACTGCATCTCTTTCCATACCGAAGATCAGGTTCCGTTGGCTTTTCCTCAGGTCCTCGGATGTGTAAAGACCCCCTGCGCTAATCAGCTTGATCGGTTGGAACTTCAATTGGTCCTCTGCTTCAATCTCAATGGTCAGTGGCATAAGACTCGTCAGTGGTAGTGGGGAGAGGCCGATCTAGGTTCCCTCGACTTGGTACAATGGTGGCATAAGGCTATTACATTCTATTTGAACAGCTACATTTGGAATGATGTGGGTCAACGGTGCCATGAATTTGTAAGGATTGAAACGATTGTGCTTCGTTACATACTTCCGCTCCTGGTTTGAATATGTAGCTAGATCATCCATTTGCTACTACCGAAGAGTGACAGTGCATGCCGCAATGCGAGATGGTTCTTGTAACCTCTACCAGACAGGCGCGTGCGTATCTTCGTCCGTGATCCCTTTATTATAACTTGTCTTCAGTGAAACCATCGTTGCGTTTACCGAGTCCTCTTCACAGTCGTACACGATCGACCCATTACCATTACCTTAATAGTGTCGTCACCAGGACGGGGTACATCCTTGGCACTCTGAAACAGATCCCGAGAAAAGGGGAGGAGAACACAAAAACAAAACAAAAAAAAATTAGAATCGGGCCCCTTATCGTGACATACCCCTTTAACTTCCAAACTCTATCCCCTCATCAGTGATAACATGAAATTGGGAATCAAACAACCCAAGGAATACCAATAACACAAAAAAAAAGTCGTATTGTCTCTACACGTTTCCCGACCATCTTAAAGGTCTATGAATTACTTTCCATTCCCCTAGGATTTACTCAATTCCCTTTCTCTCTCCCTAGGGTTACGTTATCTCCGAAATACATGGGGAGGATCCAACTGTCCCTCAATTAAGAGCCTCTACCCTCCGGCGCAGTGGTCCCGTTCACAGGGTGCTGCAGCCACGGAGGCTGGAAGGGTTACTCCCCCTTTCCAGAGGTTTCTAGCTCATAGTGAAAGCTGCTCTTATTTTCAACAAAACAAATCAAAATTTAAACGGAACGCGGTGACTTGAAGAGTCAGAGGTCCCGAATTTATTGACTCTACTTTGTTCATAGGGAACCAAGGCCAAGACTCCCAAAAGAGAACTAACTTGACACTGCATATAAGCTACTTGGTTCCGCTATGACGTCATTCGATCTAGGGTGAGGGTGGCTATATGCATCTTTGGTAGAGGAGTCTTGAAAATGAAGCACCTCTTAAGATAATCTACCCCGTAAATTATCTGAGTCGATTCCCGGCTCCCACTTCCTCAATTTACCGATGTTATGCCATGTTACCCACACCTATTCAACTCATTCATACTCTAGGCGGTGTCTTGTCACCCGCCTCGCGCACTTTCTCGACCCAATTTCCTGGCCTCATGGACGACTACGCGTCCCGCTGCTCTGCAGTCGGCCTATCTGCCCAAATTACTCATGGGTCTTTCCAAAACATACAAACTCCTGTACCTGCGCTGGGTACTTCACATTTTGGTATCGACCCCAAATTCCTGGTCGACTACCCCTACTGGCAAACCCTACCTGCCAGACACACAATTGACCTACCTGGCCTTCCTGTCCATCCTGGACTCAACAACTCCCTTCCAAACTTCGGGCTTATTACCCGTCCTTCTCCCTTGGCACAACTGGCCCAACAGTCCAACCTGGACTTTCTCCGTAAACAAAACTAAAAACTTTTCCGGCCTCCCTAGCCTATCCACTCCCAATTTGCCCTCGGTCCTTACTGGACCTTCTTGTGCTGACAGCCCTCTTGGGTATGACCTTTACTGACCTCGGGTATGATGGACCTTTCCCCACAGCATCGGAAGCATATAACGATTCAGCCCTAATACCTCCTTGAAGATTTGTGCTCTACAACCAGTTTTGAGATGCTTGGTAGAGAATCCTTCACAATGACCGGCTGTAGCCAGGTTCCGCGTTGTTCGAAGTATGGGACATCTCCGACGGACGCATATTACGATTCAGCCCTAATACCTCCCTGAAGATTATGCTCTATAACAAGTTTTGAGATGCTGGGTAGAGATCTTCCACAACGACCGGCTGTCGCCAGGATTCGCGTTGTTCGAAGTATGGGACATCTCGATATCGATATGCTTCGGCCAGTCGGAGCCGATCCTTGCTTCTGCCTTACTAGATAAGGTCTACACATTGCCCCGCGTCATACCCAATGTCCTTAGCACTCGAGGCACCTCCTGGCATCTCGATGAAGTGCGCGAATACCTCTAACACCTACATTCGCGCACCATCCACACACTGGAATGAGGAATCACTGTACTGGACCACTCCGGTGCAGAAATATAAATTCCCTCAGGCTACCTTCCCATCTCTATCGGGAACTGAGACAGTCCAATACAGTGACCTCTTTCCCACTACGGGTTACAACTACCCTTCCAACCTGGTCAATAGGAATATCCGGTCCCTATTTTAACTAGAGACAGCATACGCGCCCATTGGCCCAGTCGCTCCTTTTTGGGGGAATCTTACCCCTCAGCCATGGATTCGGCTACCATCCAATTCTACTATCAGTTACCCGGGAATGATACAGGGGTTGAGTTAATATAGATAATGTCGTGCGTAATATTTTACTATTAATTTCTAGCAAATTCAGTGAGCTTAAACATTTGTTATTCAGTAAGCCCCCAACTAATTAGCCGATATAACAAAACTAGACTGGTATAGCTCGTACATTTGAAATTCATAGACTGGTTGCCCACTGTATAGGCGAGTAAAGGTTTACTAATATCTCAATATTATTCGAGATCCCATGATTTCATTTCAATTTAACTCTAGTAGGTGAACACAAGGCCAATCCATTGATTGCAATACACAAAAAACAAAAGTCCGTTCAAATTCCTCGGACCTTTCCTACTGACACTGACCTTTCCAACATTGAATCATGAATTTCTGCTTTAATTTAGATTCTAATAACAAAAAAAAATAAAAAAATAATAATAATAGCGGCACACGCCATCTTAATTTCATCAGCCTGTAAGCTCATTGACCTCATTTAATCTCATGGCGCGCCAAACCGCCAGACCTGAATCTACTTGAATCCTGTATCTTCAATTTAAAGGGACCCTACGTGACTTCATCAATTATCTAAGCAGGGGAGAGCTTGGTGCGTTATAACGGCTCTAACCTCTGCTTCGCGCTGCTGCGGCAGGTTCCCGCGAACTACCCCCCAAGATGGATAGCGTTACGCAAATTACTTCCCTACGGGCCAGCTTGCGAATACTATGCGAGGAAGACATCAAGCCTGGACTATCGTCAGGGTGCTTGCTCTTCCTGGTCATCGACCTTCCAAATCTGTGGTGTTCTATAGAGTATCGCTTCCATCCCAGGGATTATCCACTCTAAATCCGTATACCGGGATAACAATTCCATATCCCTCACTAAACATAGTGTACTCACAACTCCATGCACGTACACGTCCCTCGTGTCTGCTGTGCCCATATCTCCCTTAATACCTCAGCCGAACGCTCGCTCGTCCCCATCCTGACAATGGGTTTTGAATTAAAAATAATGGGTACAGTCCGTTTAAATTAAAACCAGTTAAAGTTCAAAAGCAGTAATAAAACATAAACATACAAACATGAAATTTCAAAATTTTGCTCTATCAGTGTTCCCTAACATGACCTGTTTCTTAGACATGCTTTACTTCGTTTCTACCTAGGACCGACATGATTCGTGTCAACTGGATACTATACGCGAATGTTTTTAACACAAATCTCGTACTCCAGTCCTGGCTATAACTGTACTAGTTGCATAAACAACTGCAATAACACAATTATTCCCCTGGTCCTAGAACAGCTGGTTCCGATGTTTTCGCCTGAATCGTTAGTTCAGTTCAATATACAACAAAACAAAAAAATAATAATTCCTGTGAAGCGAAAGCATCATCAAGCAGAACTAAAGCACCTATCTTTGACTTGAACTCGGAATGGTTCCGCTACCGGAAAACCAATTGTGTACCTACTAGACACTACCCCAAAAAAAAAAAGAGAAATATTTGACCTCTCGTTAGCTTTCGGCTACTTCCTTAAATTGAATTTAGAAGAAATTCAAAAATAAAATATAACTGGTGAATTCAATCTGCGTTGAAAGTTAAAAAATAAAAAAAAAATTTTGACTTGAATTGTTACTATAAAAAAATTAATCTGTTTAGGTTGACCCTGCAATACCAAACAAATTAGGAAAAAAAAACGTAAAATAAAAAAAATAAAAAAATTAAACAAAATGTAAAATTCCAAACGCAGATCTCCCAGAATCAAAATCTTTCTGCTCGAGCACGTAATTAGTGCCTATACACGAGAGACACCTTTTGATTCAATTCACCCGGCTCCTTCCCTTGCTGGTTCACTGTTCCTTGACCTAGTTACACAAAAATAATATACACTTCCTCTTGGCCCTAGTCTGCGAGCTCCTACAATACTGTAAGCACTTAATCCAAGCTATTAAATTTAAAGCACCTACTATTTATTCTGATGGTGACACCCCTTTCCGATAAGAATCCGTTCTCATAAAAAGGTATACGGAAACCTTATCCGGTTCCCTAAATGAAAGGTTGTTTTTACCTGGTTGCTATTAACGATAATCAAAAACTTCCTAATTGGAAATAAATACTCTCCAAACTTTCAATTGCTATGCCTGATTTCAACGGCGCTCAGTGTATATATGCTTTAAATGATCTGACCTACTATTTACTGGGGTTATTGAACTACTACCCAATTAATAACCTTACTTTTCTATGTTCTCAACACCACTGTTATTTCCATTGCGTTATAACCTTACTTTAAAACAAAACAATGAAATGTTTTGTTACTTCCGAAACTGTCACTACTAAATTTTTCGAAGACGTGGATTATCACCTTGTTATTTAGACTTAAAAAACACCGCTGCGACACCAAATGTAATAATCTGGAAAGCTGGTACTTGGGAGCAACTATTAAACTTATTTATAATGTTATTGCACACAAGCCAGGTATACCAAGTCCAGCTCAAGATATTACTAGGTTATGTTTGTTTACTGTTCCCTCAGGTCAAAGCCTTATGGGATCATATGCTGCTACGGAGAGTGGAAACCTTGCTGTAACTATGCTAGAATAGCTACCCTTACTATGCAACTCGAGGATTGCGGAGGGTGAAAATTGCAGGGTTGCACTACAAGGAGTGCCCTGTCTTTGGTAGAATGGATTGAATTCAGCTGCCACCAGTTCCCTTTTGAGATGTTTTAGAGAATAGTTCAGGGAACGAAACTAAACTCGAAGGATTTTCCCTCCAGTAGCACCTGGTATAGAATTGTTAGGTAGCGGGCCTTTCCTGGCCGAAGTATATACTAGGCTGGTATGACAGCTTCACGTTGCTGAAGATGTTCGGAATGACAATCCCGACAGGATTGTTCTCTTCCACTATAACGTTATCTAAGGGATGGTGTATCAATGAAGAACAATGCGAACAGTATAAGTTGTATATTGGGAGAAAAAAGTTAATCGTACACAAAAACAATAATACTCACACAGATATATATATATAAACATCAAGTGAAAAATATGATAAATTGTCAACAAGAAACAAAACAAAATTTAAATTAAACGAAATTAACTTGGTGCAAGTTTTTGAATGGTTTAAATAAAATATATATAATAAATTGATGAAACTTTATCAAGTAAGATCAATCAGTGAATTATTGATTCGCCTGATATAACGTAGCCAGAGAGTTGTTTCTTTGCAGGCTAACCTTACTTTTGAATTGAATATACCACTCTGATGGAGTAACTAAGGTTATGAAACGGAACAGAGGGGCCACTGATAGTAAGGTTGAGATTCCAGAAGGGTGATTCTCTAAACAAACAGCTCTGATGCCTTTTTGACAACTACCTGGTTCGCTTTGTATATATTGATCTATTAAATTGATTCAACAAATTAAACAATATAATGAAACCCTAGTTTCCAAGATGGATTCAAACACTTTCACTCAAGTTCGCCGCTTATGGCTAACTCTCCCTGTCCTTAAGGATCAGGGTCTCAATAGGGGTTTTAAGAACCCTTCAAATTCTGAATAATATACCCTTATGGCAACTTTTAAATAATGATCTTTCCCACTAGACCCCCAAATAATTATATAATTGAACCTACACTTACACTAACCCTAATTCCAATTGTACCTATCTTAAGTAGGTCACCTATATGCACTACGAAATATGAGAAATTCGGCCGATGGATCAATACACTTCTAATAAATCAAAATACTCTATTACTGGTTACGGTCCTCTAAAAACTAACACAAAAACGAGAAAAATGGGGGTGCGGACCTCAGAATTTTTGGCTTGGATTCAGACTAAATAGCTTGTTCCAAAATCAGCCCCGCGCGGGTTAGCTATCCCCTTCAAAATGCAACAAGGCTCAAGTGATAGCTTATTTTATTGGAAATTTGATTTTCTATAGAGCAGTTTTGTGAAATCAATCGGTTTTTGTGTAAAGTAAGTCTAAAATCTGTGCGATTTCAAGTGCCTCCCCTACTTAAACCTGTATTGTAGAATATTTGGGAGATTCCTTGATTTTTATTTTTGATGAGGGATACTCCTGTGAAAAAAAATGTTATTCCAGATTCTAACCCCTGTGCGGGGTAGCTACCCTCTTGACATGAATCGACTGATAGCTCATTTGATAGGGATTTCTTTTGTCTATTCAATGATTCATATAATTTTGAATTTGCTCCAAATGTTTTTAAGGGGGGTTAGCTACTCCGCTCTGAGATTGGTATCTAAGGTGAAATTCTCACACTAAAATTTTGCTTCATCAAAAATAAAATTGGTGTGGATGAGAATTACCTCATACCACGAAAGAGTTAGTACGGGGTTACACTCAAAATCGAACAGATTTTAGACTTACATTTCTCAAAAGCTATTGAGCAAATTTAAATTTCCAAAAAATCGATGGTGGAAGCCGTTATTCTATGGTAATTTATCATTTTGATTATATGAAAGAATAACTATTTTGTTTTTATACCACTTTTATTAATAATAACGTGAAAACGTAACTATAGTTTCAACACCGAAGTGCCATTATCAAACAATTAGAAAATAATGAAGAAACCGATGAAACAGTTCAAGTATAAATAGAGTAGAGTAAAGTAGGGTTGAGATTAAGGGATCAACGGAAATTCCAAAAACAGGTAGATCCTAGGAAAGTACAGTATCACAAAGTAAACATAGCAACAATTTGTGAATCAGTGTGATTATAATTTAATATTCTGTAACGAAGCTTAAAATTTTGAAATATTATTTAATTTAGATCAGGCAGTAAATACGGTTATTATATGTAATCTCAGTTTGAACAGTTCATTATTTCAATAGATATGCGTGAGCTCCGAATGTATTTTCCGTGATTGTCACTTCTTTTTTCCGTTTTGGAAAAGAAGTTTTTGTGTCTCCGTTCCGAAGAAGATGTTTTGAGTTTTCCGTTTTGAAGAAGCAGTTTCAGTTTCGTGTCCCGAAGAAGTGCAGTTTTCCATTCTGCAGAAGGATGTTCATTTTATGTTCCAAGTAAGATATTGCTATTCCGCGAAGTTCCCGACGAAGGAAATCGAAGTTTTAACGTCAGGTTAGGGTATCTTACCTTCGTATTAGATTTTTTTTTTTGGATGAATTCTCAGATGAGAATTGGAATGGCTGGAAATTCGGATCTTCTTGTGTGAATGATTCGACGGCGACATTGCAACTTATATATATATATATATATATATATATATATATATATATATATATATATATATATATATATATATATATATATATATATATATACCTCCTACGTTGGCCTACATTAATTGCACGGTCTTTTCTGGATCTATAGTTATCGATCACACGTAACCCTTTCCATTTTGCACTTAACATAGATAACATGGTTGAAAATTAGAATAGATAAATTAAAATTAAATCTGAATAAAATAAAAAAAATGTGACGGAAAATTGAGAAAATAAGTCCAAATAGTAATTGTTTGCATAACATATCATGATGATGGGCTTTTTTTAAACAAATCATTTGTTTATAATTACTCAAATAACCCCCCAAAAAACACAAAAGAATCTATCAGCCGTACCATGTCTATGCTTATATTGAATACCAATGTATATTATGAGTTTGGTTCAAGTTAGAAAAAAAAAATCAAAAAAGAATAAGATCCCCTTTTTTTTATTATTTGATAAATAAAAAAAATTATTGGCAAAAAAAAAGTGCATTTCAATTTTGTTGTGATCACATGAAAGAAGGTTACGGATGCAGGTATACGGCAGGAAACTCGCGCGCTGGTCGTATACCGACCCCGCGTGCTAGTGGTATAAAAAGGGGATTATTTTCAATGAGCTGCGCGCTAGTCGTAGATGCCCTATAAATAGAGTAGAGTAAAGTAGGGTTGAGATTAAGGGATCAACGGAAATTCCAAAAACAAGTAGATCCTAGGAAAGTACAGTATTACATAGTAAACAAGGTAACAATTTGTGAATTAGTGTGATTATAATTTAATATTCTAAGAATTATTTTAAGAGCGATTTGAAAGACATATGAAAAGATCACTTTGATATAGGTCTAACTGATCATTGAGGATATTTTTATTAGAATTTTTGATACCTTTATGAAACTCTATTGATTCTAATGTACTGAATTTGAAACCTCTGGTTTGGTTATGTAAAATGATCAGGCTATCTGAATTAGGGAAATTATGACCAGTTTGTGAAAAATGATAAGCAAAGGTTGAGTCGGTTTTGTTGAGTCTATACGAGCGAAAATGTTCTTCGTATCTTAATTTGAAATCACGACAAGTTCTACCTATATGAAAATCATCACAGTCTGGGCAAATCATCTCATAAACTCCAGGTTTTCTATATTCTTCGGTTATGTCTGCGGCGTTGTATATAAGATGACCAAGTTTATTTTGAGGTTTGAAACTTGTAACGAAGCTTAAATTTTGAAAGATTATTTAATTTAGATCAGGCAATAAATACGGATGTTACATGTAATTTCAGTTTGAACAGTTCATTATTTCAATAGATATGAATGAATTCCGAATGTGTATTCCGTGATTGTCACTTTTCTAAATTTCCGTAATTTCAAATAAGTATAATTATTCAAATAGATGAATCTAATTCATGCTCGTTCAAAATTGCATTTCATTCCGATAAAATATGTTGCAAAAACAGGGGTCTGGCCAGTTAAGACACCAAACTTTGTGCAGCCTTATGTATAAAAAGGGCGAACAACCTGAAAACTCCGATAACACTTGTTTACTCCGCTGGGAAGAACTGGTGTGATATCATGAGCGCGAATTTTAGATCTAAAAAGTAGCGTCACTTTTAACCATTGTTCGGGGCATAAGTAAAAACTATTGGCACAAAAATAAGGATTTGGTGGAGCAGACCTGTCCAGAACCTCGGAAAACATATAAAAGCCGTGACAGCCGAAAGATCGCTGTCTTGCGTTTTTGAATTTCGAGCAGTGTAGTAGCTCTTGTGTTTTTGATTTTCAATCAGTGAAGTAGCTCTTTTGTGATTTCGATTTTCAATCCGTACCGTTAAAGTGTGATTATCATATTAGAATCAAAGTGAAATAATTATTATCCGAGTTCAAGTCAGATTTGAAAAAGTGAATTAACAATAGTGTTCCGTTTAAGTGAAATTTCGTATAAGGTAAATGGCTTAATATTTTATATTCGGGCATTACGATATATCTTCCGAATCCGAACCGACCGTATTTAAATCGTTTGATATATCGTAGTGCGTTTTAACAACATTTCAAGTAATATGGCTATCTGAATATTTACCGAATACAGCTATTACGATAGGACCTGTTTGATTCGTACTTTTCCGCAAATTGATCATTCTGAATCATTCATCAACCGATCCCGTACCGCTGAATTAAATTTAGCGACCGAACTTATCGTAGAGTTGACTTCTTGAAAGAGTTTTCATTTACCGTTTGAGCTTCATTACATTTTCCGTCTGGGTGTAATTTTGTGAAATAATACCGTTCAATTGCATTTAAATTGATTATTCTGAAAGTGTACTTGTTAAAATCAATATATATTTTAATATTTGGAATTCCCTGTTTTATTAAATTATTTCTGCTCCATCTTTAACGAGCTAAGTTATAACCAGGTATCAATTGTAATTAAAGCCTACAATTTCGATACTGTTTTCTGCCCATTGGACTCTGGTTATACTTCACTGTAGCTACCCTAGGGACAAGGCTATTTTTAGATAGCATAGTGACGAGCCTTGTGGAGAGGACCCTAGCAGAAGTCCTCAAAAAGGAGTAAACCTTTGGGAAAAATCTGGCGCCCGAGGATTCGAAGCTTACCGCAGTAAGCAATTCACCGAAAAGCGCAAGGGCACGTTATAAACTGATTATAAAATTATGGCGTGATAAAATGTTAGCTTACTGTACCGAAATATGTCAAAGAGATGAATTTGGTGGTAACATCTATGTGTTTTATACGCGGATAAATTTTATAGGAAGTTAATTGTTGTTGTTTGCGATTTATTAGTTTAATTATTTGATCTACCGGAAAACCATTATTGATAACTATTCGTTTGATCGTGTTCAACTCAATAGTGAGGTGTTCTATTGACAATGATATCGAAAATGCTCGATGGATCATTGAGTGATATGCTGCTAATTTATGGCTACGAGGACTAAACGATGAGTTTAGAATAGCGATGTCTGTACAAGAGTGGGTTTTCTGTAGATATTGAAGTTTATTTTATTATGGTCTCGTATTAGTGTTAAATCCAAAAAGTTTATTGTTCTATCTTTTTCTGTTTCTAACGTGAATTCAATTTTTGGGTGAAGTTGGTTAATAAATAATACAAAGGAATTTAATTGTCTGGATGTGCCTTTGAAGAAGGCAAGTACATTATCTGATGATGCATGTAGCATTTCCGCTCGTTTAGACTCAACAAAACTGACTCAACCTTTGCTTATCATTTTTTTACAAACTGGTCATAATTTCCCTAATTTAGATAGCCTACGCATTTTACATAACCAAACCGGAGGTTTTGAATTGAGTACATTAGAATCAATAGAGATTTATAAAGGGGTCAAAAATTCTATTAAAAATATCCTCAATGATCATTTAGACCTATGGCAAAGTGATCTTTTCATGTGTCTTTCAAACCGCTCTTAAAATAATTCTTAAAATATTAAATTATGATCACACTAATTCACAAATTGTTACCTTGCTCACTATGTAATACTGTAATAATCCGGGGGATTATTCATTTTTCACGATTGAATCAAAGAAGCGTAAGCAGGAGAAAACTCCCGAATATTAAGTTACTCTAAGTAAACCAGGAATACTAGGCACATGAGAGTACAACTCAAATCGTTCCGTAGCATGTAGTTCTGTCCTTACGGGCATTCCAAAATCTAAAATTCTGAATTCCTGACAGGAACAGACTATACATAGACATCCTAGATTCAACAATTAGAGTTTTATTCAGATTGAATTGATGGACTTCCAGTCTGGCGATATAAATCCGCCATCCGATACCTTTTACAAGTAGTACGTGATTTTTAAGGATTAGGGCATTCAAAGTACATATCTGTAGAATTGCACTTGATCACAGGCGGAAATTAGAACCGCTGAGTAAGCAGTGTTGGAGAAATCATTTTTTTGTGGTCAATCACTGCCCCTCGATGTGGGAAAGCAGGCAACTCTAAATACAGATTTGTGTGTTAGAGCAAAGTATACTTTGGTACAGCAAACCTCATTGGCTATAGTTGAAATGTCTCGAGCTGGTATGGAAACGAAATTTCGGCGGGATTCGAATTATAAAAATGAAAACTCGTAGGAAAAAAGGCAGTTCCTGTGTCGTATCTTGCTGGGTAAGCTCACTTCTTGTACATATAGCTCCGTCTCTCTCTCAAGTTCAGATTCATTAATTCTTTTAATTGATATTTTTAACTTAGTCATTTGATTGTTTTTTCGTGTATTGCAAATTACAAGATTTCTATTTTTTCAACTATATTTTCCTTTTGTTTATTACTCGAAGTAAATTAATTTATTTCTATAATTCGAATCCTGCTCTATAGAAAATCAAATTTCCTATAAAATAAGCTATCACTTGAGCCTTGTTGCATTTTGAAGGGGATAGCTAACCCGCGCGGGGGTGATTTTGGAATAAAATATTTCAATCAAAAACATGCATTTAAAACATTTAAATCGACCTATTCCACGATATTTTCAAACATTTGATCTCAAAGAAGTTAGTATGGAAGAAACACCTCAAACTTGCATTGTATAAATGTATTCAAATGAAACAAACTTATCACTCACAGGAAATGATACATCAGACATGCTTGGACTGTCAGGTATATATTCCAAACTACTGTCACTAAGCAAAATAATCTATAAAGTTTGATTTTAAGTTCAAATTGTACATACGTACTTTTTTAGAAATTGGATTATTTTCTGACATACTGTTCAAAACATTTCTGAATAGGCGAAAACAAGTACAGTGTTGAACGATTTATGGGCCTCTTATCATCGTTGAAATAAATATAAAATATACCATAATATACGCTCTCAGATGCAGCGCACCAGTTGTTACGGCGCACGGCTGAATTAAAGAATACAAAATCACACAAATTACGAATATGTGGGGCCCTCATGAAATTTTGTCTGGTACAGTGTTGTGACGAAACACGTGATTCAGAATGGCAGGGCGATATGGAGCCCATATACGGACCTCATATAGCAGCCGGGTCCCATATCATCTGCAAATAGTCAATGTATGGGTTTCGTAGGTATAGCAGGATATATATATATATATATATATATATATATATATATATATATATATATATATATATATATATATATATATATATATATATATATATATATATATATATATATATATATATATATATATATATATATATATTTGTATGTTTTCTTGGTATATTGGTTCGTATATATACTGATAATGAAATAAAAATTCTGTTTTGACGTTTCGACAATGTTTATTGCCTTTATCAAAATTGTTAATTGAATTAGTGTTTCCATGTAATTTAGAAAAGAATAGATGATTTCGATTAATGAAATGCGTCTGCAGCCGACTTGTGTTTTAAGATCCAATTTATTATCAGTATATATACGAACCAATATACCAAGAAAACATACAAATATTACAAATGGTTCAAGAATATCAACAAAAGAATATATATATATATATATATATATATATATATATATATATATATATATATATATATATATATATACATATATGCTGTATTGGGTTGCCGGGATGTACTCCGCGTTGTCGTAGATTGGTTTCGATAGAAACCGTTGATATGACGAACCACAGCTTCCGGCAAAACAATAGTAGATCTTTGCATTATTTTGCTTACAACATTTATTCTTGATAAAATATTGTACCAAATAACTAATGAACATATAAATTTAAAAGACTTCATTTTTTTTATTAGGGACATTGCAGTATTTTTTGTGTCATTGTCTCTAGATTCATCGGAATAAAGGGCAAAGAGAGCATCACAAATTTTTTCTAGTTCAAATCTAAGGGTTTTGATAGCATCAATTCGACTCTCCCAGCGGGTATCAGATAGCGGTTTTACTGTTAGCTTGGGAAGTTCTTTCATAAGAATACCCCATCGGTAGGTTGAGGCCGAAAAAAACACATATATTTCCTGAATAATGTTAAAAAAGTTTGTTACTTCAAGAGAGCATTTTGCAGCGTCATTTACGACTAAATTAAGGCTATGTGCCGCACAAGGTACGAAAAAGGTCTAGGATTAATATCCAAGATCTTTTTTTGCAGACCATTGTGTTTACCTTTCATGTTGGCACCGTTATCGTAGCCCTGACCTCTCATATCACCAATATTGATATCAGCTTCTTCTAAATATTTTAATAAAAAGTCGGTTAAACCCTGACCAGTAGTATTTGTAACTGGACAAAATCCTAAAAAATGCTCTCTGATTTCAACACATTTTGAATGCTCATTAATAAACACAAACCTAACAATAATTGTTATCTGTTCTTGGTGACTAACATCAGGTGTACAGTCAAGAATTATAGAAAAACATTTACATAATTTTAAGTTGTCAATAATATTTCTTTTCATTTTTTCTCCTATAAGAAAGATTAATCCATTTTGAATTTTATCACCCAAATAACTGGCAATTTGTTTGGTATTTTTTTGAACCTTATCAATGTGTTCGGCCATTACGTTATCAAATTTGGCAATTGTCTGAATAAGTTTCAAAAAATTGCCGTTACCTTTGTCAAAAAGTTTTTGATTGCTGCCCCTGAAAGCTAAATTTTGGTCAGCTAAAAACTGAATTACAGCTATAATTCTTTCTACAATAGATGTCCACCTCCTTTTTTCTATCTGAATTAAATTTTGGTTGAAAGAGTCAACCGTAATACCCTTTTCAATTGATCTTTCTAACTCAACCCATTTTTTAACACTTTCAAAATGTCCCTTACTTGTTTCGTGTCCTTCTAAGGTTTGAGATAAATGTCGCCAGTCACAATACCCATTATTATCATTAAAACTAGTTGCAGATATCTTAAATAATTTACAACAAAAACAATACACTGAGCATTTGGATTTTGAATAAACAAGCCAAGTTCTAGGAACTTTTTCATTATTACTTGATGTTTTTTCAAAGTAGGTTGCGCTAAAAGATCTATTTACATTATTTACAGGATATGTCATATTTTTTAACTGTACCGGTCCTATTTCGAAAATTGTCATTCTAATATTATCTGTTGATACTTGAGGCCAATAGGCTGGGTCTTTTAAGAGTTCCTCATTCACCTCGTCATTCACCTTACCAACAGTAAGTTTGTATAATTGCCTGAGTATTCGTTGTAGCTTTATTCGGCGTGTTCTTTTCTATTACTTCGGTGTCGGTGTCTGAATCCGATTTATCTTCTTCGTGCAGCTCTTCCAATTCCAATGGTCCTTCTGCGTCCTCACTTGAATCAAAATGTGCAGCATCTTGGTGTATGCTACTTGAAGGTTGTGGTTCCAGTGGTTCTTTGCTGGTCGTAGACGTAAAAAACTTTTTTAATGACCCAGCTAATCGTTTTTTATCTTCCTCTTTCTCCAACTTCCTTTTTCGGTATTGTGAACCAGAGAGTCTCTTTTGACCATCAGACATCTAAATCAAACAATAAAATTTCAAAATTCAAGTCAAAATAAAACATCATAATAATATTATACCTAACCTAATTTTAAAACTTACCTTTCAGTTTTTACCAATACCAATATTAATCACAATATGCAATACTACTATTATAGAATAATAATAGAAATAAAGTCAAATAAATATTAAAATTTAACAAGCAACATCCATCAAACCGCCATAAGAGTCAATCAAATCCTAACTAACTTCCAATATTATCTTACTCTGACATTAGTTTTTAACGAGTGCAAGTGCCCGCTCGCGCTTCTGTAAATCCCCGGATTCCGTAATCGTGCGCAAAAATTCCCGAATCGATATATTAGTATACAGAGTTGCGGGTTGCCTAAACCAGAGGTAAATAAATATAAATTGCGGAGATACATTATTTTTGTGTATTGAAAAAATATGTTTTTTAACAGAATTAAAAGTACTTTTGTCTTCCCAAAATCTCTGGCAGCATTTTGATTTTTAGCTACTCCTGCGCAGAGTCAAAATGAAAGAAATTTTGTTGCAAAGTGGCTTTTTTATTTTTGAAATAGGTATATTTTTTTTATGATATTTTGCCGCCCTATGTTAGTGCCGCCCGGGTGCCACGCACCCCTTGCACCCCCGGCACGACTCGGCCCTGCTTCTGGATAATTCAAATATTTTTTGAAACACTGGGTTAGTGAGTTACGTCGGCAGCACCGCCATACAAACGTATACACGTATCAAAGACAATTCCCAATCTTCATAATCCCGAATCCGAATTAATCGGTTTGGGCTTTCACTTTTCACTGTTATAATTAGAGTCAACAATCATAATACAAGTTAATTTATTACAGTGTAACGATTCACTGAACATTATTATTGCAATTTGTTGGCAATAATCATTTATATTATGTTTCCAAGTATTTTTATATCCTTTAAAACTTCAAAATTACATAACATGTACAATTATTATAAGGACAGATAATAAGTTTGTCCGAGTTCGACTATTTGTTATTGAACCTAAATAACACTTGAATGTGCAAATATTATCAAAATCAGACAAAAACTAAATATATAAGTCGATTACCTAGTTTTAAATGATCGTATATGTTCGAAACTATTATTGAAATCTAACATTGAAGAAAACCAAACAACTACAATAATACATAATGATATGATGTTTCTTCAATATTGTAATCATTTTGTACAAACATATTTTTACGCTTTTTATTAAATTGCTTCAAAATACTAGATCATTTTATATCTATAAGCATGAGATATCTACTGGGGATGAATGCTTGTATAATAGGAAATTGGAATTAATAAGGAATGATAATGCCTCACATTAAAAATATTCTTATTATACAAGGAACTAGTACGAAAGCACTATAACTAACCTTTAATTTATTTTAATTTTTGTATTACGTTTAAGCGATGTAAAATGTTATCATAATAAAGATCCACCTCAAAACAATAATAAACCATAAATCTTATAAGGTGTTCCAAAACTAGAATTTTACTAATATGCTACATTTTATGCAGAATGTTGACGAGTTTTGCGAAATAATACAATGATTTGGACTATTGTATGAGAGGTAATTCATCAGAACTATATATTGTCACAATCTTTTATATATCTAGTAGAGATCTTAATATTCAGTTTGCTATAATCAGGTCTTCTATAATTTTTAATTTCCAAATCTACATACTTAGCTTTTTGATATTCAGTTATAGTTCATTAAAATCGGGCTAAAGATTGGCCTATTCATTATAGACAACAAGACATTCTTCACAACTTTTTCTCCAAGACCTTGCGGAGTGTCGTTTTCAAATATCAATACAGTATCGTCTGCATAAGAGAATATAGGTTTACTTAACTTCAGACGATTCGGATAATAGTGATAGTGATAGTCTAGGTATAAAAATAAGGGTCCGACAGTGTATTTCCAATTTTTATTATTCAAATTCAGTGATGATGACATCTATCACGATACGATAGGAATAAACTTCTCATAATGAATTATTTTATTATCTCTCATTTTCTGTCTAGATCTACAGACCTACCATATTAGAACTTCCGAAATGTAAGAACGTACGAAAAAAAATTATTCAATTTAGCATACAACTAGTATGAAGTTATAACTAGAGTGTATGTTGCCGCTTTTTATATAATTGTTTCACATTCTATAAGATACTCGCATTTGTGTAAAAATGAAATAAAATAACTTATTTGCTTCATTATCTTCACACAACTGACGAAAAAGAAAAATGAAATAAATAATGTTTTTAAGAAAATGTGCCTAAACGTACATTTGGCTTCCGGAGATTGAACCCGGAGCGGCCGAGGATACTAGACGTGGGAACCATTTGACACGTTAGGCGACCGGGGCATTATAATAGTATTGTTTTTTTCAACTTGAAAGATCGTTTTTTTCTATAATTCTTTTTGTTGATATATTTGTTGAACGATCTTGTTGAATTTAGGATGATAGCAGTTCCAAACTGACTCAAACTTACCGTGAAAGTTTGAATCGATTCAAAGTAATACTTTGAAGTCATGCTTTTTAAAAATTTTCAACCCTCCAGAAAATAGTGTGTTTATGACACGACTTCCCTGAATACTTTTAGGGTTCGTCGCCGAACAACAGAGGATTTTCTGTCAAAATTTGAAAATGATAGAATCTTTTGTTTTTGAATGATTGTGTAAACAAATTTTGTACACGACTATTGCATAAAATATGCATAATGCATGTGTTTCCTCAAGCATAATGATATCCATTAATCACTAGCGAATAATGAAATCATTATTCACTACCATCAATATGACAAACATGATAGAAATGTATAGACAAATACGATAAAAATAGAGCGTGCTATGAAACGTCAAGTCAGATCGAATTTAATTTGAAACGTCAACAATTTGTTAGTTCGACTTGTTTCAACAGCAAAGTTTATTAGTATCAAAGTATTATTTATGAGTCGTGGACAAAGTATAGTTTCTACTTGCATATTATGGCTATTATTCACTTGGATGATTTACGACACTCGCCTGCGGCTCGTGCCGTAGCCGTAGGCCGCAGGCGAGTGTCGTAAATCATCCAAGTGAATAATAGCCACCATAATATGCTCGTTGAATAATATACTATTATGTATCCAACACTTCAATTCAAGTAAGTCACTTACCGTGAAAGTTTGAATCGATTCGATATAATACTTTGAAAGTCATGCTTTTTAAAAATTTTCAACCCTTCAGAAAATGGTGTGTTTATGACAAGACTTCCCTGAATACTTATAGGGTTCGTCGCCGAACAGCAAAGGATTTTCTGTCAAAATTTGAAAATGATAGAATCTTTTGTTTTTGAATTATTGTGTAAACAAATTTTATGTATCCAACACTTTAATTCAAGTAAGTCAAAAAGCGCCTAGACTAGATCATAGTCAAAGTATAAAGGTCTGCTGGAGCCTCCCTTCTACTCTCTATAAAATTCGAGTGCAAGCTGATTGGTCGTTTATTTCGTTTATTTAATGTTATTGACGAAGACATAATATGGTGTTGTTACGTGCCGGCGACGAGCCGATGAGAGCAAGGCTGTGATTGGAGGAGCTAGGTAACGTCACCCAGCGCGAGAAACGATGGTAGGGAGCCTCCAGCAGACCTTTATACTTTGACTATGGACTAGAAGACATACTGTTCTATGGTTTACATGTTTTTACTATTGTTATCCGATGTTTCTCGAAGTGCTACATTTCGCAATCTTATCACGTTCAGAACTTGCTAACGCCACAGGTTCCGGGATTTACAAGTGGCCTATCGAAATTAGACGTTACGTATTTTATGAAAATGCCATTGCATGACCGCCAGACGTCATATTTTAAACGTGAGGGTCGAAATCATTTTGCTGTATCACCAGATGAGGTTCCTGCGCGGAAGTGGGCCCTGACACTTTTTACATCGATCTTCTTGTTACTTAGTTGTTGTTTCGTGAACCTTGCGACCGGCGACAGCTATAATAAAGTGTTTTTTGCTATTGGCCGCTGGCTTTTACTCGCCTTCGGTATATTTAACTCCCTAGAAAATTCCTTTTGGTACGTTGCACGTGAGACTCGCGTAGTTGATAGCAGAGATTATGTCTTACTTACCGAATTAAATTTACTATTCAATAGTTTTTTTTTCGAACGATTTTGTTGAAATTCGGGTGAGAGTAATTTTAAGTCAACCTGAATGCACTGTGGAAGTTTTGAATCGACTCAATGTATACTTTCAGAGTTATAATTTTCTTACATTTTCAACCCTTCAGAATAGGGTGTGTTTATTATACGATTTCCCTGAAAAACAACAGGGTTCGCCTTCGAACAGCAAACGATTTTTTGTCAAAATTTGAATAGGATGGAGGACCTTTCGCTTTTGAGTTATCATGTTAACACATTTCGCGGCATAACAGACAGACAGAGAGACCGATATTTTAAAATTTGCTCGAAATTCGATGAGAAATACTATGGTGCAAAAATCTTGGCTCTAGGACTTTTTCAACGATTTTAGAAATAGCTTGAGTGGATGCAATATACTTTTCGGACTTCGTCTGCGAACAGAATGGCCAACGATACGATTTTGTATTGAGATTAAAAATTATGTTGAATTAGCCTTAAATTTGGCCGTTATCAAAATATTATTGGATTATAAATTATCAAACCAGAACATAATATAATGTCTGTATACATTAATTGGACGGACGTTACTTTAATTTAGTCCTATTATTTACTACAATTGAGAATTTGAATACAGCAGTAGTTAGATGACACAACCTGCGAGTGAAATACAAGTACTAAGTGAACATACATGTTATTAAGTTTTAATAATCGTATGCTGGTATTGGAAAAGCAAGCATACTGTAGAACTTTGTGCCTTATTCACATTTTGTACGAGTTGGTATTTTTGATTAATAAGTACATAGATTAGTTTTCATGTTTCCTAGGATATAGCGGGTGGCTATTATTTCTTTCAAGTGATTCCTTAAGAGTTCATGAGAGCGATGATTAGGATGTTTTTAAGGGTGAAAGATTCAAAAGATAACCCAAAAATTGTTCGGCGTTTTGATTTCAAAAAAGTACAGGTTGTTAGAGGTGGTGTAATGAAAATTTTCCTTTGTGGAAAAGTATCAAATTACAATTATCTTTCAAACTTAAATATTTGATGATAATTTTTTGGAATTTTTCAAACTACACTGGCATTTAAATTTTGTGTGATATGTGTGTGCTAATAATTTCTTTGCAATTTCCTAACCTGGTGTATTTACGTAAGGAATTGTGGGCCTAATAAGTCAATTTTTCAATGGCTAGGGTTTTTGTGGATTCACGTTTAAGAGAAGATCGGTTTCTTTATCAGCAAATATGAATTATTTTAAGTTTTGAAATACTGTTTTTAGGTTTCCATTTATGATAAACCTAAGCTCATATAACAAAGCCCAGAGTCATATAAATTCAAATTGGGCATGCCGATTAATGATTAACAAGAAACAACGAAACATAAAAAATAAAGTAGAAGCAGAATTATTATAAATAAGCCACCACCGGCGCAAACCACACAGGTACAAAGTAGAGAAGACGAACGAATGAACGAATAAAGCAATAACGAATAATGGTTATTGAAATAAGTCGGTTATTCCCAACACTAATTTCCAGTTCAGTTCTGTAACTAGTCACAAGACGATAAAACAAGATAATATTTATTTTTACAAAGTTACTTTATGACAAAATGAAGCATTATCAAGATATGAGACCAAAAACATGATCAAGGCCAGTAGATCGCCAGTTACAACTTCGAAATTTTTATGAAACTCGTTTGACAAAGGAGTGGGGAAGTCTTTGGGAATGTTTAATACGATAATTTTCTTCTGTAGAACTTTTTTTTTGCCTGATTGAATGGTTCCAGAAGATAATTCCTAAGAGGTGTTCTAGTGGAATATTAATTGGTCATGTCGATATCTCCAACTATTTATACTCCGATTTTTTTGAAATATTTAATGAATACATGCAGTAAGCGAGACTGTGCAAACAAATTATGAATTCTACACAATGCTCAATTCTTTATCCGCAATCAAAATGGACGTTTTGTATTCTTTCAATGGTTTAGTCATGTTCAAAATGCTGTATGTTTGAAATGTTGCCGATTTCCCGTTATACAATCAAGCCGACATTTTGTCCATAGCTTTGGTTCTGATGACAATGCAATTTCCTATATTACCGCATAATATCGTTCTGAACCCAATATAGTGGAGGCCTTATAATATGACGGATTAACTTTTTTTTTATAACCACCTTAACTTTGCTATCAGAAGAAAGAGTATGACGAGCACAGTACTCATCCTAAGTAGAAGCAGAAAATATACTGGAAATGATCTAATGAAAGATATTAAATTATATTCTATTTTGCATCGAAATTTTATCCAAATGGTCTAGATGATCAATTTCACTACCCTATGTTTGATAATAAACTATTAAGAGTTCACATTGTGGATACACATATTATAGTGTGCCACCTGCTGTCAGCTTGACTTTCTCATACCGATATTTACTGTCTCATGAACTATGAAAATGCACCACAGAATCAAGAAGTTTAGACTTTTTGCACACAATAAAGACATGAAATAGATCGTGAAGTCACATAGCCGACATCACTTGAATCTTAAAGTGAGAATTTCGAACCAAATAAGATATGAAAACGAAGGTCGACATGTGTAGCACTGACTCCTTCCCTTTTCCTTTCTGACAAAATGGATTAGGTAATTATCATAAGAAGAACTTGATCAGATTTTATATTTTTTGTAGATTTTTTGGTAGTATTTTTCCAACAGTATGGAATCAAAATAATTTATTGGAATTAAACATTCTCATAACCAAAATGCAATGAGAAATAGAAAAAAAAATTTCATCGTTTATAAGCTGATCAAAATAAATTATAATAATTTTGTTACTGAAAAAAACTATGTTATACGTTTTAGTTCAATTTAGTTTTGAAAGAAAATCATAGCTTAAAAAACATTAATTTTTATTATACATTAGATGGATAGAATTGAACTAATTCATGTTTCGCTTACTGCAAGTGCCATTAAATCAAAACTGAACAGATAAGGAGGAGGGGGAGGAAACCCTGGGTTAAGGAATGATTCTAACATGCCCAAATCGGGTTGTGTAAGTGAGTTTTAATATAAGGAAACTAACATTGGTGATCCTTTAGGGGAAAATGAAAACTGGAGCTTCGGTGATCCTTTCGTGTACATGAAAAATAAACCTCCGTTCTGCATATTGGCAACAGCGCCGTACCCGAAAGGATCACCGCAGGATATATTCTTTCCGTACCCGAACTAGGCGAACTAGAACTAGTTCGCCTAGATTTTCCAGACTCTACGGTCGAATCACCTGAAGATGGCAAATGCGACTTTGCCGAAACGTCGTGAAATTGGTCCTTTTGAGGACCGAAACCACACAACGCGGATCAATACCCGAGAATCCAGTTCTACATATATATTGTAACGAAGCGTCGTTACTAATTGATATTATTGCCCAAGTAAGTCACCTCTACCGAAATAAAGGAATCAAACTTTGTTACACTATGTGTATAAAAACACGACAGCAGAGTGTAGCTCCTGATAAGCGAGTCCGCGTTCCGGCGACATTCTCAATGACATGACGTGTCAACTTCAGAGTATAATAGGAGGCCGGTCTCCCATCTAAGGATGACTTGCGAGGAGACCACCGTAGCTGAAGTAGTAAACCCGAGATACCGAAAGTAGAGTTTTTCCATTTAATCCGATAAATGGAGAGTAAGTATATTCTCGACTTTGCTAACTAATAATTTTTCCGTAAAGATTCAATTGCCGAATTTACATTTCAATAATTCTAGAAAACAGTCCAGTGTTGACGATTGTTTTTCCTGAATATATTGGGAAACGCCGTACTGTTCATAATTAATTATTATTTTCCGTCACTATTTGAATCTGAATTTACATTTCAATAATTCTAGAAAACAGTCCAGTGTTGACGATTGTTTTTCCTGAATATATTGGGAAACGCCGTACTGTTCATAATTAATTATTATTTTCCGTCACTATTTGAATCTGAGTTTATTTCAATAATTCTAGAAAACAGTCAAGTGTTGACGATTGTTTTCCTGAATAGATAGGGAAGCGCCGTACTGTTCATAATTAGTTATTATTTTCCGTCACTATTTGAATCTGAGTTTATTTCAATAATTCTAGAGAACAGTCAAGTGTTGACGATTGTTTTCCTGAATAGATAGGGAAGTGCCGTACTGTTCATGATTAGTTATTATTTTCCGTCACTATTTAAATCTGAGTCTATTTCAATAATTCTAGAAAACAGTCAAGTGTTGAAGATTGTTTTCTCGAATAGATAGGGAAGCGCCGTACTGTTCATAATTAGTTATTATTTCCCGTCACTATTTGAATCTGAGTCTATTTCAATAATTCTAGAAAACAGTCAAGTGTTGACGATTGTTTTTCCTGAACATATTGAGAAGAGCTGTTCCGTTCATGATTTAATAATATTTTCCGTGAAGAATCAATTTTTGTTTCAATTTTCAATCAAATTCTACGAGACGATTCAGTGTTGACAGTCGTTTCATATGAATGCAATGATGAATACCAGTTTAGTTAACAATTAAGAATTTCCGTAAAGAGATTGAGTTCCATTTCAAGTTAGGGATTCCCCGTGAACAATTTAATAGTAATTTGTTCTTCCGAACACTGATTCCGTATTTCTATTAAACCAAAAGATAAACCGAGGCGTAATAAATTGTCATAAGGAGAGACACAGTAGTACACGGGTGCTTGGTCACCTCTCAAGTAAACAGATTTCCGAGTCGAATTCAGGAAGACGTGTACAATCTGATATTCTCATTTCTTACATCGTGTTAGGGTATATTGACCTAATCGAGATACCAGCTGTTAGTGAGCCTGATAAAAAACTTTCGCGGAATCATTTGGATTTAATAATCGAATAGCGTACGTCATATAGGGATGACCGAATATCACTGTCTTATAAATGTTGTCATTTCCAGTGAAAACTCTGTATAGATATTTTGATTGTTGATAATTGTATATAATATTGTAAATAGTTAATGATTTATTTCTGTCAATAAATAGCTACAAAGGTTTGTCATCATTTTATTCAAGGCAAAGACATTATTCTTCTGTAGGAAGAGCATCTCTCAAATACCAACCACAAAACTAAACTAGAAGAACTCTGACCTTCTTACTTGTAAGAAACCCAGGCAGGTCTGCTAAGGTACATGACCGTACCGTAACCTTAGGGGGCAACTAATCTTCCACCAAAATTAGTCATTTGGGCGGGAGTTGGTTACAAAATGACGCCCGAGCAGGGACCGTAAGTTGCCCTAGAAGGGGACTTTGAAAGAAAAAAAAAACCGAACAAAACTTGAAAAAAAAATCTGGAAATTTTATTTTTGTGTCTTTGCCTTATAAAATGAGTGTGGAAGAAGGTGGTTCTAGATCCTTAGGCGATAGTAGAGTATCTTGGATCTACACAAAAAGGAAGGAGGAACTGGAAGTAGAACTGTTCAAAGTTGGACTCAGCGTGATGGGAACAGTAGATGACATGAGAAAGCGATTGGTGGAGCACTACCGAACTCATCCCAGAACAGCAGATGGAGAAAGAGAACTCACGTCGGGAGGAGAATTTTCTCAAATACCTCCACCCCCCCTGACAACAGGGATCGATCTAAGCTCATGGACCAGGTGCGAAAATGGGGTTTGCATTTCGAAGGAAAGAAGGATAGTTTAGAATTCCTGGAACGATTTTCCGAATTGAAAGAATCGTACGGAATTGAGGATACAGACTGTCTTCATGTATTACCGGAAGTGCTGAAAGGGCAAGCTTTATTGTGGTACCGGAATAATAACCGACAATCGGTCACGTGGGATGACTTCATTGCCGATTTCGAACTGTATTTTCTACCGACAAACTATCGCCGAGATATCCTGGATTCCATTATAAAAAAGGTTCAGGCTCCGCAAGAGTCCTCTAAGGACTACGTGATTGCTCTGCAAACTTTATGCAGGCGTGGACAAGTATTGTCGAAAACCGAAGAGTTATCAAGGATTTATAAAAATCTCCGCCCGGATGTGAGACAATATGTACGGCCCAGGGATTTTACTTCTCTCGCCGAATTGATCCGATTATGTGAGGAATATGAAATTGTAGAGCAAGAACTGGTGCATACTAAAGCGACGTCCAAGGTACCGAAAGACACCAACCCGCCTCGAGCTATCAACATGATTCTTTCTCCCACGGGATCCAGGGCCCAGGGGATATGTTGGAGATGTGGAGGGAAAGGACAGAGGCGGTTCCAATGCAGGGGTCCCTTTAGAAAATTTTGTTCCCAATGCGGAAAACAAGGCGTGTTAACCAAGGATTGTGGATGCCAGAAGGCATTTTCGGGAAACGCCCGAACGTCCGACGCCAAGACAGGCTTCGTCGGAACGTTATAAGTCCGTTGCCTGTCACCGGAAATGTATCCACGCTTGCCGAAGCGTTGCCCGATCCGAGAATACATTTAGAAGTGAAAATCGGATCAAGGAAATTCTCCGCTTTAATTGATACGGGATCGGTTAAATCCTATATCAATGATGACGTCGCCGATTATTGTAATGAACTGAATATTCCGGAAACCCGCACTTGTCAAAAGTCTAGCTTAGCGGATGGAACTATTATTAATATACAGAGAGGATACTATATTAAATGTACCGCAGCCTCGCAGGATAAGGAAGGTCAATTTTTAGTACTTCCCGGTATGGTATCGCAAATGCTTATTGGAATAGATTTGATTCGCCACTGGAGAGTGACAATCAACTTCAGCGAACCTAGGACTTTCGACTCTAGTGAGCGAAGAGAGGTTGATCCCATACAGTCGATAACTCGATTAGCGACGACCCAGGAAGCACGGTTGCAGGCATTTTTGGAGAAGGAATTAAAACAATTTGAGGGTATTAAAGGATGTACTCCTTTGGTAAAACATCAAATTAAATTAAAGAACATAACTCCGAATAAACAACGATACCGACCTCAAAATCCTGCTATGCGAAAAGTTCTGGATGAGGAGGTGGACAAAATGTTGAAAGAAGAGCAAGCAGAAATTGCCGTTGTTCAGGAGGAAAGTGTCGACCCGTGGTTGAACAAGAAAATGAAAGAAGTTTCGGAAAAACCCGAACAATGGTCAGATTACCGTATAGAGAATAATCGTTTGTACCGATATTTTTATGAGGCAAATGATTATACCGAAGGAGCTCAATCCGAACCGTGGAAATTATGCATTTCCAAACAAGAGCGGCCTAGAATTTTAAATGAATGTCATGACGAAAGCACCGCGGGACATATGGGCATTACGAAAACAATTGCCCGAGTGGCCCGAAAATATTTCTGGCCATGGATGTTTAGAGAAATCTCGCAATATGTTCGTAATTGTCCCCAATGTTTGAAACATAAAGCCTCGCAACAACAACCGGCAGGACTAATGCAGCAAAGTCAAGTGTCACAGCCCTGGGAAGTCGTGAGTGTAGACTTGGTGGGACCCTTACCACGCTCATCGAAAGCTAATAATTATTTACTAGTGTTTCAGGACAAAATGACGAAATGGGTAGAATGTCAAGCCATTCGGAAAGCCAATACCGCAACGGTTCTTCGAATTTTCCAGGAAAGAATATTGATGCGATTTGGATGTCCTCGAGTTCTGATCAGTGATAATGGCTCTCAGTTTATAGCCAACCAATTCAAAAGTTTTCTAACGGAAATTGGCATACGGCACAAACTGACCCCTCCGTATACACCGCAAGCGAATCCCGTAGAGAGGGTTAATAAAGTTATCAAAACCATGGTCGCTCAAATCTGCGAAGTCGATCACCGAAAATGGGATGTGAGTCTACCCGAATTGATGTTTGCCCTCAATCCCGCCCGTCATGACTCCACTGGTTTCACCCCGGCCTTCTTAAATTATGGGAGAGAGCTGGAACAACCACGCACGCTGTTTCGAGAAGCTCAAGGACAACCCGACGCTTGCAAAGAAAATTCCGAACCCGCCGTATATGCAGAGTATTTGACTGGCTTACAAGACGTGATGAGTTTTGTGAAACTTAAGTTGAATAGGGCCTATAATGTCCAGAGCCATCACTATAATTTGGGACGTAGGGATTGGATACCGCGAGTAGGAGATGAGGTCATGAAGAGGGAACATCCACTGTCCTCAGGGGTGCAAGGATTCGCGGCAAAACTGGCTCCCAAGTTCGCAGGCCCATACCGTGTGAAGAAGATCCTGTCTCCGGTAGTAGTCCTCCTTGACAATGGAAGAGGGCGACCACCTCTTCGAGTCCATGTCAAGGATTTGAAGACAATAACTAAGAACTATTTTTTTTATTCCCTCAGGTATGACGTCCAGCCCGCAGATTCGTACCCCTGAGGTTCCCCGTACTCCCGGAGACGATGCCGAGGCCGCTCTTCAGCTGGGTCGGAAGTATCTGGAGCTATTCGGACATACACCGGACACGAGCCCGATTCTCCAATTGTATTATTCCCCGTTGCCCAGCGAGATGCCTCCAACCGCCGGCCGTCTTCTCTTCAACATCAGCCCCTCCCCGAAGGCAGAGACTTCTGTTCCCAGTGTAAAGAACCCAGTGCCCCAGAGTGACAGAGACACCATTAGTGGCATAATTAGGATAAGTAGTACTAAGACTAGCGTTAAGAATATTTGTAAACGTCCGCGCCGAAAGAAATTCCGCTATTATCGGGTTAGGGATCCTTCTGGTAAAGTAGTAGTCCGCGTTAAGCTGCCCTGGGACAGCACAGAGACGCCAACTTACCAGGAGTATTTGGATGGAAATATTTAATAAAATTAAAATTTTTCCGAAGAAAGGGAGGTGTGTAACGAAGCGTCGTTACTAATTAATATTATTGCCCAAGTAAGTCGCCTCTACCGAAATAAAGGAAGCAAACTTTGGTACACTATGTGTATAAAAACACGACAGCAGAGTGTAGCTACGGATAAGCGAGTCCGCGTTCCGGCGACATTCTCAATGACATGACGTGTCAACTTCAGAGTATAAAAGGCGGCCGGTCTCCCATATAGGGATCACTTGCTAGGAGACCGCCGTAGCTGAAGCAGTAAACCCGATATACCGAAAGTAGAGTTTTTCCATTCAATCCGATAAATGGAGAGTAAGTATATTCTCGACTTTGCTAACTAATAATTTTTCCGTAAAGATTCAATTGCTGAATTTACATTTCAATAATTCTAGAAAACAGTCCAGTGTTGACGATTGTTTTTCCTGAATATATTGGGAAGCGCCGTACTGTTCATAATTATTATTTTCCGTCACTATTTGAATCTGAGTTTATTTCAATAATTCTAGAAAACAGTCAAGTGTTGACGATTGTTTTCCTGAATAGATAGGGAAGCGCCGTACTGTTCATAATTAGTTATTATTTTCCGTCACTATTTGAATCTGAGTTTATTTCAATAATTCTAGAGAACAGTCAAGTGTTGACGATTGTTTTCCTGAATAGATAGGGAAGTGCCGTACTGTTCATGATTAGTTATTATTTTCCGTCACTATTTAAATCTGAGTCTATTTCAATAATTCTAGAAAACAGTCAAGTGTTGACGATTGTTTTCCTGAATAGATAGGGAAGCGCCGTACTGTTCATAATTAGTTATTATTTCCCGTCACTATTTGAATCTGAGTCTATTTCAATAATTCTAGAAAACAGTCAAGTGTTGACGATTGTTTTTCCTGAACATATTGAGAAGAGCTGTTCCGTTCATGATTTAATAATATTTTCCGTGAAGAATCAATTTTTGTTTTAATTTTCAATCAAATTCTACGAGACGATTCAGTGTTGACAGTCGTTTCATATGAATGCAATGATGAATACCAGTTTAGTTAACAATTAAGAATTTCCGTAAAGAGATTGAGTTCCATTTCAAATTAGGGATTCCCCGTGAACAATTTAATAGTAATTTGTTCTTCCGAACACTGATTCCGTATTTCTATTAAACCAAAAGATAAACCGAGGCGTAATAAATTGTCATAAGGAGAGACACAGTAGTACACGGGTGCTTGGTCACCTCTCAAGTAAACAGATTTCCGAGTCGAATTCAGGAAGACGTGTACAATCTGATATTCTCATTTCTTACATCGTGTTAGGGTATATTGACCTAATCGAGATACCAGCTGTTAGTGAGCCTGATAAAAAACTTTCGCGGAATCATTTGGATTTAATAATCGAATAGCGTACGTCATATAGGGATGACCGAATATCACTGTCTTATGAATGTTGTCATTTCCAGTGAAAACTCTGTATAGATATTTTGATTGTTGATAATTGTATATAATATTGTAAATAGTTAATGATTTATTTCTGTCAATAAATAGCTACAAAGGTTTGTCATCATTTTATTCAAGGCAAAGACATTATTCTTCTGTGGGAAGAGCATCTCTCAAATACCAACCACAAAACTAAACTAGAAGAACTCTGACCTTCTTACTTGTAAGAAACCCAGGCAGGTCTGCTAAGGTACATGACCGTACCGTAACCTTAGGGGACAACTAATCTTCCACCAAAATTAGTCATTTGGGCGGGAGTTGGTTACAATATATATATATATGTATATATATATATATATATATATATATATCCGATGAGATGTTATTTCAAAACTTGATTTTTTGCTTCCTATGGGACGATTAGTCAGCTAAGCCATATCCTCTTGACTTTATCAAAAAATTATTACGATCACTCGTATTATATTTATTCTCAGAGAGAAACAACCTCTGACCTCTGTTTTTCGATGGCTCAATATATGTACGTCATCGCGGTGGCAGGTCGTTGGAGAAGCCAAGGATTGACGCAAGAAGTCTCACATTTCTCGATATTCGGAGGAAGGTTGATTGCGGATGTAAAGATGATCATCTTGAATGTGACTTTTGACAATGTAAGATCGATGCAAATCAATTTTGGTTTTCTTAGTAATCCTCTAACTCGGAAGTTTATCTAGTTGTGAATAGATATTATTATGATATCTTGATTATTTTAATTTCATAATATCAATTTCATATTCGCTATTTAAACTTTCAAATGTTCGTGTATCGAAGTTATTCTTGTCACAAACACATATGCAGAATTATATTCCTTTTTATCGTCACTAAATAGAGTAATAAATCTGGCAAGTTAATCATCAGAATTGTTCATATCGTTTCATTACTGCTTGTTTAACCTAGCAAATGAACCAAGTGGTTTCGTGGTATCTAGAAATGGCATTCTTCATGTTACATTTTATACAGTAGCAGCATTTTATGCTGGAATATTAATGATGTGAAGGAATAATTATTTGATCAGAGTTAACATAAATGAAGACAAATTCCTCAGTTCTGCTTTATGGGAATAAACTTACATGACATTATGAAACGGCGATATCTCTATTTCGAGTTTCATAACTCTTATTCCAGCATTACTATAACCAGTAAACTAATAGCTGATTATTGATTTCTGATTTCAATTGTAATTTAATAGATTGTTATCCTCTTTAATTCCTTCTTTCAATTCTGAATATTCATTTTGAGTAGAAAATATTTTCAGTTGTGGAATTATTTTGATTGTTCCTGCTCATTTAGTTATTTGTACCTCGAACTTGAGACCAAGATACTGCTCGCATTGTCCATAGTTCAGGGTTTAAACGATCGAGGCATCTCCTCACTTTTACCCGTGTCGTGTAACAGAAGGAATTTCTGGTTGAGATTATATTTATTTCCCCAACGCTCATCCAACATTCAAGGATGATAACATTTTTTTGTTGGAATAAACAAATTTTCATGATCAGCTGTTTGTCATGTCATCTCTGTTCAAAATTATTGTTTTCAACTACAAATTACCTTCCTTAACTCAAACTTTTGATTCAAATTTTATTTTTCTTCCATAAAATTAATTTTATTTTTAATTTCAATTTAATTTAATTAAATTGTTAGAATTCTAGTTTGTTCCACTATTAATTTTTTCTGAGCAATATTCTTTGTTAATTTATTGAATTAAGTTTCTTTGTAAACTAACATTGAGTTGTTCTCAATCATAATTCCCTAGAGGAATAAAACCAAATTGTTAAGTTGGACCTTCTCTTTATTTTCTCCAATATAATAATTAACATTCATCCACCTTGTAATGCTGGAAATTCTTACTTGATGGCTCTTTCGTATCGTTTCGTAAAGCAGTTGTCACTCAAAACGGCAGTAGTGTTCAATCAAGAATCGAAGGATATGTTGCATTACGACCCCTAAGGTTAATTATTATCCTGAGCTAGTTGGGGTCATTAGAGATACAAAAGGTTTCTTCAAAATCTTACATTTCAAATGGCTGATTCACAAATTTTTCTAGGAACTACAGTACTAACTTTCGAATAATTGGGAATTTTGAAAGTATTGATAAGGTTTAAATTTATGAAGTTTCAAAAATTACTTTCAGCATTATGGAATTCAAAATCTCATGGATGCTGTTTTTGTTATCTAAGGAGTTAATAATTAGACGTAGTTCATTCATTGATAATGAGTGAAACTGAGAAAATTAGGCTATAAATTATAATTGTAGAATTTCCAATCATTATTAATACTATCAACAACTTGCTGAATACTATTAATGAAGTAGTGATTGAATTCGTTAACAATTCCAGTTTTATTCTTCACAATGTCCATCTGATCAGCTGGGTTAAATTATATACAGCTCGGAAAGTTTTGGCAATTTAAATTAATTAGTTTCTTTAATGTTTTCGACATAAGTTATGAATTAATTATGTACATATCTCCTTTTCCGAAGATGTATTGTACTCTTCCTTTTTCAATAATTTCACTACTTCATTTCTTTTTTTCTTTAATTCTTCCCATTCTACATGTTTAATCACATCAACAGTTGACACAATGTCCTTTATGTCTTAACACATTGTTTTATTCTCTTATGAATTTCGTTGTCAAACCATGGTGTGTTACTTTTCTAAAAAGCCGGGCTCAAACGACTCGTGTATTTGGCAAATACACAATTATTTGTGTACTTGGCAAGTATACGAGCTTTGCGAAATGCGATGGCAAGCAGCTCACACGACGTGTACAATTTACAAGTACGCGAGCGCGAACATTTGGCTTAAAACGTTGACAAATGAATCAGTGGTGTGGCAGTCAATGTGGATAGCTTAGCCATCCAAATGACCGGCTCATTTTCATAAAAATCAAGAAACTCCAACACAATGTTATTTGTCCACTCCACTTCAATTTTTAAAAATACACAAACAAAACGTCTGTACGCTTCTGCTAGATCTTTGAAAACTAATGAATAGTCACAGTAAAAGCCAATTATTTGTGCATTTCGTTTGAGCGCCTTCACAAGTATAGACAAGTATGTACTTGGCAAGTGTACAAATAATCGTGATCCCTTTGACTCGGGCCATTTTTACCGACCACAAATGGAAAACCAACGAGTGACAAATAATTGTACAAGTAACCCACTCACACGACATGGCAAGTATACGCAAGTAACGATTATTCGCCACGTACACGAGTCGTTTGAGCCCAGCTTAATGACAGACTTGAATATGCGCTATTGATTACTGATTGACAGTTAATGAAAAAAAAATTGATATATAACCCTTTCATTTCTGTTATCATTTTTGAGACAAGTAGATATTGAAGAATGGCCACTCGATTCAGAAGTAGTGGAATTAACATAACAATTAGCAGAATTACTATCTATCAGCGTTTTATTGTCGTAAGTAACTCTGGTAGGGTCCAGTACTAATTGATGAAATCCGTATTGTAGAAACATAGCTTTAATTTTTCTTACATAAAAACTGTTATTTAAGAAGTTTAAGTTAAAATAGTCCCACCAAGATGCAACACATATTACTAGCAAAGAGAGCATCACCTATATTTTCCAAGTTTTCTAAGAAAAAAGCATCCGAGCTAGATGCCGGATGATAAAGGCATCCAACTAACTATTGACATTCACCAACATTTACTCTTATTACCTTACACCAGTAATTACCCTATAATACGTAAGGCTTCTTTGTTCAAAATTGCAGACTATCCTTCACATAAATCACAAAACTCCAAGTTTGCCGATTTCCAAAATCACATCGATTATAATTATAACCTTCCGGGTTTGATTTCACTTGCTATTCTCCTATTCGTTCTGCATAGATACAAATTGACGTTATTTTTGTAGCATATTTATAAACATCTAAATTCAAATTAATAAATTCGTAAAATTTCGAGGGTGCTTAGTTATTCAGTATTTCATATAAAGATTTGTTAAGCACTGCAACCCATCCAGTAAAACTGAAGTGTACTGAGTTTGAACTGAAAATGTCCATTTGTTCAGAAGATAAAGAAGAGAATGTTATAATTTTACAAAACTTCAACACTCTGTATCTCGGGAACGAGGTGATTTGGAGGAAAATTTGAGATGGAAGACTCCTATCATTTCTGGAAGTTCTATCGTTTGCCGAAGTTATGAAAGAAAAAACTGAAATACTCTGTATATTAAATTCGCGATCATGTTGCACCACCAAATCCACTTCTGCATCGACATACTTCATCGGAATGCCTGTAGATTCTATAACAGCAATGACTTCATACTATGTACATTTCATTTATTGAAATACTTTTAATTATTCTGAGTTATTAAGTGTGAGATTGAGCTAGTCACCCGGGATTGGAACTATATGATTATACACGGAATGCATATTCGAATTCAATGAATCATATAACTTTAGATGTAATTCCGTTGAAGTAATACCAGCCACTTATTCGTAATTTAACGAGCGGTAAACTCGTTTTTCACTTGACCTAAAGCAAATAATAAATCAAACTTTGAGCTTCCCTACAACATAATGGGTTATTTAATTAGAATGTATTTTGACTTTAGGTTTCATAAAAATACCATTATGATTGAAATAACATATGTGGCAGCTGAGGTTTTATTGTATTTCAATTTCTTCGGAATATTATTTATATCGTTCTCCCCGAATCATTATTACTGATTTTCGTTCTGGCTAAAAAGTTTTAACATTCGTGGATGTCATCTCTGTTTATAGAATTAATTCAAGCAATATGATAACCATTATTTACCAGAGTTTCCATTCATGAATATTGTTCCTAATTCCAAGTTTTATAGCTCCTATTAAATCCGTAAGAAAATTTCTTTTGTATTTTTTAGCTGTATTGTATATTGTGATATGGACATCTGCCATACCAAGTATGTTTTGCGCATCATTGGTATCGGCACTAAAGTTAAACCTAGAAAATTTTGTACTTTTTATTGTAAATTTCGAAAATAATTGTAATTTTCTATGGAAAGAATTGGGGGCATTCAAAAATTCATCAGACTTATCCCTTATTGAAATACGAGATAAACAGTTATCAGTTAAAATATGCGCATATATATGCATAGTTTTTCTTTGAAATATGCAACAATATGCATTTATTTGTCAAAATATGCAATTATATGCCTTGAATATGACATGGAAAAATGGAAATAAAGAAACGCCGACTCTTACAAAAATTATTTATTTTAAGTAAAATTAAAAGAAAAATATAATAGGTAAAATTTTTAACCTGAAATAGTATAAAATGCATTTATAACGATATATTTTTCAAAATTTTCCAATAAAAGTGTTTGCCTTCTGTCTGTAAAAATATGTTTGTACAAAGAAAAAGATCTTTCAACATCTACCGATGTGATCTGGCAATATTTTAATTTGGGTAGTAAGTTATAAGGTATTACTTCGTTGGATGGTTTAGTATCAAAAATATTTTTGACTTCCATTAAATACTTAAAGCCTTCATTCTTTCCCACAATAACTTCTAGTTTACTTCTTACTTGATTCCCTACATCACCGGGAATTCTTTTGCATTTGTCGGAAAAAGTTTCAACAATATTAATAATTGATTCTCTTAAACTCATATTGCTACTTTCTAACGAAGTTATTATATCTGGTATAAAACTAAAATTAACCTTAATAAAACAAGTTCCTTAGCTAAATTCACATTTTTGAATACGGCTTGACTTTGCACTACACACTGTGAATTGTCTTCTAAATCTAAAACTATGTCTTTAATGGCTTCAAAATGGTCTGCGTAGAATATCGCGGCATCAATTCATGTTCCCCATCGAGTAATTACGGGCTCTGGAGGTAAACTAACTCCTGGCAATTTCTCTCTATAGATCTGCACTCTTAGAGGTGCTTCCAAAAACACTTTCTTTACATTTGAAATTAATTTGTTCACCAAGGGATATGCTGTTCTAATAGTTTCTGCAACTCTGTTTATCCCGTGTAAAAGGCAAGTGACATGTACCATATCGGGATAAAATAATTTTAAGTTTTGGCCTACTTTAATCATATACGGCGCTGCGTTAGACAAAAACACTAAAAACTTCTCTACTGGAACTAGATTTGGTGAAAAAAATTGATAGAGACTGCTGAATAAATCGAGTTACGGTCACATTATTTGTTTTGTCTAACTGTTTAGAAGATATTAAATATGGCTTCCCTGGCTCATTTTCTGGAAGCCCTCCAATAATAAGATGTGCGATATATCGACCACATGAGTCTGTGCATTCATCAACAATAATATGAAAATGTTCATCGCCCAGTGAAACTTTAATTTCTTTCAATACGGTTTCGTATACAGTTTGCACATACTTCTTTCTAAGTGTGGATTCGTCAGGGATGTTTTGATTACAATATTTTTGCAAAAAATCTCTGAATTGTGTATTTTGCAGTTTCTTCAAAGGTATATTTGCTGCGACTAGAGCTTTGCATAAGTCTTGATGAAACACCTCCTTTTCACTCTTTGGTTTGACATTTTGAAATGCGGTTTGCACACACTGCTGAACAGGCACAGATCTATTTTTCGGCAACTCAGCTTTATGCATAGCTGTTTTCAAGTGTTGATCAATTTGGAACTTCTTTTCACAAACAATGATTTTGGCACAAACTTTGCAAAACACTTTATCCCCACTAAACTCCAACTCGGAAAGTAAATATTTTCGATATCACTCTTTTCACACTGGAATCTATCGACAAACTGAACTATACAATATAAATACAGTAGAAGAGACCACATTTGCTCTCCAATTAGGCACCGAAAAGAAACAAGACAAGAAGGTTCACTTGGCGTCGGTACTTTGAAGTCCGAACTATAAAAGCAAGCCGCCGCATTCCAACTAGACCCCGAAAAAAAAGAAAGTTTTGTTATGAATTCATTCGCGCACCGAACAGAAGTTCCTGTTCGGTGACAACACTTAGTACCACCGGACACGACTTGGCACCACCAGGGAATATTTAAGTGTGCCAGCGAAATAGACAACATTAGGGATGGAGTTTCAAGTGAACCTTCTTGTCTTGTTTCTGTTCGTTGAATTAGGCAAGCTGATAACTTGGAAATTTCTAAACATCCAATAAATGCCGGCAATAAACCATATAATAATAAAATGGGTCCATAAACCATATAATACCCACCTCTTAGATTATTTCAATTATCTGCAAGGGTCGCACTTAATCTTTTGATGAAACGAAAAACATGCACACAAATTTTATTTTTGCCGAAATATGCAATTTTTTATGAAATTTGTAAAAATATGCAAAATATGCAAATATATGCACTTTGCATATATTCCGCCCTTTAGTTATCAGTATCAGTTCGAAAGTAGTTGTTTTCACTACTAATAATGATGATCCTTCATCATATTTCCCTCCAGATACTCAAATATATTTTCCGAATTCAACTTTTCTTCCATAGTGAATGTTGAATATAGAGTGGAACAAGCGGCAATATCTTTGAAATTACCTTCAATTTAACCAACAACACCAGATGCTGGGTATTGAGAACAAACAGATAATAGATTCAATAACAAACTTATCAGTTCATTGTATTATTAGATCAACTGAATCATCAAACCCAAAATTTTCTTCTTTTCTTTAACTGCTGATTCAAATTGAAATCTTTCTGTTGCATATAATCTAGTTCATCGTATCACTACTATAGGCACTCTAACTTTCTCTACACAAAGAAGGTTGGACCCCAATAAATTCAAAATCGCAGTTACAAGGATTTGAATTTATGGCATTTCAAGGACTATGTTCATAGTGGTTCCTCATCTAGAGCCCCTTCACCATCCAAGGAAGCCGGAGAAGTGAGACAGAGACAGGTTGATACAATTAATGTAGGTCTGGCAAGATTTTGAAATGGGGATCTGATGATCTAGTAGAGTTTAATGCAACCAAAACTCAAGCTAGCGTCTTCTCCCACAATCTCTAAGATGTCAGGTATAACTATTCCTGTGAAGTCTTCCATATTTAACCAGGATTTTAGCTATAATAAAAAAAACATGTAAGTTCGAATCAAAATTTTTTCTTGCATTAGCTTCAGGAGGTTCTCAGGATCATTCATACTCCTTAAGACCTCTTGGGAACATCAACCTCACCCATTGGGGCGAAAATGGCCCGAAATCTCCAAGTCTTGAATTGTATTTTCTACAAAAAAGGTATTTTGGCATTTCGAATGCATCAAGGAGGTTTTTTGAGTCGCTGATCACGAATCCGTAGCCACATTTACTTGCAATCTGTCGTAGGGGTGGCAAAATAGACAAAATTGGCCAATTTCGCACCCCTAATATGTTATTTTGCAATTTACGTGTTTAAGGCATTTCGAATACACCAACGGGTTTTTTTGGGTCGCTGATCAGGAATCCGTAGCAGGATTTACTTGCAATCCATCGTAGGGGTGGTCAAATCGACAAAATTGGCCCATTTCGCACCCCTATATGTTATTTTGCAATTTACGTGTTTTTAGCTTTTCGCATGCACCAAGGAAGTTTTTTGGGTCGCTGATCACGAATCCGTAGCCACATTTACTTGCAATTCATTACAGGGGTGGTAAAATCGACGAAATTGGCCAATTTTGCACGTTACGTGTTTTTCGAATTTCGAATGCACCAAAGGGGTTTTTTGGGTCGCTAAATACGATTCCGAAGCCAGATTTATTCCGAAGTAATTTAAAGTTCAAAAATAATGAAAATTCAGAAGCGTGTCAAATTAACCATTTGTGTAAATTTCACACCCCTACGATCATATTCGAGTAAATCTGGCTTCGGAATCGTATTCAGCGACCCGACCCAAAAAACCGCCTTGGTGCATTCGAAGTGCCTAGTGCCACTTGAATTGCCAAAATACCTTTTTTTGTATACAATACGATTCAGCACTTGGATGGAGATTTCGGGTCATTTTCGCCCCCAATGGGTGGGTTGGGGTTTCCAAGAAGTTTTAGGGTGTATGAATGATCCTGAGAACGTACATGTTTTTTTTTCCGGTTCATAGCCTGGACTATATCCATGCTCAGGATCTCCACCAACACCACCCTCTCATGAGATAATCATGTCAGGTACATTACGAAAACCGTTTCACAAAAACTTGGAGCTTCACAAAACTTGGAGCAGCTCATCATAATCTACAAAATACAGACTCGACCTGTTTATACGCTGAAACATTGGATTCTATCCATGAGAGAACTATTCGTCTGATTGATGATGTCACACTTACGAGTTCATTGACATCTCTGGAACATCGTAGAATGATGGGCGATCACCTTTTTCCATAGATATTCCCTTGGTCGGTCTTCGATGCCCCTATTATTATACGATTCATAGGTATCCCAGTATGAATAATTATTTAACGTGGTAATTATTTCTTTATACAGTCCCATGCATGAAAAGATGAGCCTTTACGGAATTTACGAGCAAATGAGCTCTCATATCATAATACAATCAAAAGTAGACTTTTATATTCCTTATCCGGAACAACCGGAGGAACAAATGATAGCTGGAAAATCTTAACGATAAAGGCAAAGGGAAGAGAAAGAAGTTAGAACAGGAAGGTAGAAAATCAATATTTTAAATAGATGAAATAGAACGGTTTGGAACTATAATAATTGAAAAGGATATCTCGTGATATAATAGTAAGGAAGCGTTTAACCTAAACAAGGCTCAGCCGGGACATGCACGAGATGAGCAGGAAGCTATCTGATAAATTCTTCACGCGTTTCTTATTTTTATCGCAAGTGTTGAGATAAAACTTTTGTTAAGAATAGATGTTCTTACACGTAAATGATATATTTAGAATGTAAATTTGTTATGTAAAATAAAACATAAGTGACAATTGTAAGGTGTTAGATTTCGTAATGAACTGATCTGACATCACAGTGACCCGTTTCAAGCAGTGGAGTTTTCGAATTCAATAATTGTTGGCGAGACTTTTAAGTAAGATACTTATAACTGGCTACAAATCTTATAGGTTATTCGAGAGGTTTTGCATGATGTGACAACATGTTCAGCAATGGAGAGTTTATAAATACAAAAGAACATATGAAATAAGACTTTTTAGAAAACTATTCACCACTTAATCTGGTGAATTTTCACCAGACCTGGAGAACATTCGAAGCGAGTTGATTCGCCTGGTTCTTGAATTCTTAGTTGAAACATAAAAAATCTATGTCTACAATAAACAATAACAAACGACATACTTGAATGACAATGAGACTGGACACGATGTAGTTTTGCAACTTTCTGTTACTGAAATATTTGGCTCACATATCACAGTGCCATATTTGTTCACTCTTTCGTACTGATTAATTCAGTTTGAATCTGTGTTTCTTCAGGTTATGTTTGTGTCCTAAGAAGAACCTGCCAATCAGTTTTAACTGAAAATCACACTCAAAATCTCAATCCAATGAAAATTATTATTAGTTTGGTTTTGTACAAAGGCATCCGGTCCACTCCTATTTTGACTAGGTACTTAAAACATGTCATCACAAAGACGTACTATTGTTTCTAGTTTCACCTAGTTGAAACGTGGTTCGACCGCTTTTACCGTTAACAAAATACTGCTAGATGCACCACGACATTGCGAAATCTGTACCATTCTCATTTGTTAATTTCTCGTTTTCTGCACTAGATCTGTTGAGCATCGAACCCATGCAGATTTTTGATATTTTAGCTTGATAAGCAAATGATGAAGAGTGCAAATTTTGGATGAGTCCAATCCGTTAGCTCCTGGATTATTTATGTATGAGACATGCAAATAAGGCAGATAGCATATTTCCGCAATAGTTTCCATGTACATTAAGGAATGAATATTTTTGTGGCTCACTGATGTTTTATCGCATTTCTCTCATTACTTAGGAATAGCCTGTATAATTCATAGATTTTATACTGTTGTGTTGGGGATGCGCATTCGCCCTCCGATCATGTGCAAATACGTCGACGCTCTAGAAGGCAACCAGCAGACTAGACATCGCAATGACATAGTTTACTCTGAATTGGGGTGAAATCGTATATACGGCCTAATGTGGATTATATTACAATTTAGTTTTATAATGAGTGTGATTGTGACATCAGCCTCCAACCATATAACATAGACGTAGATAGAATAAAAAGTTATCCGCTGTTAAATTCACCAGAAACTAGTAAGTTGAAATTTAATGTTTACCTCATAAGCTATCCAATTCATTAATGAATTCCCTAAAATTGTGATAATATTCTGGTTGAAGCTGTTGTGAAATTATAGGTATATTTATGATGTAAGATTGAATCTGAGGTTCTAGTTGCAATACCCATCAATTAGGCAGAGACGAGAGAGGTGTATTGATCAATAACTTTGTTGTCGCACGATTTTATAGTGTAATGTTACTGGCCAACGGAGGCTACCAGCTGTAATCTGATATACTTTCAATTAAGGGGAAACGTTCGAGAAACATAGGAAAATATCAATATTTCGTTAGAAGCATATGAAAGCTCATTCATAAGAAGGATCGTTTGAATTTCCTTCCCACATAATCAGGGAATGGCAATTCCGAGCGAAATATGAATATTCTGTATAATTGTTCTTCTCAAAATAATAATATATCATACCTACTGGTGATAGATATGAAAAATATGAATTACTCATTTTAGCAATGTTTTGATTAAAAAAAAATCACACATTCTCACCGATGCGTAAGATACATCATTCATTTAAATGATAAATATTCATAGTTTGATAGGCGAAGCATCAAATAATCAAATAGAAGATAAAATATGTGAGGACAAGATTCGCTGTTGGTTTTGATACATATTAAACATCACTTCCCTCCTTTCGCAATACTTCTAGTGCCAGTGAATGAATAGTGTCTTGACTATAATACCCTTATTCATAGAGAAGTAGTGCATAGTGTGTGCTAACCACTACTGCTTTAGAGCACAAAATTGAGTTGAAAATGTTTTTTTAATAATAATATATTTCTAAATGCTATTTCAATATCAGACATAAAATATCGGTGAAAAGATACCAGAAAGTACAGAGCTTATATGCAATAGAATTATCTTATTTTGATATTGGAAACGTTTCCATACGGCTACGAGTTTATATAAACGTAGTTGTAATGAAAAAATTGTGCTTTTCAATATACGCCCCAAATACTATGTTATTAATGGTGAGAGATATTATTTAAACATTAATAACATGAACATTCACGAGCTAAATTATTCTTGGCTGGAACCAATTTTCACGTTCCAATTGGAAGATAGAGAATTTTGGATGCCTCCTTGTGTTTATAGGAAAATAGATGATTTTGTGTTTTCATATGATGGATATTTGGATCAACCAATCCTCGTTTGGTGTTGAAATCATATATAATGTACCAATAACTATGCAGCTCCTCAGAAAAGGAAATACATTTCGACTTATAATTAATATTTCAATATATTTGGTATTCGAGATATTCAACTGAATTGAATTGTAAAATGGAGATTTTGTTCCTAAAAGCTACTTAACATTATTAAGTTTGTTGTATTGGACTAGGAATGTGATTTTCTTACATGAAAATTCCCTCTCGTATGATAATCAAGCATTTTCTTCCGATAAACAATGAATTGTTCAAAGTTTTGTGAATTTAAGTTGTGATCAATCGATAATTGACTTCCCTCACAATTTTTTGCTTTCTGACACTTCTGCTGGTCAATCGTATTGTAGAAACAGAGACTATATTGGGAATGATTCAGAAACAGCTAATGGAAGATCTTAAATTATGCTCTATGTTAGTTCAAAATTTTATTTAAAAGGTCTGCTTAATATATTTCAAAACTGCTGTTGCAACCTTCTCTCGAAATTATTCACAACCTTTTATTAGACTAGTGTTACATGAACTTCCAGAATTATTAACACTATAATAACCTCATTTCATGATACCACAGAGATACACTACAGTTCAATGACACAGAGTAAACACAAAATCAACAGTGACCTCACATCGATGACGTTATTTGAATCTTAAAATTAGAATCTTTTACACTTGTGCAGGTTAAATATATACCTGTGAAATATATTAGAAATCATAAGAACACTGTTGCTATCATGGTTTAATAAAATACTGATTCCAATAGAAAACTGGAGATAGATTTCAAAAATACCACTTGAAACGGGGCTACCGCACCCAAACAAGCAGCGCATTCGTCTCCACAGCTACCTGAGGGCGCACATACGGACGCACGCACCCGCAAACACACATCATCTCAAAAATAGTCTCAGGAAGGCTGAAAACGAATATATCCGTGAAAATCCGAGACATTTTTTTACCCCGACTTCTACAATTCCTTTATACTACATATATGAATTAAAGATTCCAGCTTTTTTCTTGATCTGACTCAACTTTTATTAACATTCGATTTTTTTCGAAAATGATATGTTTGGGTAGAGGGGGATTATTTGGTTTGATCAACAATTTGAGTTTTTCCCACATTTTGTTCGGATTATGATGATAATAATTATCCGTTTATAATTTGTAATAATCAGATTGTCTTGTTTTGAGGGGATTCGATACTTTATTTCTGTAATTCTTATATTCGACCTATTCAAATCCCCATCACTACTACTTATTTCTAGAAGCTATCCCTTGATCAGCATCATTTCCAAAATATTTTCTGTACGTGCAACCATTTACATTTGACCAGCAAGACTGACCGAAAGCTGTTTTCTTAACACAAGTTAAGGAAGTTACGTGATCAATTGCAAACAATTTTCTACGTAAGTAACAAATCTGACCGTTATGGACCTGTAAAATACCATAAGTTAGTGTGGGAGTCCCTGTGTCCTGTGGTAGACTCAATTCCGCAACCAGGGCAGTCTCGATGACACTTAGGCCTGCCAGCTCATTGTATCTTGGCTTTCTACTTTCTCGGGCCATCGGAAAAATTTCACTGTCGCTGAGATTCGAACCCGCGACCGGAAGCCACAGTGATTAGAAGATTGATACTTCTACCACTGAGCTACCTGGCCCATAATCTGGCCGTTTACAACTACTCATGGAATTTTTGAGTTATCATGTGGCCCAAAAACCAATTTGTAGAAAGTTTGGAGACCTACAAGTCATTGGTGAGGTTGAACCTTGTGGAAAATTCATTTTCAAGATATTCAAGCTCAAAGACTTCGAAAATATTGGTTCTTGCACTCTATGATCAATTTGTAACGTTCTTATCTTGGATAGTACACTTCCGCGGATAGCTAATCTTGAAAAATGTTGTCTTCCGGATGGATTCCGCGTCACAATATCTCGACTTGATGCCGACGTTCCGCCAACCATTACAGGTGGCACCTTCAGGGCAGGCTTGAGGCTTGAACTGAAACTGATTCTACTGGTTTCTGTAGCCGTATTTATTGTAGGAAAAATCCTTCATGCTACATAGTTCACTGCCTTTATTCCGGGGTTAACTTCGTTCCGGCACCTGACCCTACCGTTGTGCGATGTGGAATTTTCGAGGAGGGGTTTCCAAATGTTGGGGAGCTAATATCCTGAGTCATGGTGCAGATTATTCGGATGTTTTAGGATTTCTATAGCTTCAAGGATTTTTTGCTGATAGAAGTTTGGGGCTCGGGCTAGGATTTTAGTATCTTCAAAAAGGATTTGATGATTTGTGTCAAACTTGTGTTCTGCAAGTGCAGATCTACTGGTGTCACGAAGCCCTGTACAGCGCTCATGTTCTTTCACACGAGTAGCTACTGTACGACTCGTTTCACCAATGTAGACTTTACCGCAAGAACAGGGAATGCTATAAACACCTTCTTAGTGGAGAGGAGGAAGGGGATTTTCGATAGGTTTGTAAAACTGAGATAATTTTGAAAGTGTGGAAAAACGGGTAGAAATATTATGTTTTTGGGGATTTTGGAAATTCGATCTGTTATATTTTGAATACATGGAAGATAGGCCGTGAATAAAGCAGGCGGGGGGGTTTCTGGCTCAGGTCGATTTGAAATTTTAGGTGAAGTGTATTTCTTTAAGGCTTTTGGAATGTTGTAATGGGAGGAATTGTTGTTTTTGTTTCCTTTTTTATCTTCCATCTGCCTTATTATCAAACAATTTCTCCCATTATAACATTCAAAAAGCCATAAAGAAATACACTTCACGTAAGATTTCAAATCGACCTGAGCCAGAAACCCTCCCACCTGCTTTATCCACGCCCTATCTTCCATATATTCGAAATATAACAGATCGAATTTCCAAAATCCTCAAAACACATAAGTTTGACACAAATCATCAAATCCTTTTTGAAGATACTAAAATCCTAGCCCGAGCCCCAAACTTCTATCAGCGAAAATCCTTGAAGCTATAGAAATCCTAAGACATTCGAATAATCTGAACCGTGACTCAGGATATTACCTTCCCAACATTTGGAAACCCATTCTCGAAAATTCCACTTCGCACATGATCGCACAACGGTAGGGTCAGGTGCCGGAACGAAGTTAACCACCGGAATAAAGGCAGCGAACTATGTACCGTGAAGGATTTTCCCTACAATGAATACGGCTACAGAAACCAGTAGAACCAGTTTCAGTTCAAGCGTCAAGCCTGCCCTGAAGATGCCACATGTCATGATTGGCGAAACGTCGGCATCAAGTCGAGCTATTGTGACGCGGAATCCATCCGGAAGACAAGATTTTTCACGTTTTTATCGCCCAGCGATGAAAAACACCGAAATGTTGGCTTAAACCCCCCATAATTTAGGACACTTGAATATTAAAAAAAATAGTAAATCTTTTTTCTCAAATTCATGTATTCAATTTCGGCAAAAGTCATATTGATTGAAGAAGAGAAATTACAAATGGATTGTGGTCAACTTGAATACTAATGAAAATTCCATCAACTTTTTCCCCGCTAGCGAGGCAAAAAAAACTGTTTTGAAGATATCTTCATGTAGATCGAGAATTTTTTCAGTTTTCAATGCTTAAGGTTCTCAATTGCCGTTATTCAACTTCAAATGCCTGTTTTTCAGTTTTCGGTGTGACCTTCATCGAGCTATAAGTCGGTCAATTCTTCTATAGAGATAGGTAAAGAACCTTATGGAATTTAAGGTCGGCAGACATTTGTGACAAATCGTTTGAAAACTTTCTTTTTAGATCAAGAAATCTACAATTCAATCGTAAATAACTCAGTAGCGATGGAATTCACGATAAAGATGAAGAGGACCCGTTTCGCTTAACATTCATCACTCTATTCATTACTGGAGTCATTACCAACTGAACAGAAAATTCAACGAGAAGAGCAGGCACTCACAACCATGGGAGAAGTTCATCCCTGTATCGGTCAAGAACTAATTTTGGTCCATCTTCTCGGAATTTCCTGAGAATCGGAGATTCATTCAATTCGGAGGTGAAAACCGTCATTGACTGGCCTAGAAGGAATACCTAATCATCTTTAATCGTTGGGACAAATACGTTGATGGAAAACGAAATTCTATGAACATGCTGGACTTATAAAACCAAATTTGTAGCTCGAATAATTCAAATGAAGGCTACCTGAACAAAAAATAGTATATTTCATTGGGAGTCTGGCTTTTTTTTGTGCGAGTGTGAGACAATATGTGAGGCGGAGCCGAACACTGGAAGTCATGCAAGCTGGAAAAATATCTATTTCTGAACGTGTAATGAACTATATTTTTCATTATACTTCTTTGAAAACGATAACATAAATTCAAAATATAACAAAAAAAAGGCAAAAATAAACAACGATAACAATACAGTGTTTGGCATGTATGATGCTTTTCCATGGTTACTGTCAAAACGTCAAAAGATATTGCAAAAATTTATCTAAATATTCAAATATTCACGAATTAAAATACAGAATAGGCACATGTTTAATATAACATGTAGATGTTATATAGATTTTCTAAAATTCAGTTTACTTTGCTGTATGTTTCTAGTTGAATGCGATATATTCGGTATTTTTAATCAGCGTACAGAAAGAATCGAAGATCGGGAAAACTAGCGCGAAAAAGCTCATCTTACATTATTACTAATATACATGAAAATAAGGCGTTTTCAATGAAGTGTAATGAAAATCAATTTCTCTCGAGAATGCTACGTGTCTTGAAGATTTTAAAGTTGTTTATGTTCACGCCAATATACGCCTGTGAAGAAAGAAATTCGCCAACACATATGTCTATCAAATTGAGATCGAGAGGAAATAGGAAATGCGAATAGCTCGAAAGTAGACGGGCAACATTTGAGGAATATAAACGTACATAGTCGTGGATGATTCCATGAGGGAAGAATTCATTGAACTAAAACCTTTCTGGTTCCGATCAAATGTCTTGCAAAGGAAGATGGAAAAAAATGTAGAGGAACTAAATTGTCTTCGCTCGTCAAGATGTATGAATTCGTGAAGAAAGAAATTTGATCTATGATATTCTTGTGACATTTATCGAAAAATACGTGAGAATTTCAAAAGAAAGCATTGATTCGTGAATGGTTATATTCCTCGCTCATTGGAAATGTATATGTGTAAAAAAAGGAATATCTTATTGGAAAGTTCCTCTCAAACTTCTGTTTCCCTACATTTCAGACAATCAGTTATATTGTAAATGAACTATCTCAACGTTCTCTCGAAGTTGTTTATTATTATTATTGATATTTGGAGTGGTTCCGTTAGCACCTCGACATAAAAGGTCTTTTGTGCTAGTCCCCATATATGCTTATACACTTTTGGGTTATCAGTCTATTCTCCTTGTAAAAGTCCAGTATCCGTTGGATTTTCATTATTGTCTCTCAGTGTCACCAATATTTTTTCTTCTGCTCTAATTAAACGCGGTGCATAGCCACATTATATGTGCTGATGACTCATCATCGTCGTCGCACAGTTAGTTTCATGTTAGCGTAAGTACGCATGGCCCTCTATGTATGATTTGGATTGCCTGTGATCTTTGGTATATCCACAATACTTACAGCCGCGGTTGATTGTCAGCATTGTTAAAATACGATGCTACAAGTAATGCTTCCCGTAGGTTGGAGTAGGTTCGAGTTAAATCGACTGCTGAACTTTTTATTTTTCAATTTTAGTTTCAATATTCATCTTTTCAGGCAAGGAAATTGCTACAAGAGAACATTATACTATTTCCAAGCGGCAATTGTAGGTTGTTAATACGTCATTTGTATCTCAATTTATGGAAGAAATGACAACTTTGAGGATTTTATTTGAATACTTACCAAGTGGTAAGTACTAGTATTTTATTCCGTTAATACAATTACTTGTTAATTAATTTAATTAAATACATAGTATTATTTAATACTAGGAACTACTGAAATGAAACTAATCATATATAACAATCTCAGATTGACGGCTCCTTACGAGGGTTACGACAATTACGGAGCACAGAGAAGAAAGAAGGTTCAGAACAAATGATGAATTGTGGTCATTTTCAGATGTCGAGTATTCAGCGGAACCTAATAAGGACAAATGAAGGGCAGCGAAATGAAGATGTGACAGAATCGAACGAAAATCAAAATCAAAGAAATGATGAGGGTTGTATACTTGAATAGTGTTCGGAAGAATATTGTCGAACAAAGAAATTGATGACTGAGTACAGGGACTAAATTGTGAAAGATGATTTCGCCTAATATGCTCAATAGACGAACACAAATGCAACAAGTGTGGAAGAATAGAAATATAGTCGAGAAAACCGAAGAATAATTTGTATGATAAAATCTTCGGAGGTTTTTTTCTCGTCGAAGAGGAGGAGGGAGCAACTCACCCGGACACTTGCGAGTGATGGTCAAAAACATTCCTTGTTACATATTTTTTTTACGATTATAGGAATGTAACACTACGTTTTCATTGTTGTTTACTATGCAGTCTAGCTACAATATGTTTCGTCATTTCATTTATTATTTTAAGCTGGGTATTTTTTGGAATTACCTTCGATGTTTTCTATTTATTTATTTCACACAATTTACTACTGACAATTTGATTTGATTTAGAATGTACCTATTTAAGTTAATAAATATAGAAATTATTTCTTATTTGGAAAAAACTTAATCCTGTTTACACAACACCTACTTATAGTTTATGAAACACCTACGGAATCAGTGATTAAAACGCTACCTCTTCATTGAAACGTTCTTGGAAGCATTCGTCACCTCACTCTTCAATGCGCGATTGGCGCGTCCTTCTATAATCGTGCTGAATGAACGTTAATGTGGAATGGCTTAATGTCACTTTCCAAACCTATGCTTTCTTTAACCGTTATTTTTCTTGGATATCCAGAAAACGATATTTTGTTCATTTTGTTTTCACATAATTATGATGTTTTTATTACTGTTCCATTGTATTCTTTACATATTATTGGCGGCATAAGCTTGTTGTTGCCCGAAATTTTGTTGCTCAAATGGAATTATAGTATTCGATTGAACCATGAGAGAAATCGTGTCTTTCTGATTATGGTGAATTCCTCGGTCTCGGATGTAAGCCGATCTGACCTTAGGTAGCCGAAGGTCAGCCTGGTTGACAAGCCGAGCGTTCCGATGTTTCGGTAGAAAACATCGTGTATCGGCTTGTCAACATGCCGCCGGAACATGAGATTTTGCTGTTCTTCATTTATCTGGGCTTTCAGGTGAGGAGGTTGAAACTCGAGATTGCCCTCTAGTCGGCCTTCTCGACTGATACGATATCCGAAACCAAGTTCTTCCGCAGCTTTTTGTGCTGCCTTAACGATAAATGCCCCCACTCCGGCCAATTCGTGACTTTTGACAAGGCACAGGAGGGGGTCCAAACTCATAAGAACTTTACAAGCTATACTCAGAACCACACTTCGATAGAGACCCTCCAGACTAAGGAGTCCCCTACCTCCCCGGTGACGTGAGAGATAAAGGCGGGAAACGGACGACGATGCAAACTATGATGGATATGCATCATTTTCCGGGTGCTCATCGACCGTCCATTTCATCACTCCAAAAGAGTGGAGCAGGACTGGAAGGGCAAGCATATTTGTTGCAGATACGTTCTCACTCGAAAGTTTGGAAGACCAAATCTTCCGAACAAGGTTTCTGTACTTGCCGCGGAGAGCCACCTTTACCTGGGAAGCATCATAATTAGGACGCTGATAAATTCTCAGGTATTGATAGGTCTCTACAGCATAAGGTGTTTTAAGATGCTTCCGTCGGCCAGTTACATATTCTCGTGCATTTCCGGAGATCGTCCTCTCCTCAAATGAAACACTGCGCACTTGTCCAATCTCAACTCCATGCCTACGGCTCGTGTATATTCCTGAACCACGTTGAGAGATTGATGAAGGTTTTCCTCTCCAGAGGCATACAGTTTCAGATCATCAATGTAAAATAAATGGGTTATCTGATGCCTCCGTTCATTCGGTGGTCCAGAGTGATATCCACGAGTCTGTCTTGTAGCAATGGAGAGCGGCAGCAGTGAGATGTTGAACAAGAGGGGACTCGAGGAGTCTTCTTGGAAAACACCCCTCCTGAATGTTACCAATTCTGTTAAGACTCGTCGTGTGCCTGATGTGGTGGCAAAACGAGTTTTCCAGAGTGGCAACAGATGTTCTATGCATCTCACTAGTGGGGTTGGTACCGAAAGGCATTGAAGCAAGTATAATAATAGTTCATGTGATGTTGAATCAAATGCCTTGCGGTAGTCAATCCAGGCCATTGGAAAGTTGCGCTTGTATAGTATGAAGTCCTGAGTGATAGATCTATCTATCACCAGGTCCTCCCGGCAACCCTCCATGCCTTTCTTTGCCTCACGCTGCTCGCTGATGTTATTAATTACCGGACCGATTGATCTTAACAACCTAGCATACAAAATACGTGTAAATAACACAAGTGACCGGCCGGTAGTTCTTGGGATCAGACAAGTCTCCATTCTTTGGAAGTAGCACAGTGTACCTCTCGACACCCCAGCTTGGAATTTGCCGCTCCTCTTTGAGCCAAGAGGCAAAATGTCTGGCCAGACGACGGTGGATGGAAGGGAATTTCTCCCACCACCATATGTTAATGCCGTCAGGGCCGGGAGCAGCACAGTTTTTGGTACCGACAAGAGCTTATTGGACTTCATCCTCGCTGACTGCCTCGCACACTTCTGTTTGCGGGAGATTACGTCCGGCGCAAAACATTTCGAAGTATGCTAGGGGTATCTAGGTGACTCGTACACTCTTTTCCAGAACCGGTCGACCTCCTCCACAGTGGGGGGGGGGGGGGTAGCAATTGTAGGCGGTGATGATTCAAAAAAGCGAGACGGGTTATCGTGAAACAAAGAATTCTCCCTGATGCGTCTAACCTGTTTTGCCAGATTTTTCTTTACCACGCACAGGCCTCGAATCCTATCCGCACAATGTTGCTTGATGGTCTGCAACACTGTGCGTTCTAGCGTGTGACGGTGGCAGCGCAGTGTGGCGGCTATATGCCCAATCTTTGGCGTTAAAGCCCTGCCGTTAGAAATAAAATTCATTACACACTGGATTCTAGATTCTTGCTGCCTGTCCGACTAGATTCTGGCCTCAACTTTATGTAGGCGCCGTTCAATTTTCTCGATCTTGTCGTGCGGTCTCTCACTCCGAATTTCCGGAACAAGTCGCTTTGTGGCACCATACACGGCCTCTTTGATTCCCCAGAGGTCTGCGAATTCCGCAAGCTCGTCGCAAGGTGTCCAATTCTACCAGCTTGTGTGGTCGTACGGAGACTTTGACTCGGGTCCATCTAGTTCCAAGATCAACTTCGGGGTTCTGGAGCAGGCTTGCTCTACCAGATCTTTTGCGACACACCACGGGTGTATTTGGTGCGGCTAGAACCAGTTCTGCAGCCTGCTAGAGATTCGTTCTCATATAACCGGTTCTCTGCAGGTAGAATACTTGATTCCTCAACGTCTGTGCGAAAAAGTCGTGGCATTGAGGATGCATGATGCACCAAAGTGCATGCAGCCGTTAAAGTTTTCCATGATAATTTAATACATTGTAGCTCATGGGCTTAACAGCATAGTAGAAACTATAAGATTGTAGTATACTTTGGTGAATAAAAAATGGCAAAAAAAATTATAAAAATTATTCGAATAGAGATTGCCTGATATTCCTCCACCCACAAAACCTATTTCCACAATATGAGGAACTTGGCTAGATGCTGCCATCTAGTATGCTGATAATTTTGGAGAATTAAGATACTGTGGAATGTCAGGAAGCTTTAGAAATACCCGAACTTGCACAACACATACCTTTTATCAAAAGTAATTCCAAATTAGAAAGTCAGAATATTTCAATTTTTGGAATAACAGCAACTATTGGAATCCATGAAATTCCGAAGCAACAACAAATAGTATTCCAGGATCTATTGGTCAAACAATACAAGAAAATTTGGTTCAGGCCCTCTCGAGGAATAGAGGGTTCAAAACATTGTAAAAAATATCCACCATTTTGAGTGGTGGTTAAGATTCCGAATTTTAAATTTAAATATGCTAGTGTAGATGTAGAACGTAGTTTCCTGCATAAAAAAATATTCTAACAGACAAGACGTAATTTAACCACGCAAAATTTGGAGGAACATTTAGTTATACATTCCTTTAAGCATTAGTGAAAGCATATAAGTATGTGTGAAGACAATAGAATGTATTATATAAATAATGGAAAACAATATTATTTTCATTTTTCTTCATTGGCTTATAGATTCATTTTTTGCTTAATTTGTTTATTTGATGCTGTTTCGATAAATTTTGTGCTTTCTATGCAATGTTTGTTTTATATTCTTATGCTTTTTTAAACACTTTTTTGACTTTTTTATCCGGTCGTTAGTAATCAACATGTAGAAATTTATGATGAGAGTGACAGTTACCGAGGGTTCCCGTTTAAAGTCACTACGACTATAGGATTGTATAGTTTTATATTTATCAGAGATATTTTCGAATTTATTGTCTTTCTTCCTCACCTCTTCCCATCTGGGAATAACGGTGCAATCTGGAATTCTTAGCAGCCTGTGAGGAAGCATTCCTAAGAGAAGGTGTGTGAACTTCATATTCCTGGTTATGAATATTGTTATTGCGGAGAGGAGATTATTCATAATAATTGCCGTCAAGACTATGTCTCAAATTTCATTCTGAAGGATGATCTTGAGGAATGATAAAATGTTGGAGTGCTAAAATCATGAAAGCAAAGAGAGAATTGAAACTGTGAAAAGTTTCGATCGGAAGTGCACCTGCTGATAGTGCACGATAAATTATGGAAAATAAAACAGATGCATCCAATTTAAAAGAACGACGAATGTTCCATACCATTTCTGATTCTGCTATTTTTCGGCTTATAAGCAGCTGATGCATTGGCGGCAGGTGGAGCATGCATCGTTGAGGCGGTCATCGATAGCAGACCAGGTGGGTAAGAGGAACAGAATTTGGAGACATATTGAAACAGCGTAAGTAATAGCTTTAGGGAAACAACGATCGGGTCTATATTCGAAAAATACTGCAAGGAGTATCCATAAAATAAAAGGAAACATTCTCGGAAGATCTCTAACAGACATTGATCTATAAAACTCGCTTAAACTTGGGAAATTCTCCATTCCAGAGGAGTATTTATGAATGATGAACTAACGGACCGTGAAAAACGAATGTGGTATACTCAATTTAGATAGCCTGAACAGTTGAGGAGCTCATTGGTTAGGGTTTGAGAAAGTCGGTGCTACAGTTTTCTATCAGGATAATCCCGGAAATTAACATCCATCTCACGAGCTACCGAATTATAGTGAAAAATCAAGATATTATACAATAATACGAATTTTCAAAAATATAAGACTTATGATTGTGAACAGTTATGTTTGAAATTTCTCCATATCTCTTCAGTATCAGAGCAGATTGTTAAGAAAACTTTCACCAATCATTTCTCAGAGTTTCATCATCAGGATCTTTCACATCTCTTCAAAAGTTGGAGGAATATTTTCCATACAAACCACATATTCCATTGAACCAACTCTACAAGATTCAAATGAAGAGAAAATTATATATTGAAAAATATTATGGTACTCCATATAACTCTAGATATAGGAAATATGAACAAATGGAAGAAATTCTGAAGGAAAATATCAATCCAAATCGCATCATATATTAACGTGGGATCTAAAAGGCTAAATTCTTTGTGAACATTCCCAAAAATGGACTTCAGACCGAGTGAAAGTGGGGGATTTAAAAGATGGGGGTCCGAAATTTTTGCAAGGAAATTGTAGACATGTTTGAGTGTTGGTGGAGAAGTGATGATTCGACGAGTAAGTGTTGCTTGAAAAAAATACGGCGATCATAGTCTACGAACTATGATGGACGGCCGATGACGTCAGTTGAAGCCGGCAACCATAATCCACAAAGTATGATGTTCGGATAAGGAAGGAAATACTAATATTAATAATGATAACCTATTCATGTAGGTAATACATGCCAACACTTGTTTTGACACGTGATTCAACATTCAGACACGAAATTGTTTGTGTTTCAGCATTCAGACACGTGTTTCAACATTCAGACACTTGTTACGACCACGTGTTTTAACATTCAGAAATTTGCTTCGAAACGTATTTCAACATCTAGACATTTGTTTTGACTCGTGCTTTAAAATTCAGACATTAGTTTTGACACGTGCTTTTGACAGTCACATGCTTTCAGGCACAATGAAAATTTCAAGGAGAAAGACTTGTTAGGTATTATGAATTTAGGGTCAAGCATTGAGAATTTTGGACATTCACAACCACACAGCTCTTAGATGACCAATACTCTACCAATAATAATCTGTGGTTCAAGTAATTGTGGGAAAATACAATAACTCTATTGTAAGATGTAAATATCCTGAAGTTTGAAAACATGTATATTTATTGAAAGTCTTTCAGCAACCAAAAACCAGATACTGAAGGAAACTTTGAAGGAAATTGGTGAATATTCTCTACATACGTCATGAAGTCATAGACCCCACATAAGCAAATCCTAATTCGGTAATAATATTCGACGATAAACAGCAAACAGTTCATGCTTATATTTCAAGACGCACAACTCGATTGAGAGATATTTTTCAGTCTTTTGCTAAATGTCCAAAACATGGATTTCGCATCGATGCAAATTGTTTGATTATTTTCAAACAGGATGAACTCAATTTGAAACACATATTTACTCATCATATAAGTATCGACATGTCACTTGAGAAATTTAAACAGATATGTAGCGGCAAGACGATAATGCATTCCTTATGATAAGTAAAATTAGTGATATAAACAGCGTTATCATGAAGGTTCTGATAGTTATATATACATGTCATGTATCTAAACTACAATTGAAAAACACAAAGTACTTCGCATGAACGTGTCTAACAAGTTAAAAGCAAAACAGCAATTAAAAACATATTCATCCAGGTAATACATTCAGACACTCGTTTTGACACGTGGTTCAAAATTCAGAATCTTATGTTGACACGTGTTTCAAGATTCAGTAACTTGATTCCACCAATCACTTGCTTCTCCTTATAATGAAACATGTATAATTAATGCAAGTGTATTTCATAGTTAACTTTGTCTTTGTTTTTAGAATAATAGGAAAAATAAATATTTTCACATTTTCATTTGCGAATTCGTGAGTTCTATTGAAGATTTCCGTGATTGAATAATATCTTACACTTTTTGAAATAATCCACTAGTTCGTGAGGTGAGTGTAAATTTCCGAATTTATCATAATAGAAAACTGTATCACTGACTATCTTGAGCCCAACTAGCGAGTGATTTCATTGTTCAAGATATCTAAATTGACTAATTCACACTCGTCTTCCTACTGTCCGTTAGATAGCAGTTCATCATTCATGAATACTCCTCTGAAATGTGGAATTGTCAGAGGTTTCGTAGATCGAGATCAGTTAGAGGTCTTCGTAGTAGATCTACAGACAGTTTTTCAGATGTTTATTCAGATAAAAATCATGACCTTCGCGGTATTTCTTCAAATATAGACCAGATCCCAGAGTTTCGTTATGTTTTTCCTACTAGGGTTTTCGAGATGCTTTGCTATCGTTGGTGGCCTTAGCGATGCCTGCACCACCTCTCACCAATCCTACAGCAGCTAATAAACCAGCAAACAGAAGTATTATGAATACTAGGAATCCTATTGTCTTAGGTATAGGAATGACTCTTAGTAATCGGAAATTTTTCCGCCCAATTTTTCTTTAGATTTGATGCGTTGATCTTATTTTTCATAATTTGGCTTACCCCATTAACAAATTCTCTTCCGAACCCAATCTTCCTTCTCACCTCTATCTTCTGGTTCCTCTTTGCCTTTCTAATCTAATCTTATTTGATCACGCCGAAAGCGGCAATCGTCTCTCCAAATTTTGCACCTCCATATTTAACCCTTTGCCAAGCAGCGTTCTCTAATATTACATCCGCCTCGTAACGTCCTTCCAAACTAGCGTATCGCAAACAAGAAATATCGTGTTAGCGAGAAGCTTTATCGAGTGGATTGATACCAGGATCTCCTCTTTCCAACCGTTCTTCTAATTTTGTTACGATACCACAATATTGATAACCGGGATTTTGATGTTCAAACGGGAGCTTGTTCATGAAGTTATTGACAACACCTTCTCTCAAGAATGCTCCCATACAGACTGATGATAATTCAAAATTACAACGATATCCAAAAATGAAGGTAAGGGACGGCGAAAAACCAAAGATCTCGGAAATATTATTTTTATTACTTCCAACATTTTCTCAATACAAGAGACGTTAGTATTATTTTGAAAATACATTGTTTCCAAGTATCATAATCTCCACTCATGATCCACCCTTTTAGTCCAAGAGTCTTGTTCTATTATAATCTTCAGGTCTTCGAGTCGGCAATGTTCCAGTTGTTTGTTTGTTTCTAATGAACTTCTAATCGTCAATGATAGGTCCATTGAACGAGATCCGAATTATCGATTCAACTACTGACTCTTGACATATTGTTTGCCTCCTTGTCTTCCTTTATATCTTTTCGACTGAATACACATCGGGTTGTTTAGTTTTCTGTAATTCTTCCACGTAGAATCCCCACTTATCGTTCTTCTCAGCATATCTTTCAAGATATACGTAACAGGAACTGTGAGGTAAACTCTTTTCAAACAATTCTGTCGACCATTTGGGTGTGAATGTGCATGTATGTTCAGATTTACTTACTCGCACCATATCTCGAACGTCGTATTTGTGAGGCAGAGCTAACTTAATGTGCGAGTAGGATCACTTCAATATCTGACTCTTATTTCGTTTCGTCACTTTACGCGGAGCCATATTTATTGTTGTATGCTCACGTTTATTTTATTTTTCCTTGATTTCTTCAAGTATATAAAGTCATCTGTATTTCTCACTCTGAATTGTATGTAGAGCGTTTCTTCCCACTTCGGAATAACACTTTTGCAATTACTGCTTCATTCACAGAATACGTTGTGAAGGAGCTCAAAATTCTGTATATCATTCGTTTTGGATCAGCCAGGAAATACGGGTATCATAAGTAAGCTCCGGCTAAACAGTTCAATATTCCAAATGTGCCTCCTATAGTATCACACTGTAGTGAATGTGTAGTCACTTTTCTGAATCCCCGTAATTTCGGATGATTGTAATTATTTCCATAAATGAACCGTACCTAGCACATTCATTCCTGCTTCCTTAATTGCAATCATTGAGATTAACTTATATGTCGCAAAAACGGAAGATCAAGAGCGCAAATTTTAGATATAAAAAGTAGCATCACTGTCAATCATTGATCGGAAAATAAAGAAACAGGTCACGACACAAAATAAAGATGTGGTGGTACGGACTTGACCAGAACCTTGGAAAAACATATAAAAGACAGCAGCAGACTGATTGGGAGAATATTTAATATTGCAAAATTTGTAACACCGTTCCATGCTACAGTGAATTTAACATAAGCTAAATGTTAGCTTAATATTTATTTTTCTGTATTAAGATACACTGAACTCCGCGGTTAGTAACTGGTAATAATATCCAATATCCTGTTGTAGTCAATGACTTTTGAGAATGTGAATTAAAGTTTATTCCGTCATAAGTCTGATCATGCACCCATAAAGTTCACGTTTTGAATACACGCATAAGCTGAAAGATTCAAGTATTTGTACGGTGTGTATATTTGAACAAAAGGGGCGTCTTTGATATACTTGTGCACGCTGTGTCAATCCCGGAAGTATAAGTACATCCTAGACGATCAAATCATTAACTGCTTGTGCACGCTGTCAATCGCGGAAGTATAAGCTGGGGTGATTGTGTGTTTGATTATCGTGATAACCCTTGAGCCATATGTGGAGCTCCGGCCGTGAGTGGAGGGGTTATTGTAGATACGACAGTTTGTGCACACTGTGTCAATCCTTGTAGTATGAGCCCTGATTGTCCACAGTCTGAATGTGTGAGTTGTACGGAATCTGATACTGTCATACAATTACAGAGGAATTTGTTGATAGCATACGGCTGTGAATAGTAGACTTAGACAGAATAGACTCAGTCGAATTAATTATCCGAATATACCGTAAAAATCTGATATTGTACGATCGTGAAACTAGTATAGGCCAATATTTTCCGATCCGACCACATTTCCACCGTTTGCTATATTGTAGTGTGTTGTGAACATTGCAACTGATTATGCTATCCGAATAGTTTCCGTACACCTCTTATTACTCTAGTAACTGCTTGGCTTGTGTTTTCCGTAAATGGTAGATGTAAATTATCCATCATCCGATTCCGTACCGTTAAATAGAAATTGAAGAGCGAACATATCGTAAACATAGATATGTTTTAACCGTTTTTCTTGAACCGATTGAGCTTCATTGCTTTCTCCACCTGGGTCAATTTTTGTGTCAAATACCATTCAATTGCATTCACTAATCATTTTCCAAGGGTACTTCTTCTTGCTATATATTTATTATCTGGAATTCCCGTTGTATTATATTATTTCTGCTTCATCTTTCAATGAGCTAAATTATAACCAAGTATCGATCGTAATTAAAGCCTACAACTCTGATACTGTTCTTCTGCCCAATGGCCCTGGTTATACTCCACTGTAGCTACCCTAGAAGCAAGCCTCTTTATAAACAGCACCGTGACAAGCTTTGTGGTGAGGACCATAGCCGAAGTGCTCAAGGAGGATTAAATCTGGCGCTCCCGGAATTAAAGTTTACCGCAGTAAGTAGGCTAGCGCAAAAGTGACAAGGTACGTCATAAAGTATTATAATGGTTGATTTCATGTTTCGTCATCAACTGATTGAAGTGTTTATTGTAGAACTCATTTTCCTGATCACTCTGAAGACTGTTGGTATACGTCCGTTCGATTTAAAAAAACAAGAGTTAACCGCTTTTCTAACCTCTTTGGTTGATTTCGTTTTCAGCAACGAGTTCACAGATATTTCTAGAAGGAATCGACTATAACCAAATGTTTTCAAAGCTTCAATTCTCGCGAGCATAATTATCTATTTCACCCAGATCCATTCGCCACAATCCATCCAAATGTTCCATAAGTTTCTTTCTACTCGGCTTATGAAGCTCATGCTGTCTACTCATCGTATCAGAATTTATTTTTGATCGTTCTCAAATGATGCTTCTTCACATCAACAATTTGATTTATCCGAGATAATAGAAATCTAGTGTAGAATCAACTTTGTATGATGATGCGGGTCTTTTCAGAAGGTTCCACAGATGTCTTTCCAATACCTCACTTCATTACTAACGTAGTTTAGATACATGTCCAGACTGTTGAATGTCTCATTGATCTATTTTGAATCATTTCTGTCTTCTCTCACAATATCCCTGATGGTTTCATGCTCTGATTTTATTCGGTCTCCATTTCACGATATTTATTCTGAGTGTCCTCCATCGGTTTAGTAAATGACCCATCCTTAACCGTGACTCGAACCTTAAAGATATTGTTAGCACTAGATCATGTTTCCAGATTCAGTACATATACTTTATTTACAGCATCTTCTTTATCATCCGGTGATTTCATGTTAAACAATCTACGATTTTCCATATCATACCTTCCATCGCTCATATGATCAACAACGTTCGAAATAATCATTGAATATATTTGTATCATATATCCACATGGAAGGAGAGGTTCTATCAAATTTATCTACTCCCATATTTATAACTGTGATGAATTTGCCTTTTTGGTTTTAGATCAATTATGTTAGCCTATATCAATTCTTTCATAATAGACATTATCTATCTCGTTGTGATGGTTATTGTTACTAGCATACGAGGATGCAACAAGAAGTCTTAGTCTATCTAGAATTCCATCTACGTCATCCCAATAAATGTATCCGATAATTTTCTCGTTATATTCACGCATATAATTCTTGATGTATGCGCTTCCAGTAAATTTTTCAGACCCATAATTTTTCGTGGAATAAGTGAAGGGTTTCGGTACATGTTTGTATTTTACAGTGTTTCTTATTCGAACAGCTGGATCGTTATTACGTCTCTGAGTACTAGTTACTACAATCATTCGGGAGCTATTCTTCCCATGTTCCACGGTGTAAGTTTCAGGTTGAGCATCTCTGTAAAATATCAAATCATACAATCCTGTGGTACCTTTGATAATTATATTACTCTCATCATCAATTTCTATATGTTGATTTCTCATGAACCATTTATCTGAAGTTGAATTATATTGCAAACACAATTCATCATCGTATCTCTTGACATCATCATCCAATAGAAATCTTTCGAAGTGGTAACGTGCTAATGGAGAGTATTATTGCAAAAACGTACTTATACACGAATTCATCTCCTTCAGTAACAGCACGCTCTCCATTTGTGTTGTCATGAAAAAAACACTTTTAGGTTCAGTCAAAGAATTTTGTTTGATAATTTGAACACTTTCCACAATTTGCTTCGGAGATTTAGATACGTTCTTGAACAAATTATCTATACTTGCATCATCTTCCGTTTCACCCAATTTCACAATCAGATATTTCTTCCTAACGTTTGCTCACTCTCAAACTTTTTTTTCAATTATTGTTTTGCTTTTAACTTGTTAGACACGTTCATGCGAAGTACTTTGTGTGTTTCAATTAATTTTCAATCAGAACCTTCGAGATAACGCTGTTTATATCACTAACTTTACTCATCATAAGGAATCCATTTTCATCTTGCTACATATCTGTTTAAATTCCTCAAGTGACATGTCAATACTTATATGATGAGTGAATATGTGCTTCAAATTGAGTTCATCCTGTTTGAAAATAATCAAACAACTTGCATTGATGCGAAATCCATGTTTTGGACATTCAGCAAAAGACTGAAAAATATCTCTCAATCGAGTTGTGCCTCTTGAAAAATAAGCATGAACTGTTTGCTGTTTATCTTCGAATATTATTACCGAATTAGGATTTGCTTATCTGGAGTCTATGACTTCATCACTCTCAGGATATAGAGAATATTCACTAACTTTCTTGAAAGTTTCCTTCAGTATCTGGTTTTTGGTTGCTGAAAGACTTTCAATAAATATACAAGTTTTCAAACTTCAGGACATTTACATCTCACAATAGAGTAATTGTGTTTTCCCACAATCACTTGAACCACTGATTATTGTTGGTAGAGTATTGGTCATCTGAGAGCTGTGTGGTTGTAAATGTTCGAAATTCTCAATGCTCGACCCTAAATTCATAATATCTAACAAGTGTTCCCCCTTAAAATTTTCATTGTGCCTGAAAGTGAATGGATATCAAATCGAGACGTTCGTGAATACACATTCGTTAATATACTACGTGATGATGTTAAGTTGTCTATGTGAGAGCACGCGGTTAAGCATTTCTTACACATGTCGAAGCAATTTACTGAAAATCTCAGCATGGAACTCAATTCCAAAGCATGTGACTGTCAAAGGCACGTGTCAAAACAAATGTTTGAATTTTAAAGTACGAGTCAAAACAAATGTCTAAATGTTGAAATACGTTTCAAAGCAAATTTATGAATGTTGAAACTCTTGGTCGAAACAAGTGTCTAAATGTTGAAACACGTGTCTAAATGCTGAAACACAAACAATTTCGTGTCTGAATGTTGAATCACGTGCCAAAACAAGTGTTTGCATGTATCACCTACATGAATAGGTTATCATTATTAATATTATCATTTTATTCCTTATCCGATCGTCATAGTTCGTAAACTAAGGTCGCCTTGTTGGAGTGACGTCATCGGCCGGCCATCACAGTTCTTTAACTATGATCGCCATATTCTTGTTTTAATAAAACAACACTGAATTATTGAATCATTATTTATTAATACGTTTCTTTACACTTTTGATAAGGAATTTTACTAGTAAAACCGTTGAGACACTTATAATGAAGTAGGGCATTTTTGTGCTGGTGACGGTAGAGTCATGAATGCTTCACTTTGATAATTAATCTGTGCTTCAGTTTGCCGCTCTCTCTCTGTGCCATCGTGGATTAATAACTTCAGTTTATAGTTAAACGTAGATATCGTTCTAGAAATGGTACGTGTAGTTGGTTCTCATTAATCATCGGTTGCCATTTTGCTCCGCTACATTTATCTTTGAGCTCCATGCTGGGACATATATAAATACGTTCCACTCGATGTGGAGCGTTTGCGTATAAGATTCCGATCGAAATCGAGATGCTTCACTTTGACAATTATTCGGAGCTCCAGATTTTCAATTCATAGCGTCTCTCTGTGCCATCGTGGAATAATAACTTGAGTTTGTAGTCAAATGTAGATAGATATCGTTCTAGGAATGGTATGTGTTGATATCTCTAGTTGGTTCTCATCAATCATTTGATGATGAATCGGTTGCCATTCTGCTCCGTTATATTCCTCTTTGAGCTCCGTGCTGGGACATACATAAATACGTTCTATTCGATGTGGAGCATTTGAGTACAAGATTTCGATCGGAATTGAGATGCTTCATTTTGACAAGATTTTGATCAAAATTGAGATGCTTCACTACTTTAGACAATTAATCGGTACTTCAGTTTGTCAATTCATAGCGTTTCATTAATCATTTGATGATTCATCGGTTGTCATTATGCTCTGTTACATTCATCTTTGAGCTCCGTGCTGGAACATATATAAATACGTTCCACTCGATGTGGAGCGTTTGCATATAAGATTCCGATCGAAATTGAGATGCTTCACCTTGACAATTAATCGGTGCTTAGATTTGCTAATTCATAGCGTCTCTCTGTGCCATCGTGAAATAATTGTTGGTAATACTATGATGAATTCCTAGTAAGTTAATAAAGTTCATTTGACCAGATATAGTCATATCGTACATCTTAACACTTTCCTGTCGAAGTTGAAAAATTACGGGATTCTTACTTTTCCATATCGATGGCTTCATTACATTGACTATTTATAATAGTTTCTTCCTGGAATATTACGAGCCAATGGTCGGTGTCCACTTCTTGGATGTTTTCTTGGTGCATCTTGATTTTCACTGATTTGCAAGATTGATATTTTTTCGTGAATCTGGCTAATTGGTTTTCACAAAGACTTTCTTCATTGATTATATTTGTGTCTTGAGGTTGACATAATAATTCGGATGGAGTGACTTCTTTGCATTGTATGTCGGATTGTAGTATTCCTCATTAAGGGATAGGAATTTATTGTGAGGAATAAGTGCTTGGTATTCGTATGAACGATTTTGGTTTGAAAGTTCATGTAAGTGATAATAATTATAAGGGACAAACTCTACCAATTGTCCATCTTCATAATTACATTTGATTATTGCAATATTTTCGTATAATTGAACAGTTTGAGATTTGATATCAAAAAGCGATCGTATCCTTGGTTTCATTTGTGAAATTAGATATAATTCTTGAAGCAAATCTTCCGATTCTAATATAGAAGGATGTAAAGTCTCTAGTTTTGCGGAAATGATTGCAGTTACTAATGTTTCTGAATATAGTCTCTTTAGTATTTGTTATCATCTGAATAATTTGCCTTCGGGATGCTAGTGCATATTCAAGTTTATCTTGTAGTTGAGTTTGTTCCATTTTCTCTGCTATGAATGTATATTGTTCATCTAATTTTAATTGATTGTTTATCAATCTTTCCGTGGTTCCATTGAATTTCATCACTGCTGATTCTATCAATGTTATTTGTTCATCGAGGGAAGTTTTCATGTTATTTTGTGGATTTAATAATTGATCTGAAGCTAAGTCATATCTCTCAGTGTCACATTGATCAAGAATTCTGGTACTGACTTTAAATACTGAACCTATCCCATTATTCAATCGTCTTTTCTTTCTTTGTGTTGGGGGTATGATTTGCTTCAATATTTCTTCAGTTTCACTCAATTCATGTAGGAAATGTTGGTAATTGACTAATTTTGAATACATGTATCGCCATTTTCTGTTTATTAAGATAACTTTCAATTTTAATTGATTGTTCATGAAGGTGATTGTAATTGTCTTCTAGGGGTTTCAATTTGAAAGTACATATAAGATTCCAATAAGCGATTGTATTTTGTATATTTCCAATTTTGATAGTCAGGAGGCCAGGATTGTTTATTATTTGTATAATTTTGAATTCTGGGTTTGCGTTCGAGTTGTCGGTCGTGATGATGAACAATCTGCAACAATAACAGGGCGTCTTATGGTAAATGTGATTGTTTTGCAGAATTATCTTTTTTTGTTTCCACGATATTGTTTCCTTTATCTATAATTAAATTTAGGTGCTACTTCAGTACGACTATCTACCTTCGTATATACTTGTTTTCCATTTTCAAATAGGATATTAGATGAATCTTTATTTCGTAATATTTGTAATTTATGTCGTTCAGTTTTTTCTTTAATTGTATCGTAGGTGATTGTTAATTTTCTTTTGTGATTATTCAAATATTCTTGTAATATTTTATTCTGGTCATCTACGTCAAATATATCTCTATTTTGTGCATGTCCTAACGTCAATTCAAAAGGCTTGAAATTTGGATTAGAATGCTTACTGTTATTGTATGATATGATTGCATCCTTTATTAGAGATTGGATGATAGCTTGTGTGAGTTCCTGTTCCATGAGTCTTATGTGTGCAAGTAGTGTACAATGGAAATGTTCTACAATACCATTCGATGCCGGATTTCTCGGTGTTTTTTCATCATTGAATTCGTTATCAGTCGTTATGGTTTCGGGAGTTCCGTAAAATTGGTAATGACTTAATGAGTTATGAAAGCGTCAGTCATATCCAGAGATAAGTCCACTACCGGTAGTAGAGTTATCTATGGTCATATCAATTGAGCATTTTGATGTCATTGGTATTGCTTGTCTTAACTTATTGAAGGCGTCCACAATAGTCAGATATATCTGATTTTCTACAGAGAATATATTTATGTGAATTACTTGAAACGGTTTACGTAGTGTTTTAGTCGAAACAATAGAAATATTAGGTGTGTCTCTGTCGTATTTTGCGCCTCTACACTTTTCGCATTTATTTATATAATTAGTTACGTGTTCTTTCAGTTAGGCATGAAATATTCATTTGGTAGTTGTCTTGTGGTTGCGTTAATTCCTCTATGATAAGTTCATCCTTCATGATATTCCTGGATTATTTCATGAATATCTTCTGGTGAAACGGACCCGCTTTGGGTCGGTTTCAATTAGCCCAACTATCTCAATTTGAATGAACTAATCTCAGGGCTCGTAGTGAAACGTGCCTTGTGATTCTAGACTGGTGAATTGCCTGAGCGCCAATTGCTTAAAAAACTATAAAAATAAATGAATTCACAGTCCAGAATACAAGCACCACGAGATGGTTTATTAGTTGATGGAAATTCAGAAAAACAATACATGTTCAACTTAACAATTTGATTTATTTCATATGGAATTTGGATTATAACAAAATTTAAATTACAATTCTCATAGTGTACCAATTTGTATCCTAAATAATATTAAATTTGAAGAAAACAATTATAAAATTAAATCAATTTGTAACATAAGTGAATTTGAAGTAAGACAATTATAAAATTAAATCGATTTGTAACATACATTGAATTTGAAGTAAAACAATTATAAAATTAAATCGATTTGTAACATAAAGTGAATTTGAAGTAAAACAATTATAAAATTAAATCAATTTTTTAATTGAAAAGAAAGAATAATCAAATATGAGGAACTAAAGTAGACCGCGAATGGTTCTATGAAAATTAGTGGAATACAACTTCGGTTAAACAACAAAATCAGAGAATGAAATCATGGTCATTCAAACAAGAAAATGTTACCCTCCTTGGAACTCGTAGGAACTGGAAGCCGGTCCTGTCAGGAGAGTCACTAAACCGTCTTAGAGTGAAGGGGTGAGGAACCTCAGACACGTTACAGTCAAAGACAGCTCTTTATACTCTGTATCAGATTTACAAAATGGCGATTCTTACGAATCACTCAAAACTAACATGTGCCATTGCGGCAGGGCCGTATTTAAGATCTGTAGACCCCTAGGCTGAACATGTGGTGCGGGCCCTACTTGGGGGGATTTTTCATCATTAACCTGCAGGAATCACATTCTGGGGCACTTTTGAACAGCAGAAATTGTGTAAGGTTCCCTGTGAATGAAGGAATCAGGCAGCAACGGTATTTGAATACAATTGGCCGATACTATTTCATACAGGTGCCAAGTTATTTGACGAGAACTGTAACTCACTTCATATCAGGTATCAGCTGTTTACTGGAGGGTTTAGCCAAATGGTGCGGGCCCTCATATAATCGTAAAAGACGTCGATGCAGATGCAGTTATTCAATATGCATCGACGTATTTTATGATTACATAAACTATTTTTTATTTTAATTAATTGAAAAAAAATTAATAAAAAAAATGTGGTGCGGGCCCCTTTGTGGTGCGGGCCCATAGGCTCCAGCCTAGGTAGCCTATGCTCAAATACGGCCCTGCATTGCGGAATTAAACATACAAGGAATAAAGAAATATTATCATAGATATCTGCCTACGTTCCGATAGAATGTCCTCATACAAGAATTACAACAATCAATGCCGTGATGGAAATGATTATCTCTGAATTATGCTAGCCGCAAAATGATCGGGTGCCCCCAGGCAAGTCGAGTGAAACATCCACCGAAATATTATCACATTCAGGTACTGAACATCCAGAAGTTTAATTATAAATCCAAATCAAATTATAAGTAGCCTGATGTGAATCATATTTCGGAAGCAAAAATTAAGAAAATGTATATAAAGTCAATGAATTATGAAATCTCGACTTACCCAGTTAAAGGTTAACACCACAATGAATTCTCTTCGATATCTTCCGTTATCCTACCTCCCACTTCGCGATATTTACCGACATCACACATCAGGAATGCTAGTTTCCATAGTCGATGTTTTACTGACCAGCAGATGTCTTTAAATAATCATATGACAAGTTTCCTAGCCGAAAAGAGATCTAATCTGTTCATTACCAAGTTCTATACAATCTCGTAACGCAACCCGTTACACTGGATGAATTATAGCATATACATCCTTAGTAGGTGTAATGGACTACTTCTGGGGCGGAAGTGCATCCGGTCTGAGTATAGGGAATTGCGTGAGTGTGAGAGAGAGGTGTATATGTTTGATGCGATTCTGTGTTCTGAGGGTAATGGACCATAGAGTTGGATGTTGTGTGTAGAATAGAATAGAAGTGTGTTGTAGACCATAGAGTTGGATGTTGTGTGTTGTGTTCGAGACCTGTCATGGCGTCTGTAGGTACGTCTTGTGTAATGGTGGTTGTAACTGTCATGGCGTCTGTAGGTATTGTGATATGACGTGTGTAATGTTGGTTGTAACTGTCATGGCGTCTGTGAACAGTGTGGTTGTGAACCATAGAGTTAAATGTTGTGTGTGGAATAGAAGTGTGTTGTGTTTGAGACCTGTCATGGCGTCTGTAGGTATGACGTGTGTGATGTTGGTTGTAACTGTCATGGCGTCTGTAGGTATTGTGCTATGACGTGTGTTATGTTTGTTGCAGTTGTGAACCATAGAGTTGGATGTTGTGTATGGAATAGAAGTGTGTTGTGTTCGAGACCTGTCATGGCGTCTGTAGGTATGACGTGTGTAATGTTGGTTGTAACTGTCATGGCGTCTGTAGGTATTGTGTTATGACGTGTGCTATGTTGGTTGTAACTGTGATGGTGTCTGTAGACAGTGTGGGGGAGCCACTTGTGAACAGACAGTCTGATTAGATGTAGGTCACAGCATTACCGGCCTTTAAGTTTGAGATTGAAAAACGGTTAAAACGATTAGAAAACGATCGAAACGATTCAAACGGTCGGAACGATGGTTTCCATCGTTTTTACTACTCTGAGCAGAGGGTACGTTATACAATTGTTATGTAGAAGATCAAACTTATCGATCAAATTAAAAAAGAAAATGACATTTTCTAACTATGTGTATGATAGAGGGATTCGAACCCTAATCAATACTATGCATTACACATCAAATATTAGAGATATGATATATAGTTTTGGTTTATACTTACCTGATCAAACAACCTCTTTATATACATGTGCTAAAGAATGTCATTCAGATAGGTATTGAATTTCATGAATCTTAAAGTATACAACATGGCTATGACACAAATATGATATTGAAATTTCATAAAATTGACTAAGTTGTTTTGAGGATATACGGAAAGGACTTCTTTAAGAATAAAAACATAAAAGATAAACTATTTAATATATTGTAATTAAAATATAAAATATAATCTACAGGAACTTAATTAATAACAAAAATAAAATAACATGGCTTCCTAATGTAGCTGGATAAGATAGCGCAATCCTCTCTCACGCTGCAGGATGATGATCTGTAATTAAACAAAAACAATTTCAATATTCAATATATAGAAACAACATAAGAATAACTCCATTGATGAGATGATTTATATCCTCCCGACTCCCATGTATAGTCATCTCTATAACATGAGGGGGTGGTGGTGCTAAAATCATCGATCTTGGGAGGAGTGGAATTATACTCTCCGGATCACCTTGTATAGACACCCCTGTAACTTGAGGGGGTGATGGTGGTGGTGCTGAAATCATAGCTGTAGACACTGCCACAGGAGGTGGAGATGGTGGTAGCTGCATCAATGTCCCTGGAGACGGAGATAATATCTCGTAACATCTATTGAAAATGAAATAATTATTGTATGAATTTACAAAAATCTGAAACATCCTACCTTATATCTGAACGAGGAGGGGGTCACCTCTTCTGATTTGGAAACTTCATTATTACTAAAAAGTTTTAAAAATTATCATTTAAATCAAGATTATTCATGAATAAAACATACATTTCAAAATCACCAAGATCTGAACGAGGGGTCGGCTCTTTCGAATCCGAAACTTGGTTAATACTAAAAAAGATTACAAATTATTATTTTGCCCAATATTATTTACTGATAAATATACATTGCTATATCTCCAAACGTTTGTAAATAACCAAGATATGCCATCTCCACATCAACCTCACCTTCCGAATATCCACTAAAAATAACATATACCTTAACAATAACATATCAACGAGAAAAAATGTTCATACTTACTTCTCTAAGAGCCATGCTTCAATATTCTCACCGTCTAAATCACACCTATTGGTGAGTTCAGCAATTCTCTCAAAATACGCACTCATGGTATGTATACAAAGAAAACTTTGGATAAACTGAACTTAGAAATAAATTATACGATTTTAAGAAGGGTGAAACTGAATTTGAAACGAGTAAGAAAATGGGTTGGAAATAAAATTAAACCGTGAACTGATAGTGCTAGCATTGTGGTTTCAAGATAAACAAAATTAAATTGATTAATTAATTAATTAAAACGGGAACTGGTTAGATTAGAAAAAGTTGAAGAAACTGTCTTATATAAAATTAACGGTCTATGCGGTTTTAAGATAGTAAAAATAATTAATTAGAACGGAAAGTTATACACATAAGCGTTGATATCAGTTGCAACACAGTAAACTTCTTAGAACTGAAACTGATAACACATAAATATCGCAGAACCGGCGATAGTGTGGTTTCAAAGCAGGAAAAAATACTTTCGATGTAAATTGATAAGGAAAATTCATGTCGGAACATGCAAAGTTTGCGGTTAATGGTATTAACAAACATTACTCCCTTCTCCTCTAACAACTTCAACTTCAACAGTCGACTATCTACTCCACCTAGAGTAACATCATACTAATTCACCTAGTCTTTGTGTGTGTGTGTTTGCGTTTTAAAAGGTGAGTCTATTTTCATTTTATTATTATTAATATTATTCATTATTATTTTATTTTGGTTTAACTCTTTTATTCTTATTTTTAATTTTACTTTTACATTTTGTTTCAATTTTCTATAATTCTATATTGTTCTAATTTTATTTTTCTTGTGTTTATAATTTTTATTTTATTAATTTCAAATCATTGAGAGTTTCGTTCAGATTCAATTCTCATAATAAGATTATTTTGATTTCAATTTTTATATTTCATTTCAATTTTCAAAATTATTATTACCGTAGTTTCTACCTTGATAAACATTATACTTATCCTACAGTCTTTTGAAAACAATTCAATTTCATATTTTAGTTTTTCAATTGATTACGGGGATTCTCTCTGTGTTACAGACTTAAATAATGGATATCACTTCACTGAACCAGATTTCTCTATTACAGAGGAAACCTACAAAAAAAGTGAGGGAATTGGAGCTGGGGCAACGCTTTCTTATTATTGAGGCGAAAATAGTGAATAGCAAATTTGGGTCCTGCGTATTGGTGGATTTAGGTGACTTCAACGTTTTCTTACCAAAACGGTTGACTTCAGCACTATCCCCGATTATAGATCAAATAAATGAAAAACCTTCTTCGGGGTTGATCTATCAAGGTGCGGAGGAAGTGAAAAAGGCAAATCCTTGCTCGAAAATAGAATTTTTCAGACTGGAAGATCTCCCACCACAAGAAGCTCTCAAGCTACACGTGACCCTAAGGACCTAGGAACGAGCTATAGCAGAAAAATAAGGTAGGGTGTTTATTCTATTTTTTAACATGGAATCCTTGTCTAAAATTAGTTGTGATATTGTTAAAATAATAAACGAAGCACAAAAAAATTTGTCAACATCAAAATTCTCCCCTCAGGAGACAAATAAATGGGTGGAATTTTGTACTAAATATCAGCGCCTCTTTTCTAGACATTTAACAAAAGATTCTCTCAATATAGGTGAGAAAAACCAATTACAAACGAATTTAGGTCATATTAAACGTTTTAAAATTCTACTTCAAATTCATAATAAATCCCTTAAACCAACAAATAAGAATCGAAGTGATAGAATTCGATGGGAGGAAGGTAAAACAGCTTTTAATTGTAGGATTCGGACTGGTCTTATAATAAATATTTCACATTTGGACCCTATAAATTTTTTATTTGACGCTTTTAATCTTTTTAAATCAAGAATTATTAAAATTTCACATACGAATAATTTTATAAAAGTCTCCACAACCCTTTGTTGTGAGTACATGAAAATGAACGTAGATAATGAACTTGCTCAGTTTGATTTCAAATATTTCCACACAAAGTCTGCTTCGATAGATCAAACAATAAATTTGTTAGACTGGTTCAAGGAAAATGTCATCGAAAAGATTCAGGTGAAACTTGATGATTTCCAGGAAATGGAGTCAGGGTGGAGTCTTAAAGAGATTATCAGCTTAGAGATAATTATTAATAAACATGAAACTATTGATCCTGGCTCATCATATATTCCTTTACCGAAAGGAATCGAGGACAAACACGCAGTCATCAATATAAAAAATTATGATGAGTTCTGCTTCGCCTGGTCTATAACAGCGGGGTTACATCCTGCTACAGGTAAATCAAGTAGAGTTAGTTCATATCCTCATTTCAGTACAGTTTTAAATTTAGAAAAATTAACTTTTCCACTAACCGTTCCTCAAATTCCCATTTTCGAAAAGAATAATAACATTAGCGTTCATGTTTTCGTTTTAAAATTGAGTGGTAAAAATGGTGAGGATGGAGTGGAAGCGGGGAAATGTAAGGTTCTCCCCGCATATCTTACCAAAAATAAATTAGAAAAGCATTTTAATTTACTACTTATTCAGAATAAATACTACCCTGATGAAGAGCCTCGAAAATCTACAAAAATGGTTGATCCCATAGTGAAATTTCATTATTGCTTGATACAAAATTTAGGAAGACTTGTAAATTCACAAATTACGACTAAGAATAAGGTTTATTTATGTGAGCGTTGCTTGAATAATTTCAAAAGTGAAATTAAATATAATAAACATTCAGAGATGTGTGTACAAAGTAATAAATGTAAAATTATTCTCCCACAAGATGACTGTTTGGTATTTAAAAATCATTCGAACAAATTACCTGTTCCATTTGTAATTTATTTTGATTTTGAAGCCCTTCTGTTACCAATTCAACATTGTTCTCAATCTAATGCTGCTTCTTATACAAACCGAACACAATTACATGAAGCATATAGTGTAGGATTTTATTTAAAATGTCATTATGATAATTCATTATCTCAATATCAATGTTTTAGGGGTCAGGATCCAGCTAAATGGTTAACAAGCCAACTGGATAAAATCTCTGAATTTATCGATACAAAATTACGAACAGTTATACCCATAGATTTTAGCGGTATAAGTTTATTATCAATAATGGCTGAAACCAAATGTCATATTTGCGAACAGGAATTTAAAGAGGATGATGTTCGAGTGAAGGATCACTGTCATTTCACAGGTAAATATCGGGGTTTGGCTCATCAAGATTGCAACTTGAATTATCAAAATAAATTTGTTGTGCCTGTTGTTGCTCATAACTTAAGTTCTTATGACATGTTTTTGGTGATTAGGGATTTGGCAAAATCTTCGAAACAGAATATCAGCATTCTTCCGTTGAATAAGGAAAAATATATCAGTTTCACTAGATCATCAGCAAACTCTGCAGTTAAATTTAGATTTATAGATTCATGTAGATTTTTAGCTTCATCATTGGATAAGTTGTCATCCTATTTGGAAATTGATGAGTTGAAAATCTTAAAACGAGAATTTAATCATTTATCAGATGAAAATTTTAAATTATTAACACGTAAAGGGGTATTTCCATATGAACATATGGATGCGTGGGATAAATTAAATGAGCAAAATCTCCCTCCGATACAAAAATTCTTTAATAAATTAAAAGATGAAGCCATCAGTGAGGATGATTATAAACACGCGCAGAACGTTTGGAATAAATTTAATTGCCAAAATTTAGGAGACTATTCAGACTTATATTTGAAAACAGATGTTTTACTGCTAGCAGATGTATTTGAAAATTTCCGTGTAAAATGTCTAAACCTATTTAAATTAGACCCTTCGAATTATTTCACTTTACCAGGCTTCACCTGGGATTGCATGCTCAAATATACGAACGTGTCTTTACAATTTTTGAAAGATATCGATATGGTTATGTTTTGTGAGAAGGGGATTCGAGGGGGTGTAAGCCAATGCAGCAATAGATTTGCCAAAGCAAACAACAAATATATGCACACTTATGATCCACAAGAGGAAAACAGTTATTTGATGTATTTCGATGTGTGCAATCTATATGGGTGGGCTATGACTCAATATCTACCTTATGGTGATTTTGAATGGATCGAAAACGTAGAGAATAACTTTAACGTTGTAAATATATCAGATGACAGTCCTATCGGTTATATATTAGAGGTTGATTTGGAATATCCTGTGGGATTGCATGACTTACATAAAGATTTACCTTTATGTCCAACTCATGAGGCCCCACCAGGTTCTAAATTACCTAAATTATTAACAACACTCCACAATAAAAACAAGTATATCATACACTATAGAAATTTAAAACAGTGTTTATCATTCGGTATAATTTTGAAAAAAATACATAGAGTCCTTAAGTTCAAACAGTCACCCTGGCTGGAAGCCTACATCGATTTAAACACAAAATTACGTGCTGCATCTAAGAATGCCTTCGAGATTGCCTTATTTAAACTCCTTATAAATGCAATTTTTGGAAAATCAATGCAAAACGTGCGAAAACATAGACTGGTTAAATTAAATAATAAATGGTATGGTCCATTCGGAGCACGCTACTATATTTCGCAACCAAATTTTAATAGCAGCAAAATATTTGATGAGAATTTAGTAGCTATAGAGCAAAATAAATTAGAGATAATGTTAGATAAACCTATTTATGTAGGTATGGCAATTTTAGATATTTCAAAAGTTTGCGTATATGACTTTCACTATGGGTTCATGCTCAAATTGTATAAAGATCCTGAGGTGATGAGACTGTGTTATACAGATACAGACAGCCTTGTTTATCACATAATAAGTGATGATGATATCTATAATTGTATTATAAATAAATATATACACAAATTTGATACTAGTGATTATCCTCCCGATAACATCTTTAAGATTCCACAGGCAAACAAAAAAATAGTCGGCTTAATGAAAGACGAAAATAAAGGAGAAGTTATGACAAAGTTTGTGGGGTTACGATCGAAAATGTACAGTTATACAGTACAAGATAAAGACCTCAACCCTACGAAAAAAGCTAAAGGTGTTCGAGAATACGTCCTTAAGAATTCAATCACATTCGAGGACTATGTTAGCTGTCTAGAAGAAGAGATTGAAATGTATAGAGTTCAAAAATCAATCCGATCTTTCGACTTTAAATTATATACAATCGAACAGAATAAAATAGTTTTGAGTCCGTTCGATACCAAGAGATTCCTATTAAAAAATAGTACAACCACTCTACCTTATGGTCATTATTCAATTTGAATAATAATATAGGATTTTAAATGTTCATCTATAAGTTTTATATTTACTACCTCTCTCAAACAGAGACAAAGGGAGAGGTGCATTTCAACTATGTATAGTGTTACAAATTTTATGAAATATTTGAAAATAAAAAACAATCTTATCACTATGTTGTGTTTCATTCCCTTAAACAGAGAGCGTGAGAGGAAAGTAGTGGTGGTGGAGGAGGTGAGGATTGCTCATACACTTTCCCAGAATCATCAGGAATTAAATAAAATACTAGTATATTCAATTGATGATTTATTCGAGAAAATCATACATAACTTTATTCATAGAATAAAATACGTATCCTCTAAGTGTCATACTTAATAAACTATCAGGTGGTGAGGCATCGAAAAACTTTGTAAAAGCTCTACGTCATTGGCATGATACCTCATGAATGATTTTTTTATTAGGTCAATCACGTTGTAATAGTAAGCACGGAACCCTAATTGTTCTAGAAAAGATACTCTATGTGCTAGCACTTTATCGTTGATTTCGATAATTTCTCGAACATCTTCCTCACCCAACCAAAAGTGAACGTCATTCTTAATAATTTGAAGCACTTTAACATTATTCACATAAACCAGCTGTGATATTAGACAAAAATCACCACACGCTACAGGTGTAGAATCAAAATCTGCATGTAGACTCTCGAAGAAGTCGTCGATTTTCGTTTGTAGAAAGAATATAAACTGGTTCCATCCCTCAACTCCAAAGGTAAGTTTTGTGTGCTGATTAGAACAGCTGTTTAGTGTGATTGTAGGACTTAGAGTTCGTGCAGGACTTAAACCACATCTTATTTCCAAATTATTATATCCCACAGAATAAATTGAATTCATTAATAGAAATTTCTCATCTTTGGTAGCTCGCTCGAACGCATCCAAAATTTCATCCAACTCCCTAGAGGCGTTTACGTCATCATCACCAACGTCACTATTTGTTGTAGCAGCAGCAGATACGCTCTCATAACCACTATCTTGAGAGAACATTTTTTAGCAACTGATCGATTCTTTTGATATAGTTGAAGCTACACTCACAAATATTCATTCACACATGCGCAGATCATTCATCATCAACAATATATTTCTTTGATTTGATTGGAAGTTTGGATGAGAACATCAAAGCATAAAACTTGAAGTGTGGGGGGGAGAGAAAATTTGTGGTGTTGGTTGCGTTTCCCATCGACTATGTATGAGTCGAAGAAGAAAGTTTTATTAGAAGTTCCTCTACGAATCCCCCGTAGATCCATTATTTCACAGCGGTAAGGCAGAAGCGCGATCCGATAAAAATCAACATCAATTTCATGTAGCACTCTGTAACAATCAAGTATATAGGACCCCGGTTTTTGGATTATACCAGGAATTTGATGTAATATGAATTTCTTCCATCTATTTTCGTATACAAAGTAGCCTTCAACATTCATATCAATTATCTCCCAATCGTTTTCAGGTGGATTGAAATCTCCCCCAAAATAGAAAATATCCACATACGCGTATTCCTTGACGGCTCCAATAATGAACGTTACAAATTCTCCTGCGATTATCCAATTTTTAGATGGTAATTTTAATTCTTCGAGGATTTTCATCAAACTCGGACATACACTTATAAATTTTTTTGCATCGTACACGGTGGTAAACACATTTTGAACGAAACTGTTGTATAATTGCGAAGACATTTTCAAAACTGATTGATTGTTCGACTCAGACTTGGTTGGACCCTCAAATATTTTATTGAGACATGCGCAGATTATACAACATTAGAATTTTCAATCCAACTTTTCTCTTTTATACCATACCATTTCACATACATTTTATCCCCCTTTTTTCGGAGCACCTTCTCTATCAAATAGACATCTGGCTGTTTGGTTTTCTGCAATTCTTCTTCATAGAAACAACCGCTGATTGGGGAGCTGTTCATATCTTCCAACAGATAAGTGACCGGGTTGGTAATTCTCACAGCAGTAATTTTAAATAATTCAGCACTCCAATTAGGGGTATACCCCTTCTCAAAAATATGTTTAGCCTTACTTATTCGCACAACATCCCCAACGTTGTATTTGTGAGGCAGAGCCAACTTGATGTGAGAGTAGGATTGCTTCAATATCAGACTCTCATTCTGTTTCGAAACTTTAAACGGAGCCATTTTTATAGTTCTATGTTTACGTTTATTATATTTTTCAGTGACTTCTTTGAGTATATCCAACCATTTGTATTTTCCACTCAGACTGAATTGTTTGTAGATCGCTTCTTTCAACGTTCGAATGACACGTTCGGCAATAGCAGCTTTCTTCATAGAATACGTATTATAGTGATTGATTCTATGTTTCTTCATTAACTCATCGAAGTGTTTATTGAAGAATTCCTTACCCTGATCGCTTTGTAGATTCCTAGGTTTACGATGCCCTTCCAGCAATATAGAACTGACAGCTTTCCGAACCTCTCCGGCCGATTTCGTTTTCAACGGACGAGTCCACAGAAATTTTGAGAAACAATCGATCACAACCAGAATAAATTTGAATCCGCGGTTTTCACGCGCATAATTACCCATTTCAGCAAGATCCATTTGCCACAAGTCATTTAACCCTTTTATGATTGTTCTGCGACGTTTAAAATTCTTTCGAACAGGCTTATGAAGCTCATCAACCACCTGCGCTTTACCCTTCATCATTTTTTGGATCGATCGTCGATGACGTCGGCTGAGCTAATAACTTTTGTGGTGGTGGGGAGGTGGTAGTAGCTCTTTTATAAGGATGATAGCTTTCCTTTTTTGCTTGTTCTATTTGTGATAGTTTGCTTTCGATGGTCTGTATACGTGTGGTTATGGTCTGATCATTAGTACTACGAGTTTTATAGTCTAATTCTATAGTTATCAGTTCACTATTGATGTTCTGTATACTATCGAATAGGTTGTCATACTTTGAATTGTTTTCTTGATCATTACTAACGAGTGTTTTATAGTCTTCACGTATTTTCTTCAATAATTTTTCAAGATTTGTCTCATTTGCTTTATTAGTTTTGAATGATGCTATCATACCATCTACAAGTTTTTCAATTTTAATTCTATTTTGCGTTGTAGAAGCAATCAGAGAGTCTGTGAATTTTTTATTTTCGATGTGAAGGTAACCCCCCTCATTATGTATACTCTGTTTCATAGCTGTAGAGTTAACATCACTTTGATTTTTGTATGACTGTATTTCGGTATAAAGGATCTTCAAATCTTCGCGAAGTGCATCTATTAATCGTGTTAAACTTGGAATTGAGGAATTCATGATGTTATTAACGTTTATATGAATGGATGCATACTTTACAAGAACTTCGTTTAAATTCGCATTCACTCTAGTGATAGCGTTATCTACATATGCTTTGTTCGTAACATCATTATCAGAGACAGGTATTTTCACGTTGCAAATTTTCAAATTTTCCATATCTACGTCACCATCAGGTGTATGTTTCAGAATGTTCATAAACATCGATCTACGCCAAAAAGCATCGACAGAACCAATACCATCTGATCGCCTCCCAAACTTATCAAGACTCATTATGTAAATGATTCAAAATGGAAATAACCATTACTAATATATGATATCTGCTTCTCTAAGTTCATTTATGATTGCAACAATCTCATTATCATGCGATGTATTCCCAGCTTGTTGTGATGCTATCAAAAGTTTCAACCGCTCCACGAGCTCGTTAGGATTATCCCAAAAGATATACTCTATAGCATCATCGTTATACTTCAAATGCATCCCTTTACCAGAGGTGGAACCAACACCACCACTTGTAACCAAAGGTTTGATGATATTTCTATACTTCGGTCTCGTACTACCTTTTAGATATCCGCTAATATTTTTATGTGCACTAGTTAATACCAAAATTTCTTTGTAGGCAGCTTTATCTTTATTTGTATAGTTAGTAGGTGCATCTTAAAATATGAGTTCATATAATCCAGGTGTCCCCTTCGTGATATACCCCTCTGTTTTGATATTTTCACCGAATTCTATTTCCTTATGACCTAGTCTCCACCCAGCAGAGCTAGCATCAAAAACAGGTCCATATAATTTATCGATTTTTTCGAAGGTTTCATCGGCTGATTCTTCTTTCACTTCTTCCTCCACCTCCTCCTTTTTTACATGTACAGGACTCGATTTTTTTGAAGATTTAACAATTTCCTTCAGAGGTTCGGCTATAGGTTTAAATAGTTGTTCTATCGATTCATCTTCTTGAGATTTACCCAGTTTCAAGGCTAGATATTTTTTTCTAATAGACTTACTCAATTCTGCGATTTTTCGTTTACGTGTTAACTGCGCCACGTCCATTTTGTATATGTAATTCATTCACATATTTTATGTTTTTATATAAATATCAAAGCCTTTGCGATATCTGCCGTTATTTAAATCAAAATCTTTCGCAATTACCAAAGTACCGAAATTCTTTGACCAACACATGCAACACATCTTTTTGAATTGATTGAAATCGATATCGGGAGATACGTGTTCATCGAAAACATGCTTTAGATTTATTTCATCCTGTTTAAATAAAACAATCAGATTACAGTTATCGCGAATCAATTGTTTAAGTATTTTCGAGTACGTTTGACATAAATACGCTGCATCTATATTCTTATGTCTACACATCGAAAAATATTCGCGAATTTTCTGTTGCCCCTCGCAAGCTATGTCATCAAAGAGAAAGATAGAATCAGGTTTAGCCTTGTTTGGACTTATGATTTCTTCATTATCTTTATAAGGGAAATAACCAACTCCTTTAACTTGATCCAAAACTTCCTGCAATAGTTTATACTTGGGTTGATATAATGATTTCGAGTATATGTAAACATTTCTAAACTTCGCACTATTCGGATTGAATAATAGTGATAACATCACGTTCGTCTTACCACACCCACTCGGACCACAAATTATGGCGCGAAAAGAGTCTGGTAACAATTTACCATGTTTACCAACACCATTAGACTTAACTTTTAAATCTAAATTCTCGATTGGTAGTGTCTGCTCTTGTTGAACAGTCTCCATGTTGTGAGATAGTTTAACCAGGCAAATGTATATAAATAGAAACTTTATAAATCGTAAGGTCAGTATCAATGTTGATCTATCAAGGTGAAGGTTTGCTGAACACCGCCATAAACAACCTCCCTTTCGAAGTACATATTCCATCATATCAATTTTGTGGACCCGGTACTAAGCTTGAGAAACGGCTTGCACGTGGAGACAAAGGTATTAATCTGCTGGATTCAGCCTGTCGTCAACACGATATAGCTTACTCACAACATAAATCTCTAGAGGAGCGTCATAAGGCCGATAAAATATTAGAGGACTCTGCCTGGGAACGTGTCAAATCTAAAGACGCTAAAGCAGGTGAAATACTCGCTAGTCTATTAGTTACCGGTGGGATGAAGGTTAAACGTAAACTAGGAATGGGCCATAAAAAACGTCGTGCAGGATGTTGTTTTCGAAAAGATATTGTAGGAAGTATTTCTAAGTCAATGGAACCATCTTCCTCATTAAGAAAGTCCGCTATGAACGCATTGAAGGCTGCACGAATAGCAATCAAGCGTGCTGGAGGTCGGAAACGCATCAGGGTACCTCGCATTATACCGCTACCAAAGTCTGGTGGATTCCTACCGCTATTACTACCAATTTTGGGGGCGTTAGGAGCCCTTGGTTCAGTCGCTGGAGGTGCGAGTGCAATCGCTAATACAGTAGTCAATGCTAAAAACGCTAAAAAGAAACTTGAAGAAGACCAGCGTCATCATAAAGCTATGGAATCGTTGGGAAAGGGTTTATACTTGAGGAAAAACGTGAAAGGTGGATTTGGGTTGTATTTGAAGAAGCAGCAAAAAAACTCGCTATAAAGCTACCTGATAGACCGTTGTATGATATAGATTTGGTGCGTTTCGCCAAAAAAATGAGGATTCGACATTTTCGAGGGGTTTTTATGCGAGACACATTACCTAGAAAACCATGGCATAGAGAATGTATCATTCTCAATTTGGACTCAATCAAAAACAACGGCACTCATTGGGTGGCATTTAGGAAAATAAATAACGATGTAGAATACTTTGACTCTTTTGGAAATTTGAAACCACCAAAGGAACTAGTTCGATATCTTGGTGGTGGGGTTAGAATTTTCTATAATAACGATTCTTATCAAAAGTATGATCAAGTGATTTGTGGACATTTATGTTTGAAATTTCTCAGTTCTACGTAAACATCTGAAGCTGACAGTCATGGTTGATCACTACTATGAAGCATTTGTTCCAAAGATAATGGAACAACTTTCTGTTGATATTCCGAGGGCCGGAATGCTGTCAATCATCAGATACGTATATAATAATCTGATAAAGGCGATGGAAAAACCTCCAAGCGAGCTGACCAGAAGAGACTTATTATTTCTCCCGATAGAGTATGTGTTGAAGCATGTTAGTACATTTGGTCTCAGATGGAGTGAGGTGCCCGAATACCTGAAAGAACGTCTATATCCTTTTATGCCTTGTGAGAAACATGACAATCAACCTGGGCAAATAACACATTGCGATGGTCCGCCACCACCTAGGAATCAATGTCCACACTGTTTATACGAGAAAATTGAGGATATTTTGAAGTGTGAAGGAATATGTGATAGTGATAAGCATGATCTAATTGTTAAAGTGTGTGAAGCAGACCCTTATTTTATGAAGTCATATTTTTATACTTCACTAATGTTACGCTATAAAATGAAGTTGCATGAATAAATTTTCATCAGTATCATGTCGCAATTATTCACGTTAACAAGTACCAATCACATTTTTTCCTTCACTCCCCAGAATTCTATAGAGTTGAAGCCTGATAAGCGATACTATTTAGCTTTATTGGGATTTACTTCATACAACTCTATACCGAATATTGAGAATGAGAAATTCTATTATTATGTGAATAAAACTTTGGAAGCAATCGAAATACCTTCAGGTAACTATGAAATAGCTGACATCGAAGAACTAATTAGGAAAAAATTGAAAGTGAAAGAAGATATTTTCTCTCTAAAACCAAATAACAACACTTTGAAGTGTGAAATATTTCATAAAAATCATACTATATCATTCGAAAAAAATGATAGTCTAGCAAAAATATTAGGATTTTCCCATAAAGTATTGGAAAAAGGTGTGGTGCACGTGTCCGATTTACCTGTTAACATTATAAAAGTAACCAACATCCGCTTTGAGTCGAACATTACCGTAGGAGCCTTCTACCGAGATAGACCTGCGCATACGATCTACGATTTCCCCATCACTGACGACCCAGGCTATAGAATTGTAGAGCGACCAAAAAATCCTCTTTATTTACCGGTTTCTGATATCGGGGAGATTACCAACATCACCGTACTCGCTTTGGATCAACATTCGAAACCAGTAAATTTTCGTGGTGAAGAAAGTATTCTACATTTACATTTACAAGAAGTCTGAAAAATGGGTTTAGTTGTTGTTAATAGCAATAAAAGAACCTCCTCCGATCAATATCCATCAGTCTTCAACAAAACACCTAAGCTGCGAGAGCTGCTTACTAAAGCGAACCGTTCAGTTCTACAATCCTTAGGTTTTTGTCTTAAATATGAAAATATGTCTAAACGAAAGTATGTACGCAACGATGGTGATGTGAGCAACAACATTATCGCACCAATTTTCGATTTATACCAACAACCAAAATTCGATGAGTCGATTCGTAAAGCTGAATATAGATCGATTACACCTTTCGTTAAAGCCTTCAATAACAGCGATATCATAGAATTTGGAATAAATCAAGTGGATGCGTTCTTTTCCATGAAGGATACTCTGTTATCGGTTAAAGGTAAAATAGAGATAACTGGAGCTGGGAATGTTGTATTGGTGCCTAATTATGGAGCCTTTCTTTTCGACTCATGCTCATATAGTGAGAGTGGCCGGGATATCGAAACCGTTCGGGATCCTGGTATAGTCAGTGCTGTTCGAGCATTTACTTGCTATACACCAACAGATTCTACGCATATGTCTATTGCTGGTTGGACTTTCCCAGAAGAAAGCGTAGTCTTGGATGAGACTAAGTCATTCAGCTTACTGATTCTGCTGAAGCATATATTCAACATTTTTAACGATTACTCAATGATTTCATTCGGACGGCAGACTATTCGATTAGTACGTGCTCGAAACGATAACGATTGTATCATCACAGAAAACGCTGCTACCACAGTTAAATTTTCGATTGATAGTATGGAATTGAGGGTAAAATATATCTACCCCAATGATATATTTAGAGAGAAGCTATTACGAGCGATCAAGAGTGATTCGCCAATCCTAATCCCGTTCAGGAAATGGGAATGCCATGAACTTCCTGCCATAACAACTAATGCGAAAAGAGAAATTTGGGCTGTTAAGACGAGTGCAGCAGTCGAGAAACCTCGTTACGTCATTGTATTCTTCCAAACAGATAAACGAAACAATGTAAATGCCAATCCTACGATTTTCGATCATATGGATATTTCAAGTATTCGCTTATCTCTGAACGGCGAATATTATCCTAACGAGCGAATGAACTTGGACTATGCTAAAAACGATTACGTTCTCGCCCACCACAACTATACCGAATTCTATTCAAGCTATACGAATTCTACATCAAAACATCCTATATTGAGTTATGTTAATTTCAAAAAACGCGCGCTCTACGTAATAGATTGCTCGAAACAGGAAGAAGCGTTGAAATCTGCAACTGTTGATGTACGGCTGGAAATTGAAGCAGATAAGGGATTTCTCGCCAATACGAAAGCTTATTGCATCATCATTCATGATTGTTTGATGGAGTACACACCCCTCACCGAAATTGTAAAGAGTCTCATTTAAGTATCAAACATCATGAGAGTAGCATTGGTTGATATTCAGGGATTCATCATCGATGATGTCTTCCACCCGAAAGAAATGTCTATACAGATAGGATTCAAACGTCATTATTCGTTGTTCAAACCAGCTGTACCATATTCATCGCTAAATGGGAAGGAGCGAAAATCGGTATGGTATTTAGAAAAATTTTATCATGGGCTGGAATATGCATCGGGAAATTTGGAATATGAAGAACTAAATAATATTCTTAAATCGATTCTTCTGTGTGCAGTCGACTATATTTATATTCGCGGCTCTCAAAAAGCTGAATTTTTGAGAAAAAAGTGTGAAGAATTGGATATTTTCCCACACATCGTAGATGTTTGTAGATTTGATAACACTCAATGTGAAACAGGAAATTTTGAACAAACAAACAAATTGATCTGTCTGAATCATCGGAATGATGGAGGAAAATATATGTGTACAGTTCAACATGTTGATAAATTACAACAGTGGTTTCTTAATTTAATACTACCCAAATGAATATGTATTTTCTAAAATAAATATTATTATTAACATTATTATTATTGATATTTTATTTCTTGCCTAATTATCGTTGATCTTAAGTCGTGACGTCATCAGAGTTTGTAAGCTATGATCGTCAGATGTTTGATCTAATAAAACACAACTTTCTCATCAATATCATTATTTATTAATATGTTTCTTTACATTTTTAATAAGGATTTTAAGTAGTAATACTGATAAAACGCTAAGATTAAAACACTGCATTGCATAAATTTCATTTTCTTTCTGTGGTGTTGCTCTAGTTTGATAATTAATCAATGTAGTTGGTTGTTCTCCGCCAGTTTGCCAATTATTAGAATCACCCTCACTACCATCATGGAATAATAACTTGAGTTTATAGTTGAACATAGACATCGTTTTAGGAATATCGTATGTAAAAACCTCTAGTTGGTTCTCATTAATCATTAGGTGATTCATAGGTTGCCATTCCGTTCGGTTACATTCATTTTTGAGATCCATGCTGGGACATATATAAATATGTTTCACTCGGTGTGGAGCGTTTGTGTATAAGATTCCGTTTAAAATTGAGGTTAGGATTATAAAATTTGCTTTCAATATAGCCATCTCCAACAGTTAAATTACCCAGTTGTCTTATAACTATATTTTTATTTGCATAAAATTCTATGTCTCTACTCAGTGCTTTCACTCTTTCACCAAATTCATACAGTTTACGTGCGTATTCAGCTGAAGACATATCGATACTGTGACATATCGATAATGATATTATTTTATAATAGATTGAACATCTTGCTTTGTAAGAAATTCATATAATTTCCAGCTATTCACACTACAACACATAGGATTCTTACTATGAGAGTGATGAAGACAGATAAATTCGCAATTTCCTCGCACAAATTTCGGACCCTCATCTTTTATATTTTCTACTTTCACTCGATGTAACCCCCATTTTTTCAAGCACTTTACAAGGAATTTAGCTTTCCCCTCTCCACTAACATATATGACACTGTCTGGATCAATATTTTCCTTCAGAATTTCCTCCATTTGATCATATTCCTGATATCCTGAGTTGTATGGAATACCATGATATCTTTCACCACTTAATATTTTCTTCATCTGACTTTCGGAAAGTTGATTCAACGGAACAGGTGGTTTGAATAGAAAATATTTCTCTAACTTTTTCTCACAATCCAACAAGGCGAGTTCCTTTACTATATATTTGTGTGAAGCCATGTGAAAGCTCTGAATATCGACCACTACAGTCTTCATCTTGAACTATAATGACTGTCCATCTATACCCCCTAACCTCAACTCAGAATTGTAAAAACGATGGAAACAATCGTTCCGACCGTTTGAATCGTTTCGATCGTTTTCTAATCGTTTTAACGGTTTTTCAATCTCAAACTTAAAGGCCGGTAATGCTGTGACCTACATCTAATCAGACTGTCTGTTCACAAGTGGCTCCCCCACACTGTCTACAGACACCATCACAGTTACAACCAACATAGCACACGTCATAACACAATACCTACAGACGCCATGACAGTTACAACCAACATTACACACGTCATACCTACAGACGCCATGACAGGTCTCGAACACAACACACTTCTATTCCATACACAACATCCAACTCTATGGTTCACAACTGCAACAAACATAACACACGTCATAGCACAATACCTACAGACGCCATGACAGTTACAACCAACATTACACACGTCATACCTACAGACGCCATGACAGGTCTCAAACACAACACACTTCCATTCCACACACAACATTTAACTCTATGGTTCACAACCACACTGTTCACAGACGCCATGACAGTTACAACCAACATTACACACGTCATATCACAATACCTACAGACGCCATGACAGTTACAACCACCATTACACAAGACGTACCTACAGACGCCATGACAGGTCTCGAACACAACACACAACATCCAACTCTATGGTCTACAACACACTTCTATTCTATTCTACACACAACATCCAACTCTATGGTCCATTACCCTCAGAACACAGAATCGCATCAAACATATACACCTCTCTCTCACACTCATGCAATTCCCTATACTCAGACCGGATGCACTTCCGCCCCAGAAGTAGTCCATTACACCTACTATCCTTTCAGAAAATTTGTTGTTTCATGTTCATTGTTATGTGTTGAAATCTGTACGACATATTTGTTGTTTGTCATAATTGATTGTTTTTACTGGTCTTGGATAGTTAGCTATTGTCATTATGTAGTATGATTGGGTTTTGATTCAATAATATCTTCCGATTAGGGAATAACTGTTTTTGTTACATTAGAATGATTGATGTCTATTAAATCGCCCAATTGAGTAGTGAAATCAGGATTTTGTAAAATTTGGCCTGGATCTTGTGTTATGTCATTCAAATTTTTTTGAGTTTCGCTTACATTAGGTACCATTGATTCATTCTCTAGCGGTTCTGTTGAGGTATTTATCTGAACTCGTGTCAAGGCGTCTGCGTTTGTATTATAATTTCCTTTATTGTATATTATCTCGTAATCAACCCTTCTAATTTTAGGGGCCATCAAACAAGTTTCGAATTTGGTTCTATAAATTTCATGGACCAAACTACGTCCGCAAAGTCTCAAATATTTTACTTCCCAGAATATTGCTAACAGTTCCTTTTCTACTGTTGAATATTTTCGCTCACTATCGTTCAGTGGTCGTGATATGAAACTAATAGGCTTATCTCTCCGAGAATACCTTGGATGAAATGTCTCATATGGCTATGTTTGAAGCGTCTGCGATTAGTATGAAAAGTTTTAAAAGTCTGGATTTTGGAGTATTGGGTTGTTCGTGAGTATATGTTCATATTTTTCGAATGTATCTATGAATTCTGTGGTGTGTTCTATCCTTGGGTACTTTTTCAAGCACTTTGTAACGGGCTTTGTTGTTTCTTTATCAATTTGCAATAATAACCTATGAGTTTAAGGAAACTTTTGATTCAATTCCTAGTTCCTGGTATTGGGTATGTCGGATAGCTTTGATTTTTTCAGAATTCTGGTTTACTCCGTCTGCTGTTATAATATGTAGGAGATAGGTGACTTCTGTTTGAAGAAATTTACTCTCATCTAGTTGTATTTCGAAGTTAGCCTGCCTTAGCCATTCGAATATGTACTAGATATTCTTGTAGTGAGGTGAAGAAATTATAATGCCGTCCAAATTGACAAAACATTTTTCATTATGTAGGTACCCCTCTTAGTATATTATCCATAATTCGTTTTCCATTTTCTTCTGGTACCATTAGTACAAGGCTGCTCCAAGGTGATGATAAATGCTGTATAATATTTTGTTCAAGTAGTTGATTAACTTCTTGCTAGGGTATATGTGGTAGTCTGTATGATTTAGTGAAAATAGTACCGTCTTCTGAAAGTCTTATTTTATATTTTACTTGGCTGGTGAAAGTCAAGGGTAAACCTTCGCAGAAAAATATATCTTTGTATTCCTTAAACATTTTGCGAGTTGCGAGTTTTTCTTCTTCATTCATTTGATCTAATCTTATGTTCTTTAAATTCTTATGTAACGTAGAATTGAAATCTGATTTTGTTTCAATTTGACAATTTGATTATTATTAATTTCTAACTTATTACAAGAAGCTTCGTTCTTATTTATTTCGAACTCGTTAATGTCTAAAAATATAATAATAGTTATTTAGACGGGATTCATCCTTGGATTAATGACTGTAGTAGTGGCTATATCATCAGTTATTTTTAATAATGCAACTGTTCATTCAACTCCTTCAAAGAAGGTCGTTTTGTTCAATATTCCGCAACTTCGATTTGAATTAACGGCTAATCTCATTAGCTGTTCCATGCGAGGCTGAATAACTATTTAATAATTCAGAAATGTTTTTACGCATTCATTGTCAGGCACATAGATTGAGATTTTGGCTTTTTCAGTAACTAAGAGACTATTCTCTGAATCAATTTTCGCTTTTAACGTTCTTAAATAAATATGGGTCAATCATTTCTTGGTATTATGAGTTTACATCGAAAACATAGAATTTGCTGTTATCATTATTAACATTGAATATTTTTGGTATTGATATCCTAACAATTTCTTCGTGATAACTAATAACTAACATGATGTACAGATTGAATTTTGAAAGATTCATGTTCTACAAATCATTTGTAATACTGATGTGCTGTATCTTCACTAATTGATGATTTCATAGAGCCAGTAACGATCATCAACTTCATATCAAGTTCGTGTATTATTATATCGCTAATTTAGAATTATTGTCATTATTTAATTAACTATGGTGGATTGTCAAAGGTATGATCGGACTGAACATTGTGTTCTGTGTTGTGTTCGACAGCTTCTATTTCTTGGTCGAATAGATCTTCGGCAGCCCAATTTACGGGTCAAGGTGTTTGATGTTGCGGTCGAACATTTTGGGTACTCCTATACATGTTAACCGTGGAAGTTTCCACAGGGGTCGGGTTATAATTATTCGCATAGCGTTTGAATGTATTATGTGCATTTACTGTTTGTTGTGGTTGTTTGTATGTATTAAATTGTTGTTGGGGTGGTTTATAGTAGTTCATTGATTGTTGTAGATGTGTGAATGTATTGAATGATTGTTGTGGTTAAAAGTTATTCTGAGAATGATCATTATTCCTGAATGGTGTTTTATGTTCTCGATTAAAGTGAGGGACTTGAGACATATTAGATGACGGTGGTGATACCTTATAATTATGATTGCTACTCATTCTAGCTGGAATTTAACTATAACATTCCATATGTTTATTATTATAATAACTTATAACTTATCGCATGTTCTAAGTGAGACGGTTTCTGTATACGAATAGCTAAACCTAATTGTGACGGTAAACCGTGCAAAAATGTGTGTAATGCTAAATTGTCGTATATAGTTCTAATTGAAGTATGATACAATCTTTGATAGTTAATTTTGTTTGAAATAGACCTTTACATCTTGAATTCTCATACCGAATTCATATGAAGATTCTCTAGACACGGGTTCCAGTGACATGAAATCCCCGACTAAACAATCCCCGTTTCTCTGAGCTGATAAGTATTGTAGTAATAATTCTTCGATTCTTGGCCACTTTCTGGCATCTTCACGAGTGCCAATCAATATTACAGCCCTATCTTCTGGTTTTCAAATTATTGAACCAGGTAACCATTTATTTTTTAAATTATTTGAATTTGCACGATCAGCTAATCTATTAATAAGATTTTCACAAGCAGTAATGAAAAATGAAAATTGCAAGTTGCTCTGTCTCCATCATATGTGTGGATTGCGCATTCTGTATCAGTACGTTCTTTATTCGAGAATAAGTTATTAAGTGATATTGGACTTCTTCTTCTATTGTTATCAATAGCAGAATAAAATTCGTGTTCAGATTCGCTCATCAAAATTGGAGATTGGAATGATGAATTGAGAAGGCTTACAGTACTGTCACGTATGCTTTCTTCATATCTTCGATTATTCCTTCTTACTCAAGAATAGGAGCTTCGGCGAGGCTACCCTCTGTTCCATACAGCTTGGAGAGGTTTGTTCAGGCCCTAGTGACAATGCTCACTTGTCGTTGGTTCCTGTAGTTATTCATGATCCAGCGAACGATGTTTGGTATCCTTTACGTGTCAACCGCTGAATTTACTCCCAAATAAATTATTGAAATGAACCAAAATTTGTGATAAACTGTGTTTTGGAATCCTACTGACTGCGCCAATTATGATCTGCCATTTGTAACTTGACTTAAGAAAAATCTATTGAGTAAAATACAGCAGAAATTAAAGCTACTACATAAGGCAAAGTAACAACTAATAAGTCTATTGAGCCGAGTAAAAATATATAACATTATGAACTTGTCTATCAATAACAAAGCACGTTGGTAATACTATGATGAATCCCTAGTGAGTCAATAGTTCATTTGACCATATATAGTCATATCGTACGTTCTAACACAAGGCGGCCGTCTGTTATACCGGTCCTTTCAGCCAACGTAGTTTACAGTGGTTAGCATTCCTTTGCTTGGGTTGTTATGACTTTCTAATACTAGATTGGAGGTTTTTCTCATTCACCGGTGATATTGAAGCTCTGCTATCTGTTAGGATTTTGTCTTCATAGCTGATTTTTCGTCATAATTTCTTCTGCGTCGTGGTTGATAGCACAGTAGTGTTGCGTATTTCCCTAGTGGTATTGATGAGGATATGTTCAGATCTCCTGAGTACATAACCATTCCAGCTCTCATATTTGTCTTGGAGCCATCAGCTATGAAGAATTTACCGCTTCGGTTGACACTCTATAGAACCTTAGGAAGATAGTTAGGTGACTCGTTTCCTTACCGACAGAAGGTATCTACTTGCATCTTCATCAAGATTAAATTCAGCTGTAGTGCAGATGCTGTGGTCATTTCTTCTACACACGTTGAGAGGTGGGGGCAGAGCATTGCTTCTATTGCAGCTGTAGGTGTTGTTCGCATGTTATTCTAGGACACGGTTTTTTGGTTGCTTCATTTAGCTGTTATATTGAGGTGTTCAATACACTTTTTGTCAGATCTATCCACCTAACGTTATTGTGGGTCTTATGACATGCCATGTAAGTATATCCATAGTGTTTCTTATGGAGATAGTCCCCATGTTTTCCCGATTGCTTTTCCACACTGTCAGAGGGTGATACTCGATTTTCTCACATCTCGCTGCATCATTTATACGCCTTGAAAATTCATCCATTATTATGTTCCATAGTAGGAGTGAAAGTACAACGCCTTGTAGAAAACCTCCAGTGACAGTCCTCCCGATTGTGGAATTGTCTACACCTACTATTGATACTCTTCGTTCAAGCATGAGTTTGACCCACTTATTGTGGAGTTGACACCATACTTGGAAAGAGCATCTTCAATTTTGTTGAATGTAGTCTCGTCGAACACACCTTCAATATCAATGTATATATCTAGAGTGTACATTCATCTTTCGATTCGGTCGGCCACAATGTATAGAATGGATTCTGTTGATCTCCCTTTGGTGTGAACAAGTTGTCTTATGTGAATCGTATTCTTATAGGACAGTCTTTCAAATTACACTTTCACATACGTTTTCAAGAAAAAAATCTTCGAGGCATATCACCAAAATAGAGACGCACTTCAGATTTTCTGTCCGGGCCAAATGTAAATGAATGCAACACAAATAGATACTTCGCATTTTGACTCTAGGACTCTAATGCTGTAGCATGACAAAATTGCAGAAGCTTCTGACAAGATGTAATGTATGGAATGTAAGTTTGAAATACAGCGTCAAATTGGAAATTCGGTCTCAATATTGAATCCATTTGTATTTAATATGGTTTCAAAATCATGAAATTTGCAAAGCATCACATTTTAATATGCGTGATGAGTATTTTTTACTGTTGTGTGTCCAAAATTTGGAAAACATTTATCAAGTCCAGAATCAACACCAAATAATTACATTCAATAAACGTGTCAATCTATTCCTCATATCGACACTCTCAGTATTTGAATTGAGCACCGAATTCAATAACTTCAAACCATACAATCCAAGATTACGGTGAATCTTAGCGCAGCCTATATTTATTATATTGTTTGATGCGATATTTACATACTGAACGACTGAATTATTTCTCTCTATAATGCATGATAACGCGTTTGATGGAAATTTATTAGTTGAACTAATTGTAAATTTCCTTCGTGTTTCACCTTCAGTTAAAATTTGTTGGTAATTATTAACATATTCTGTTTTTTGTTTTTCAGAAACCCGCATCCACAAGACTGATAAAAATTACAATCGATTGTCTATACTGTAGACTATTGCAGAAAGCACATTATATACGTGGACAGAAATTTAATTTTTTTTACTTTGGAATCAAAACCGGGTGAAAAACGAAGAGATTGATTTAAAAGTGGCCATCAAATAGTTACTGTGGCGCCATTCAAGTTTAAATTCAGCAGAATGTCGAAATCGAATTCTTCTACACGAAGTAATTCGATGGAGACAACTGCCGAGGGCGAGAATGACATCCCCAGTCCATTGAACAATGTTCCGTCGTCCATTATAGAAGTAGCCGAAGGACCAGATATAATTCCATCGAGTCCCCCACCGCCATACGAATATGTGTTGGAAGAGGTTAGTATGCTTTGTTCTCACATCGATTACAATGTAATGAACGATTGGAAGAAATCGAATGAAACATAATCTACCTGATTCCAAAGTTCCGAGACTAACAACATAAATCATTCAAAATGAATAGTAAAATGTGAATAAAACACAAATTTTTTTCATTGAATTAAAAAATGGGCGCAGTGCTCGGACCAACCGATTTTTCACAACAATATGAGTATTTTCGGATAACAAAAACAGTAATATCGAGCAGACATTTTCAGAAAATGTAGTGTTTTTGTGTAATATTGACGGAATTTTCACGTATGGTGTCGTCACGATAGCTGTTGGATTCAAGGTGACGTGTACCAAAAACTCAAAATTATCAGAATATAGTTCCATCTCAAACTATGAAAGAGTTCACAATGTGGATATATATTAATATACCTAACACTATAGGGATCCGAAATGACATTACCGCCCTCTGGTGTTTTCTACGCCGAAAGAACAAACGTGTCACAAAAAATGTTATTTACATATAAACATATGTATTACTAGAGTTTTTGGAGTATTTTGGAGTAAAACTTGAAAATTTATTGTACATTCAGTAGCTTGTAAGAATAATAAACAATAAATGAAACCCGTTTGATAACATTTTTCTGTGCAAAAGAGTAACAAGTTGTATTTCTATTATTTACCTAACTTAACCTAACAAGTTGTATTTCTATTATTTACCTAACTTAACCTAACAAGTTGTATTTCTTTTACTGTGTTATACACTTATAAACATTTTCAAGCTTCCTCAATTGTCATTTCTGATCCTTTTACGGGCAGGACATTTTATTTCTAGTAAAGACTTGGATTTACTATTCTCCACAACTACACCATTAGCAGAGTAAGCGAGACAATAATTTTTTTGTAGAAATAATTTAACCCACTTCGACTACCTCTGTTGTTGAAACTGAGATGAATTTTTCTATGGCTTTATCTTCACTCGCAATCCTTGTTTGTGTACTCACTCCTGAACTCTTGCGGATTGAAGTACGTATTACTTTTTTGATTTCAATTGGTATTTTTATTAGTGGCATAAGTGTATATTTCGTAAACTCTGGAACCTGTTATACGATATTTCCTATGACTTTTCCAGAAATCATAATTAAACTACTTTCCTCACAGATGGAAATATAATCTCCTTCTAAACTTTGGATCATTCTTTTAAAACAGTCGTTCATTTCACATACCTACATTTAATTTGTCAAGCCAACTGTGCAGATTGCTGGTTGACTGTAAGCTGAAGATGTTCCTTATTACTTCTTTGATGTTATCAGTCAATCGGTAACTTTTATTTTCTTTATAATACTCACAATATTAATAATCATATATTGATGTTTTTATGTTAACATAACTTACTTTTAGCAATATAATAATCTCGCCATGACATGTTTACACTGTCCCCCTTGTCCTGCCTTGCATGAACATTTGATGCTTAAAATAGAACCATTATTTTTATTAATTTGGCCTTCTATTTTGTGAGGATCACCTCCTAAATTAGAAACAAAATCAAGATATACGTATTGCTTTATATGTACGTAAACAAATAATGTGACAACTCGTCCGCCATACTGGAATGGTAAAGCAAGTACCTAACCATCATTTCAGATCCCCATTGATCAGAAATAGTCACCCTTATCCACTAAAAATACTGTTGGAGTACTGACGATTTTTCGGCTACCAAGTAGCCATCATCAGAGTCAATAGTGAAATATGAAGATTGTAAACTCAATACGGATTTGGAGACAGAGGTTAACAAAAAATATCCAAATGACTTTGTTCAAGCACCATTTTGATATTTGAAAACTTACATACGTATTTCGGCTGCTAAGTTGCTACTATTGGTAAAACACTATGAAAGTTATACTTGTGATCTACTAATGATGGCAACTCAGCTGCCGAAATACTTTTTCATATTTCTAATTATCAAAGTGCTGCATATCTTCTGGTAGGAGATTTACTTGATGATTAGGTATAGTTATTATAGATGATCACTGCACATGAAAACCTACCTAGAAAAATGTTCGAAAAATCAATGTGAATTGCAGCAATTCGTCAAATTTTCAGATATTTTCCATAGTTTTTTCATATCTATCCTGGTTTTCGTTTGAAACTCCATCTAAATCGCACAAAATTGAGGAGAATAGGATCACGGACATCATGTAAAAAAAATTTAATTATTTCAGAACGAATGTGGGCAAGGAAAAAAAAAGGATGTGCATTATATTTAACGAATACAGCTGTAGGTACCTATTTTCAATTTTGTGGACTTGTTTCTTATATTCTGGGAGATAAAAACGTTCTTCTACAATCAGAATATAGGTACTGCATACGAATGTCGAGGAATAATATATTGGAAAATTAAGATTGACCTGAAAAGTGTGTAACAGTAATACATAAATCAGTTTCTATCAACTGGCTATAGGGATAAATTTTGCAGTCTCATTTTGTTTTCGAATTTTAAGGTTGTTCAAAATTCTCCACAACTGGGAGGAGGGGGATTATATGCGCCTGCAAATGTTCTTTTCGAATTTTAGATAATACCAGACATGATGTTGACGCTCAACAGATGTTATTATCCCTCATTTTAGTTTGTAGCTTAAAAATTAACTTTGTCTTGGTTCAAGTTTAACTTTCAGATTTCCTTCAGCGTTATTGCATAGTTCTGTGAACTAGTTAAATTTTATATAGGGTTGTTAACAGTTATGGAACCTGGCGTCCCAAGACCTTTTTGTATCCGTAGAGTTTAAGCAAGTGTATTTCCTTTTCACCAAGGCCAGGTAGAATGTTTTGCAGGCCCTCAGTCATTATTGTGTTACTTTTAAGATAGAAAATAAGGAATAACCAGTCTAGATATAAGCTTCGTTCTGAGAACATCTTGTTCAAGTAAATTGTACAGTATAATCAATATATCATCATCAGAGCAAGTTACACGTTTAATTTCACTTCAATTAAACTCTTCAAAAAATACTTCGTCTTCTGAATTTTTATTTACAAAAATTAGGAAGAAGAGCGTAAATAGCACTCCCTATCAACACCGAGTGTTCGAAGAGTGTGAACCGCGCTCCCTATTCAACATTTTGGTCCTTCGAGCCGGATTTGTGACATATGGATGTTGCAAAAATCCACAAGAAACTTGTTCTGAAGTGATAACATAAGAGTTTGCCCATCGCCGAGTCGATTAAACTTAATTACAACATATGTGCATTCGCCGAGTCGAATCAATTGAACTATAATCCGTGTATTCGCCGAGTCGGGTAAACAAAATAGTGAACTGTGATTCGCCGAGTCGATTATAAATCCAGTTTAAATCCTATTCGCCGAGTCGAATAAAGTCAACTATAATCTGTGTATTCGCCGAGCCGAACCATTCAAGGATAAACCTGATTGCCAAGAATAGAAGAGGTTTCGAATAACGAAAATAAATCATCAGCCTGATAGTCAGCAACGTGGTACAGTGCCATCTTCGTTTCAAATATCTACAAGTAAGTCGTTCCTCAGAAATATTCCTGTCCCTCTACCACATTACCTTTATTCTCAGTTTTTGTTCAGTGGGCTATTAATTAATTTGTAGAATGGTAGACATCGGTAACGATGCGAGCTTGAAGGCGTTAGTAAAGCTGCGCTCAACTTTTGAAAGCAAATTGACCAATTTAAATAAATTCTTAAATGATGAAACTAAGAATCCCGATCTGTTTCAATTAAAGAAGCGGATCTGCAATATAACAGATGACTATAAGCGATTTGAATCAATTCAAGACGATATTGAAGCCCTTTTTGACGATATAGATGAACAGCTTGTAGAAAGAACAAAGATCGAAGAAGATTATCTTCAAATTACCGCGAAGGCTGAAAAATCGCCTGCGCAAGGCATAAATGCTCAGGGGGGATTGTCATCAAATCATAATATGAATGGTTCTCAAATGCCTTCGAATGAGTCATATGTAAAGGTTCCTACCATGACATTACCTAAGTTTAGCGGTTCTTATGAGGACTGGCCCGGTTTTGCAGACGCATTCACTTCTGCGATTGATATCAACCCAAATTTTAGTAATTCCAAAGAATTAGTTCACTTAAAATCATGCGTGATACTTAAAGCCGCAGAAAAAATTGAATCCTTGTGTACCACCGATGAGAATTATCCAGTAGCGTGGAACATATTGCAAAAATATTATAACGATCCGCTGGCAGCTGAAAACAAACGTGTGAAGGCTATATTTGAGATTGCACCAATAACCAAGGCTACTTCAGATTCGATCGGAAATTTACTTGATAACGCTATGAAAAATTATAATGCACTGGTTGCACTGAAGAAACCGTTCTTGGAAGCATTCCCTATCTATGCTATAACGTCTAAGCTTGATGAAGGCATGCAACAAAAATGGAAAGAGTACACTAGATCTAAAGACTCGCCAACCGTTGAAGAATTGTTCGAGTTCCTTCATGAACATCAAAAAATTCTTGAGTCTGATCATAGTGGAAGAAATACGTCACATAGTATTCTAGGAAATAATAATAAGCGATTTAGGGTTTCAAATCAAAGAAGCCTCGCTTCAACGGAGAGAAATAATATAAGTTGCAATCTCTGCAAAAACGATCATTTTACTTATCTTTGCGACAGGTTAACTTCTTTAGAAACTCCCGAAGAACGTTTCACCATTGTAAAAAATGCGAATCTTAGCATAAATTGTTTAAAACCTTCTCATATGTCGAGTACCTGCCGGGGAAAAACATGTCGTAAATGCAATAAAAAGCACCATACCATTCTGCATTGCGAAAACCTCACGGATGTACAGGTGCATACCTCAAGTTCGAATGCAAGCATTAGCTCTGAAGGATTACTTTCAACTGCGATCGTAAATATATTGGACAATGAGGGTAATGCTCATGCATGCAGAGTCCTGCTTGACTCTGGTAGTCAGTCTCATTTTCTTACAGCGCGTATAGCTTCACGTTTGAAATTGAAACAAGACAAGATAAGTTTGCCTGTATCAGGAATTCAGCAGATTGAAACAGTTATCAAAAGTTCCACAAGCGCACAAGTCCTGTCGCGGATAAGTGATTATACTACTCAATTGAAGTTTTTGATTATTCCTAGAATAACCAGTGTTATCCCGGCAACACCGTTTTCTAAAGGACAATTCGCAATTCCAAAGAATGTTAAACTTGCGGATCCCGGTTTCAACCACCCGTCTGAAATAGATGCACTATTCGGAGCGGATATTTTTTACAAACTTCTATGCGTAGGTAAAATAAATTTATCAAATACACAAGCGGTATTACATAAAACACTTTTGGGTTGGATAGTAACTGGAAGATTCTCGGACCGCCCTCGGCACAGTCCAGTTAACTGTAATCTTGCTGCTTACTCAATACAAAAATATATGACTAAGTTTTGGGAAATCGAGGAAGTTCCGATAAAACAAATTTTAACCTCAGAAGAAGAAGAATGCGAAAACCATTTTGCGAGGAATACAACTCGCGATTTCAGTTCCGGCAAATATATCGTGAAGTTTCCTTTTCGCCAAAATAGAGATCAGCTAGGCGAATCATATTCAATGGCCGTTCGCCGATTTTATTCGTTAGAAAAAACATCAGATCGAAAACCCGAACTGAAAATAATGTATAAAGAATTTCTCAAAGAATATGAAGGATTAAATCATATGACCGAAACTAATGGTATACAAGATGGTTATTTTCTGCCTCATCATGCGGTTTTTAAGGAAGCTAGTGAAACAACTAAGCTTCGAGTCGTATTCGATGCATCGGCAAAGACATCTTCCGGTTTAACATTGAATGATACGCTAATAGTCGGTCCCAATATACAAGAAGAACTATTCTCTATAATGATACGTTTCAGATCTTATAAGTGCGTCCTAATCGCGGACATCGAAAAAATGTATCGCCAAGTTTTGATACATCAGGACGATCGAAAATATCAAAAAATTATATCGCGAGGTATGTCTTGTTCAGAATTATGTACCTGTACTATGTGGCAATATGGACCCCCATGGCGTAGCAATGATGAGGGTCGATGGCCGGAACTGAAGGATGATAGTACATATCGGAAAGTTATACCAAACAACGAATTAGCATCAACTGAGTGAAATTCCTCAAATGAGAAATTATCAACGATTTCGTTAATTACGGCTAAGGATACAGGATCACAGGTGATAAAATTTGAAGATTTTTCATCCTTTACACAAATGAAGCGCAGAATCGCGTACACAACTATTTCAGCCGTAAGGACAAGAGAATCGGTTCATCAGTAGATGAACTGCAAGTTGCAGCCACCACTATTTAAAAAATGATCCAGCAGTCGGAATTCGGGAAGACTATTGCCAATTTGCAATCTGGAAATAATATAAAAATAAATTGTGTAAACTAAGTCCGTTCTTAGACCAGAACGGTCTTCTTCGAGTCGGTGGCCGGCTTGCATCAGCTAATTTACCTTATTCACAGAAGTATCCCATCATTTTACCACAGAAACACTATGTTGCGAAGTTAATTATTCGCGATATTCATTTAAAAAAATAAACATTGCGGTGTTCAGGCAACTCTTAGCATTTCCCGGGAAACCTACTGGATAATCAATGGTCGTAATACTATAAAAACTATATTACATAAATGCGTCCCGTGCTTTCGTGTCAAACCGATATGCCCTAATTACCCCATTGGTAATCTTCCCGCTAGTAGAGTTAATTTTGAACGCCCGTTTTCCAATACTGGAGTTGATCTTTGTGGACCCTTTTTTATAAAGGAGAAGCGAAGACGCAATCGGGGAGAGGATAAAATATATGTAAGTATGTTCGTCTGTTTCGTCACAAAGGCTGTCCATATTGAATTGGTTCAAGACTCAACATCTGAAGCATTCTTATCAGCCTTGCGTAGATTTATAGCGCGGAGAGGTAAGCTCTCACATATTCATTCGGATAACGGTACCAATTTTGTGGGTGCCAAACGCGAGATCGATGAGTGTCAAAAGATTCTAACGATTGACTTCTTTAACAATGATGTTACCAAAGCTTCAGCAAATGACAATATAAAGTGGCATTTTATACCACCACGTTCTCCTCACTTTGGAGGTTTATGGGAGGCCTCGGTAAAATCTTTCAAATATCATCAGTCGCGAGTTATTGGGGACACTCTATTTTGTTTTGAAACTTTTTAAACGTTGGTAACTGAGATTGAAGGTATTCTAAACTCCCGTCCATTAGTTCCCTTGTCCGATGATCCTAATGACTTACAGGTTTTAACACCCGGTCATTTCCTGATAGGCGACTCGTTAACAAACATGCCAGAAAATAATTCAAGACATCTACCAGCAACCAGACTATCAGCCTGGCAACACGCTCAACAAATGAAGCAACACTTCTGGGCTAGATGGCAGAAGGAATATTTAAATGAGCTTAATGTACGCAAAAAATGGCACAGTGGAAATACCGATAATATCATGGTAGGAGCTTTGCGAGAAGATAACATACCACCATTGAAATGGAAGCTCGGTAGGATCATCTCGATTCAACCTGGGGCTGACGGAATAGTGAGGGTTGTGACAGTGAGAACCGCGAGTGGAGAGTTTAAACGTTGTGTGAAAAAAATTTCGCCACTGCCTCTAGACTCTGATGATAATGACTGTGAGGAATAACGCAAGTAGTAATAATATCATGAGGCGGCGTACCTATATGTATTTTTTTTGGTGAATTATATTTTATTTCGAACTTCAATAGTTCAAGGCGGCCGGTATGTTGACGCTCAACAGATGTTATTATCCCTCATTTTAGTTCGTAGCTTAAAAATTAACTTTGTCTTGGTTTAAGTTCAACTTTCAGATGTCCTTCAGCGTTATTGCATAGTTCTGTGAACTAGTAAAATGTTGTTAACAGTTATGGAACCTGGCGTCCCAAGACCTTTTTGTATCCGTAGAGTTTAAGCAAGTGTATTTCCTTTTCACCAAGGCCAGGTAGAATGTTAGGCAGACCCTCAGTCATTATTGTGCTACTTTTAAGATAGGAAATAAGGAATAACCAGTCTAGATATAAGCTTCGTTCTGAGAACATCTTGTTCAAGTAAATTGTACAGTATAATCAATATATCATCATCAGAGCAAGTTACACGTTTAATTTCACTTCAATTAAACTCCTCAAAAAATACTTCGTCTTCTGAATTTTTATTTACAAAAATTAGGAAAAAGAGCGTAAATAGCACTCCCTATCAACACCGAGTGTTCGAAGAGTGTGAACCGCGCTCCCTATTCAACACATGATATGGAGTGAATTTGTCCGTATTGTAAAATTAAAACACTACTATGTTGATATCACTCTTATTTGTAACTTCCGTTACAAAAGTTTCAGTATATTAGAATACAATTGTGATGTCAACATAGTAGCTTTTTAATTTTACAATATGAATCAAATTTCATATAACATTGTAAAGGGTGAAAGAATAGGACTTTTCAGAAGTGAGAATGTGGATTAGGAATTATTTTTCATATACGTTATCAGATACTATTCAGGTATCTCGTCTTCTACCCCTCGAAATGTCGGTAGCTCTGAAACGAACTCTTATTCCAAAGAATATTCTTCGAATTAGGTTTCGAGTAAGCTTATTCCAATTATTTATGATGATCTCTGTGTCTATCCATTCACCAGCAAGTTTCCTTGATAAGTGAAATTCCCATTGTCATAAATATGAATATCACGCTTGGTACACTGCTCGAGCGAATGAAACAATAAGAGCTGTACTGTAGCTGGTGAATTACAGTTGATCTGTTATTTTTGACATTAGAAATAACCGTGAATTGAAATGAAGAAATTTTTCAAACATATTAGCCTTATTTATTTGTAAGATTGGCACACTCTGTTCTCATATATGAGGATTCTGCGCAACACTATGAACTTCAGTTTTCAGTATAAAATAGTGATTTGATTGAAATTCCTGTGAAAATATTGTTTTCTAAAATGGAATGAAATATGGTTCGATCATTCCATGTATACAATTTTAAATCTTGTAAGTCAAATACTCCGAAATTGATCTCCAAACCGTAGGCTTGGAACATTAGGCATTATATTACTCCGCTCGTTTGCATCCGGTTATCAAGAACAAATTTGGATAGCACTTGAGGCTTAGACAAAGACAAAGATATTCTTCCAAACTATCCCGTCACCCTTCTGATATTCATATGGATATTCTCGATAGTTTCGATGCCGAGTTCAATACTCAATTCGTTCAGCTTTTGCCTTCCTGGTGCTTTGATAAATTCAATTTTTTCTCAATGTCTGCATTCAGCTCTGCTATGATTAGATGTCTTAAAAGTTTTCCATGGCATCATACGTTTACATGGGTCTATCGATCATAACGTACAACCAGTATATTTGTTCAGGGCCAGCGCCCCCAACGTTTTACACATATGCATTTACATGTTCACAGACATCTTCGCCTTGTAGATTGTATCTTTCAAATGAGAACACGTGGAAGCAATTAACTTTGCATACACCTGCGTCATCACATTCAGTTTATACGAGAATAACAGCGCGTATAAATGAGTACAATGGGACTCACTCATTAGGTAAACTATGAAATTCGGTGTCAAGGCGGCTATCGCGGGAATTTCAAACGAGGTGTCTGTCACGTAGATCTTCAAGGAGGTGTCATGGCGTCTGTCACGTGAACTGTCATGGCAGCTATCGCGGGAATTTCAAACAAGGTGCCTGTTTCGTGGATCTTCAACGAGGTGTCGTGGCGTATTTCACGTGGGTCTTAAATAGAATAGAACTGTTTTAGAACCTGAATTACACAAAACAATACCAAATTGAGAGGTAAAATAGCTACAGCTGCAGCACCTGTAAACGTCAGAAATGTTAACGTCAAAAGACGACATCTATGAGGTACTTATGTAATGTTTGCGTGGGAAATTTATGAATCGATGACTAGCATGGCTAGATGTCAATGTTAGAACAATTAACGTCAAAGGATGACATCTTTGAGACTCCAATTCAAAATATTACTGATGTTGTAGCTATATCGCCATCTATTAATAAACCGATGAACTATCACACCTGAATGTCAATGTCAGAACAGTTAACGTCAAAGGACGACATCTATGAGATATTTTGTTAATGTTTTTGCGCGTGAAGTCCCATCTAAATTCAAAATATGATCTATTAGTGAACCGGTGAACTATCATGACTGGATGTCAAGAGTGACATGCCAGCTTTCTATCTAGGTCTACGCCCACATATTTAGCCTCTTCCGCAAATGGTATTGTTTCACCCAGCAATGATGAAGGAGTTATATTGTCTAGCCCCCCTTTCCAATGACGAGCACTGCAACTACTTTGTGGGAATTGATGTACATTTCTGATAATCTTATACATCTAGCAGAATGAGAGGGACTAGTTATTCCAAATTCGTTTCTTATCACAGTTACTACTTCATCCACATATGCTTCTATGTCGACATTATATCCAGAGAAGAGATCTGACAGTGACCACAGAAGGGGCGAATGAACATCGCCACCCTCTTGCTGCTCTAAAACTGAGAGACTCTCCTTATTGTGATCTCAGCACAGTTCTGTTTCCGAGCATGTCTCGAATTTACTTATTATGGTTGGTTCAACCCATCTAGCAGTAGGTGCTATATACAGACGGACTACCTTGGGAGTGGTTTAGCATCAGGAAGTCTGAAGTTTCTCTCTTGTCCGTGTAAGTGCCATCTGTTCGCTTCATCGATCCAATTTCCCTTGTCAGATGTCTAGAGAGAATTTCGTGAATTCTGGTGCTCCTAAGTATTCTAGAAAAACTTTTTTCCCATTGCTCAAAGATTCCATTTTACTCTTCTGTTCTCTTTTCTGTAGTTCGTTAAGGTGGATCTGTATTGTAACCAGTCACCTGAAGCTTAGCTCATTAAAGAGGCGCAGGACTTCTTTCCAAGTTTTTGTTCTCTCAGGATGTGCCTCTATTGACTTTTTTGTAGTTTGTTAAGGTGGAACGGTATTGTAACCAGTCATCTGAAGCTCAGCTCATCAAAGAGGCACAGAACTTCTTCCCAAGTTTTCGTTCCCTCAGGACGTGCCTTTATTGACTGTTTTTGTCCTAAGTGGGCAATTAAAATGGTAAGCTGAGATTGGTGTTTTCCGGATAGCTTCCGTAGCAGCCAATATCTGTTGCAGATTTTTTATTGTGGTGTTAGTGTACTGAAGTTATGACTGAAAGGATTATCTGTATATGCTACAATAAGTTCTCTTCACACGGGTCTGGATTTGACTTCTATGACAAACATGACATGCCTGTGGTCTTAGCATGATGATTCAGTATATGCATTCCAATTGGTAATCTTGTTGCTCAATAAGTTTGAGCTGATAGTTGAATTCAGTACCTCTTTCCTATTAATAGTAACAAAGTTTGGATTCGAGCCAATATTATTCACCTAGTATATAATTTAGTAGTAGCTCAATTCTTTGATGATATTGGTGCTTCACCACACCATATGGTGGGAGCTTGCAACACATTCCCTTGCTGTGAGCAACTAAGTCCTGCACCGCAGTTGGAAGAGGTAGACAAGCATATCTATCGCCCGAGGAGTATATGAGGATATTCATATACTAATTATTTTTCCTTTGTTGCTAGTCCTTCAATCTGCCACACTCCAGTTACTTTAATTGGTTGCGCATTAAAGTTTGGAAAGTTAACAACATCCATTCGGTAGCTCTGATTCCTCGCAGTAGTGTGCACAGATTCCTCATCGGTTGACTGTTGTACTCTTCTTGCCCTACGCACTTCTCTCGTGTAGTTTCCTCTATCACATTGCATTTCCGTTCGGAATACGAAATTGTGCATTCAGTCAGTTGGGAGTTATTCCTCACTATAATCCCGCATCAACTCCTTCTTAGGTCTGGGACCCGTATATGTAGCAGGTCTTTCCATCGATCTTTTATTGTTATCTTGAATTGAGTGTTTAATGGGTACTTGAGAGTTACGTGGTGCTTGGTTACGTTCCAAGAATGTTACCTCTCACAATTTTTCCGATTCGCTGGCCTACGAAGTCCCATTGTTGGAAGTCTTTGTACCTTGTCCAACTCAGTCACATATTCTGAGTTATATCTGTCTACTATAACAGATGAGTTAGTGATTATGGATTTCCTCACTATGTTGTATGTCCAATACGACATTCTGGAACTCAGCCCCCATATCATTTTATTCGTGCATCTGGCTAGCATTACTGTTGCCACGCCCTTACTTTCAACTTTTGCCAGCTGTTAATTTAGTTGACCTATTTCTTCTGATTTTTCTCAACTAGAATACCAAGAAAACCATTAAAATCAGAATATGTATCTCAAATTAACAAAAAGATTTTCAAGGTTGAAGATTACGGATTTTGAGTCCACATTCTGAAATACTAGAAGGTATCTCCAATATGGGGGATGAATTCGTTATTTTCTAGTCCATAACGCATGAAACTTGACACTGTGAAAGTTTTTAAAATGTACTCCAGGGGTATTTCAAGGTTGAGTTTCACGAGTTCTGAGTTATAATTCCATAGTTCGAGACGGCGGATGATTTTGTTCTTCTCATCCTCGTTCGATTCACCTTTTAATGTACATCTGAGAGTTTTCATAATTGAGAATTAAATATTTTGATTCTATATTTGGAGAAATTTTAATTGAAACTAAATGAAAATTCCTCCAGGTAACAAGATATTCTTCAGCACAACTGAATTTGCTTCAATGCTAGGACCAGTCCACCACTGAATATCCTTACAACATTCGAATGTTACTCTATTATATTATCAATATATCAGTGCTAAGTAACAATCAACGTTAGTAGATTTGATATAATTATAAGCCTCAGAAATCCAGTAATTTAAAATGATCAAATGTAAACTTCGAAGGACCCATGTTCAGGATAAGTGTTATTGACCAAAACGAATGATTTTGAGGACTACATAGTGTAGGTATTAGATAATTATTAGATAGGAGTTAAGTAGATTCAAGAATTCAGTTATTTATATTGAGAATATTACAAGAAGAGGAGAAATTATGAATATAATAAAAATAAGATGAGATTTTGGACAAATGATGCCAAGTCGTCTAAATTCACAGCAAAATTAATGAATCTATGACAAATTGAAGAGGAGAAAAGTTTCAAACATATCAATCAAAACTTCATTGTAACAAATTAATAATAAGTCACATTACATAAAAAAAAGATTTTTTTGGATAGTAGACTTCCGCGGACAGCTAATCTTGAAAAATCTTGTCTTCCGGATGGATTCCGCGTCACAATAGCTCGACTTGATGCCGACGTTTCGCCAACCATTACAGGTCTCATCTTCAGGGCAGGCTACGTTAGAGGTACCGGTTGAAGCTGTTCTGTGAAATCCGGATATTAGAGGATTCTGAAGTGTCGAAGCTTATTTCACATTGATCGTGAAGTTATCTTTGCGCCTTTCATTTTGTAAGTGGCTTCGTGATATTTGCAAAGTTATTTATGAAACGTCTAGAATATCCTAAAAGTCCAAGGAGCCTTTAATCTGCTTAGTTGTAGTAGGTAAAGTGAAGTATTCGATGCCATTTATTTGATCGGGACTTGGTTTACTGCTGTTAGGTGTGATAGTCTAGGAGCTAGACCGATATTGATGGTCTGAACATTAACCCGATGGCACTATGGTTCATCGTTAGAGAACGGTTCAATGACCAATTCATCTCACAGACCGAATTTTCCCCGGCTGCTAGATCTCGAGATACGGCATCCGCATTTTTTTTTCTTTTGACTGGAGGTTAACCCTTTCCAAGTTGCGGTTACTTGAAAAGCATGCCATTTTCATACACTTCCACCATGTACCATCATTTTTTATCGTGTCCGTTTATCAGGCCGACCAGTTAAAATGGGACCGAAAATGGACTGCAAGTTAACCCTTCCAAACCTGGTGGAGAATGTTCATTGGTGTTGGCAATTGTTAACATACCCTATGCCATCAAAAGGTATCGGTCCATTTTCGAGTAATTGGCCATTATTTGGACCGAAAATGTTCCTTTTTTCCATTTTGTGGATAAAACTTGCGGGTTACAAGGCAACATGATGGCACCATGTTAAATAACTTTATTGGAAGTCAAATAAAGATTTAAAATGATTGCCATCACTCCTTGCCTATTTCAACCCCAAAACACCCTAAGACCACCCCCCAAAAAAATATGAATCTTGTGATGATATGACCAATTCTATGATAAATTAGTCAATACTTGAGTCTCTGGCTGGGTTTAAAATAGAAACGGCAATTTTTTATTTTATTCTTTTATTCTGCTGGATGATTTTAGAGAATTTTGGGAGGTTGAAAAAGGCAAGGAGTGATGGCAATAACTTTAAATCTTTATTTGACCTCCAATAAAGTTATTCAACATGGTGCCATCACGTTACCTTGTAACCCGCAAGTTTTATTCACAAAATGAAAAAAATAAACATTTTTGGTCTAAATAATAGCCAATTACACGGAAATGGGCCGAAAACTCTTGATGGCATAGGGTATGTTAACAATTGCCAACACCAATGAACATTTTCCACCAGATTTGGGGGGGGGGGTTAACTTGCAGTCCATTTTTGGTTAAATTTTAACTGGTCGGCCTGATAAACGGACACGATAAAAAATAATGGCACATGGTGTGTATAAGAATGGCATGCTTTTCAAGTAACCGCAACTTGGAAGGGGTTAACCTCCAGTCAAAAAAAAAAAAAGCGGATGCCGTATCTCGAGGTCTAGCAGCCGGGGAAAATTTGGTCTGTGAGGTGAATTGGTCATTGAAACGTCCTGTTGGATACTGCCTTCACGTGTCTTATTTAATTTTCATTTTTGTTTGTTTATGAGCTTCCGTTGGGCGAATGTTATTTTATTTGAATTCAAAATACTCGCGAACCGCGGTCCACCATTTGTGAGATAAGTTAACAGAGTTCATCGGACAACACACTTGATAGCTGTCGGTCACACAGGTGAAACGTGAATTTACATTTAATTGTTCGTTTGATCGTTTTGTGCCTTTAACACATAAGTGGATGTACAGGAATTGAGATTCCGATTGGTGGATGATCGAAAATAATATTAAGGAAGGGCCCTTCACATCTGGACAAGAAATATCCTGGGTAAGTTGGCTTTTTTTCACTTGATGGTGGATTCGTTCGAAATTGTTAATAGTCTGTTTAGCGACCTAGCTGGGTTACAAATCTACTTTAGAAAATGTATTATAAATTACTTATCGCGTAATTTAACGTCCTCTAACGATAAACCATAGTGCCATCGGGTTAATGTTCAGACCATCAATATCGGTCTAGCTCCTAGACTATAACCACATGACTCAAATATGCTTCTTTTCTGCGTAAAAAGTTTTATTTGGCTACTTAAATTTTAAAATATACTTCAAGAAATCTCTGAAAAATAATTCTAACATTGAACATTTCTCTCTTGTATTACTCGTATAATGTTATTCATTATTTGTTGGAGAGTTGCGGGTGTGTTTTTAAGACCAAAAGGCATTCGAACGTATTCAAAATGTCCGTTTTCTGTGTTAGAAGCTGTGTTAGTGATATTTCCTTTTTGCATTTTGATTTGATGAAATCCGTTTGCGAAATCTGAGGTCGTAAAAACTGGGATTTACCAAGTTTGTCTAACAAGTCGGTAATATTAGGTAGTGAGAATCTGTCACTCATAATTTTCTCGTTCAATCTACTATAGTCGATAACTCTAAGCCATTTTTGTTGGCCGGATGAGTGCAATTTCTTTGGGTCAACTTGGACTGAAGAATCTCTATCTTAAAACGCTTAGGTTTAACATTTCTTTTATTTGTTTCTTAACTTCCTGCTTGTGAATGTATGGATACCTATGATATTTTGTGTATACATCAGGAGTTTCGTCGGTTGTTTCAATACTGTGTTCTATTTTGCTTTTGAATATTGAAGGCATATGTATCTGATGGTAAATACCCGAATATTCTTCACATAGGTTCAGAATCTTCATTTTTACTTCATCGCTCAAGTAGCCAGTGTAAATTTAGTATGCTTTTGTTGATTGATGATCGAAATTGATTAAATTGATGTCGAAAATTTTTTTTCCTATCAAATTTTTCAACAATAATCGGTTCTAAAAAATCTAAATAACTGGTTGAGTAGTATTGTTCAATATTGTCGCTAAAACTTTACCATTTTTAGCAGTTGTTAAAGATTCGGGGATTTCGCAATTATGTATTTTTTGTTGAGGCACGATAACTTCTCCGCTTGCTAACGTCTTTATTTTCATTACTTGTTCTGAGCGTGCTTTCACTTAGATAAGATTGAGTTCGTTTTGAATTTCAAGATGGATTTATTCAATGTTGGCGTAAGGCTTTATCAATATTTCTTTGTTAAAGTCTTAGTTAGCTTATAAGAGTTTCAAGTTATCTGATCCTGAGTACGTGAAATATTTTGTGAAATTTAAATAAGTAGAGTTTCAAGTTCGTTGCCTTTGGTAATGTGAACAGTTTCGATACAATCATTGAAATACTATGATTACGAGCTGGTTTCTGGAAAATGCTGAAAACTGTAAAGGGCCTCGGATGTTATTATGATATAATTTATAAGCGATAATTGGTTCAATAAATAATTCTGCAGAACCTGTGTCAATTGAAAATTAAAGATCATGTTCCTATAATATAACATATGGTAGTCGGTTGAAATTACTGACATCATATGATATTACTTGGCCATTTATGTTTCGTTCTGGATTAACCTGTCCGTTTGGAAATTTACGTTTTCTACATCGTAGTAATTTTCAGAAATAGGCTTTTCTTCAGTTTGATTATAATCGTAGTGTTCATCAAACTTATGAGTTGTGTTTCTACCATCTGGGATTGTTTCTCCCTATTCATTTACTTCAGTATTGAACAGTCCTTCCGAAATAAAATGCAAGGTATGCGGTTGAGTTAAAATTCTTAGTTGGTTAGGAATATCTGTTTGTCTGGTTGATATGCTCATTGAACTTGGGTTATTCAGGGGTTTGTTTGTGATTTCTTCTGAACGTGTTTTGGCTTTGAGGTCCTTGTTTAAATGATTATGTGTTTGGAGAATATCTTTGCGGTGTATTATATATTCTTGGTTGATATGAAATTGGTTGTGATGAGTGTAATATAATGTAATCTGAGCTTGAACGTATGATCTGAACCTGGGGTCGACAGTCACAAGTAGAGAATCAGAACAAAAAAGAATGTTGAACGTACTTAATCTAAGTTTCACAAGGAATTGATAAATATCATTAAGCCAAGTGGTGTTTAAATAAAACCTGAGTATAATAAACATAACAAGAACGTTAGATGTTAAGTTTAGTTAGATAATTAATAAATTCCAAGTTCAGAATGGCAACGAAACCACCATTCTGATCAAATTTGGAGGAAAATCTTTCCAACAACTGGAAAAAGTTTTTGTTACAACAGTAACAGATTTATCTAAAAGCATCTGGGGAGGAAAATGAAATTTGACGTCGTAAAAATAGCCTTGTTGTTGCATATTGGTGAAGAAGGAGCTTTAGAATTATGCAACACCTTCGAGTTGATGGAAGAACAGTCAGCAGTTTCAACGAAGTACATACATTCTTTTAAGATTATTGTTCATTAATGGAGAATGAGGTACCAGTTTTTTAATAGAAGTCAAACAGAGTGCGAGAGCTTCAACCATTACTCAACAAAACTGGAGAAATTGGCTAATAGCTACAATATTCCGACACTAGAAGATTCCCTGATGAGAGATAGAATCATACTAGGTGACAGAAGCATCCTTGCAAGATAAATTACTTTGAACTGAGAGCATAACATTCAAGAAAGCGGCCCATCAGTGTCGTTTGTGGGAATTTTTGACAAGTCAAGAAAACATTCAAGGAGGTTTTGAGGTTGATTATATAATGAAAAAATCGACACGTAAAATCGTTACTTATAATAATAATAACATGTTTAAATGTTTCTAATATGGAACCACTCATGCAAGAGCAAGCTGTCCAGCATTAGGCAAGGCCTGCAGGAATTGTGAACTTACCCATTCTATAGTGGGTTGTAAGAATAAATCTTTCATTAAAATGAAAAAAATAATAAGGGTAAGAAGAAAGTCAACGTTCTAGAAAATATAGAATCAGAATAACAGGACTGTGTTTTTATAGATTTCACTCGGAATATTTAATTTTAACGATAATGATAATGTTGTTAATGATAGTTCAGTCGTGCAAGTTACAATAAAAAAATCTTAAAATGCCATTGAAGTTAGATATAGGGGCTCAATGCAACGTTCTATCTTTAATATTGTTCAGTAATTTGAATGTAAAGGTAGAACTGGAAAAATCCGAAACTTCAATAACTATACTTCTGGTGATGATGAGATTTAAATTATAGGTTCAATAATTTCTGGTAAAATCTCAGAAATATGAAACTAAGTTTCTACTAGTAGATGTACACAGCCAGCCTATTTTCGGATTAAATGATTGTAAAAAACTAGGTTTGGTTAAAGTAATAAACCCTGTCAATGTAGGAACTGACGAAAAATTGTTTATAAGAAGGAAGGAGATATTTGAGGGATCAGGTGAAGTGGCCTATAATTAGAAGATAATGTTGCAGGATAATTCTGTACCAGTTGCAAGTAATTATAGATGTGTCAGCAACATCGTAATTGTTGGAAAGCTCAATGTTAAGATTAGGTTGTGTATTCTGTTAATTTCAACAAAAACATTTGCGTAGATAGATTTGCTATACCAACAGTAGATGAACTGATATATATGAAAGAAGAGTTTTATCAAATAGAACTAGAAAGCAAATAGTTTACTTTGTACTTTTATTACAACTTTTCCTGAATACTGTGTTAGAAGGCTTTCACTTGAACTAAAAAATTGGAAGATAAGAAACTGTTTACGGTTTTTGATATGGAAGAAGGATTATATCATATAGAACTAAACAAAGCAGGTAGTTTGTGCTGTGTTCTTTATGAATAAAGAGTCACACTTGCACAAAGATGCTTTCATTAAATAAATAACTAGACTTAACAGAATGGAGTGACACTGTGTACTTGTGAGAGGATAGTCGTGACTCGCGAAATAATGATAATAAATCGCAAAATCTGATGGCTTACTCAGACGGTGATCAGTCTCTAATACACTTACAAGAGCCGTGATGGCGCTCGGTTAGCTCACTGATATTACAGTATTCTACAAATACATTACAACACTTTCCCCATACAAATAGGTGTAATACTATACAGTATAGAACACATATTTTAACACAAGATAGACTGCAATAGAACATTACGTGAATTATAAATTCATCCTATTCGGGGGTTTGATATGTCTTTTAGGTATGTATATTTACAACTACACAATCATAAACATTGGCAACTTGACTTTCGTCACTACACGATACATTTATTGAGCTATCATTACTCGTATGACAATCAATATCCGGAAGTTTTCTACTGTTTCTTCTGCTCTTATTATCTCCCTTTTCAGATGAGAAGCGGAATCAATATTGTTCTTACTATTGTTACCAACTGGCAGTACATTGTGATTAACATTATCATTTACAATTATATTTTGTACATTTACAATTAATATCAAATTTTAAAATCTTTCCACAATTATCATCCTTCTCTTCGAATGACAAGTTACATTGTTTTAATTGATCGGAATGTCTTCTCCAGATTTTATTTTCGCAAGTTTTAACTAAATAAGTAGCAGCACTTAGCTTTTCCAAAATTATTGCTCTTTTTCAATTCGACTTTCTATTATAGTCTTTGAACACTTCAGAAATGTTGAATATGATTTTTCTGTTGCCGTTGAAAAATTGTATTTGTTTGCTTTGTTTATCACTGACTCTATTTTTGATTTCAGCCTTTAACATATCCCATTTAGTACTAACTTCACGACCTAATTGTGATTCAGCAGGTGAAACATCAGTCGTGCAATGTGGAATGGAACGATAATGCAAAAAAAAATTGAAACACGCTTATTTTTCATCTTTCGTTTAGTTGTACATGAGTTTAAATTTATTCTTGAAAGTTTTGACAATATCTTCTGCAGCTCTATATATTAGACGCTGGATGGTATGCTGCTGTTAAATGATGATTCAGCCCATTGTCATGACAAAATTTCGCGAATACATTTAAGGTAAAAGATGAACCATCATTCATTACTAGTTTGAAAGGTTTACCCCAGGTACAAATATACGCTTTAAAAAGTTCGATGGTAGATTCGGACGTAATATTGCGCATCGGTATTATGTCGACACATTTAGAAAACGCGTCAACAATAATAATATAGAAAAATCTTGGCTTCCGGATGGTCTACTATTCAAAATAATAATATACATGTCGCTGTTAAGCGGTCCTAGAAAATCTGCATGGATTCTCTCGTTCGGAGTATCGGGCCAATCCCATACATGTAACCGAGCTTTGGGAGGATGATCAGAATTTCCCAGACAGAGCTCACACCTCCTTGTTATTTTTCGATGCCACGGTCAATATTAGGCCACCAAATATACGATCTGGCTAGCGCCTTCATTCTTACTATATCTATGTGGGCTTCCTGTAATTCATTCAACAACAATGGTCGTACAGAATTAGAAACCCCGAGTCGATGACCCCACATTATACCTCCGTTTTCCGTAGTAAGTTCAAGTTCTTTCTTTTTGAAATTACTAAATTGACCTCAACTTTATCTGGTAAATTTTCCTCACAGACAAATTTCAAAACTCTAGCTAGGATTGGATCTTTTTTGGTTTCTTTACGAATTAAATTGTTGGTAAATGCCCCTTTATTTTCATCTATGGAATTTAGATAAGAACAATTTCCCAGACAGTCATTGGTTCCCTCGATACATACGCTATAAACAATCAGCACTGACATTTTGAAAACCTTCGATGTATTTGATTTTACATAAGTATCCGGAAAAGAGAACACTCCTTCGTTGAACACGGCTTGTTGCCATCGGTGGAATAACTTCTTCATCTCCGAAAATATACGTTAGCGGCTTGTGATCGGTTTCGGAAATGAATTCCCGACCATATAAATACTGATGGAAAACCTTTACTGCATGAACGATGGCTAGAACTTCTTTATCTAGTTGCGAATAATTACTTTCCCCTTTTATAGAGCGCGTGAAATAAACGCGATCGTACGATCGTTGCTGTTGCCAAACGTGAAACGTGTGTGACAATGCAGCGCCAATTCCCATGGGGGACCCGTCACACGTTACTTTCACTGGCAATTCCCAATCATAGTATACTAAAACTTCGTGCAAAATTAGACATTATTTCGCTTGCCCAAAAGCTTTTTGACATTCAGCTGACCAAATGAATTTTAAATTTTTCCCGAGCAAACAGTATGATGGATATATGATACCAGCATAATTTTCAATAAATTTTGAATAATATACTATCATTCCGATGAGAATTTGTAATCCTTTTAAATTTTTGGGAATCGGAATATTTACAATAGCCGAAATTTTATTTATTTTTATTGGGTAATTAGAATTCCGTTTTCGCATAATTCATATCCTAAATTATCGATTTTATTTTTCTAACACTAATGTTATACGAGCATCGTGTTCTTGTTTTGTTGCTCCTGTGATTTTAATATCATCAAACAAAACATCGACATCATCAATATGGTTAAGTTACATTTCCATTTCTCGCTGTAAAATACCTGAAGCCGACGGAATACCGTACATTAATTGATTATACATAATAATCCTTGAGATGTATTGATCGTCGTGAATCGTTGTGATTATGAGATTAATTGGAATTGTTGATATGCTTGTGATAATTCAAGTTTCGATTGCACCTTATTTCCCCCTGGGTTGCTCAAAAGACAATCCTTAACTCGTGGGATGAGATATCTGTTTATAATCATAACTGAATTGATCGTGACTCTATATTCTATAATCGCCACATATCCTAATCTGACCGTTTCGTTTTATTACGGGGACAATTGGGATTGCCCATTCGCTAGATTCAACAGGAGTAATGAGACCCTCTTTGATTAGTCTGTGCTGTATGCTGCTGTTGTTTACACTTTTTGTATGACTCAGTATGATGATAGTTGGTTGAAGAAATAGCGCTTGATGATTTTAAGTTATTTATTCACACCTATATACAGTTATGTACAAACTACACTAACAGAGCTGAGTCGCCTTATTTATGAATTCTATTTTCCCTAAAGTTGTAAGTCTCTAGGTTGACGTTTGATTATGAGATTGATGATATGTTAATGTTGTTGCAAGTATTAATGTTGCTTGCTGGAGTGATGTTGATGTGATTGTTATAGCAATGAAATGATGTTGCTGAAGTGATGTTGATGTGATTGTTATAGCAATGTAATGATGTTGCTCGTTGAATGAATTAGATTTGAATGTTTAGTAATATCATGATGTTGCTCGATGAATAAGCTTTGTGTGAATGTTTTATTTTTCAAAGTCGTTTACTTCAGGCAAGTTTAAGACTAAAAAGATTTGTAAAGAAGGCTAGTAGCTGCTATCGTTGGCTACGTATGTGTTAACCAGAAATCCCAGGCAACCCAACCATTCTTAGAAGCACCCATATAAATAAGCCATGTCAACTCTTCAATAATACTCCGTCGGCTGATGACAAATTGACACAAGAATTCCATTCACGATTGTTTCCAGATGTGTCGTAAATACATTCACAGAGGCTATAATAGCTAATATACAGAAAATGATACTTTGAACGACTTGTCATAATTATTGTCAATATGTATAAAAATATGAATAAGTTAAGCTTGAACATACTACCCGCCTTGAAAGGTAGACCTTTCAATACATCATACCAAATAGAAGGGATGACAAATTAAATACCTAAAATACAAACTCACATTAATCATTGATTAATTATCTACAACTATCAAAAAATGCCTGTTCGCATTAAAATTACATAAGTTTATCAGCATCGATAGGCAACACACACACAACCTTGACACTGCCCGTTTGAACACTTTGTCGGCTACCTTTATAGTCACAACCCGAATAACACCATCAGGACCGGGATGCAAAGTTTGAACTCGTTCAAGCTGCCATTTTAATGGGGGCAGGTTGTCTTCCTTGATTAACATCAGTACACCAGTACTAAGTAGAGTCCCTGAGTTCCTTTTCCACTTCATTCTGGTTTGTAATTCGGACACGTGTTCTTTACTCCAACGAGTTCAAAATTGCTGGGTTATCTGTTGGATTCGTTGAAATTTGGAGAGACGACCTTCTTTAATGTTCATCACATGGGGATCCGGAATTGCTGATAGCGATTTTCCAATAAGAACATGAGTAGGGGTTAATGGATCTAGGTCATTAGGATCTGATGACAACGGACTTAAAGGACGTGAGTTGAGAACTGCCTCAATCTGTGTTAAACATGTAAACAATTCCTCAAATGTGAGAGTGGCATTGCCCACAACTCTATGCAAATGTGCTTTAGTTGACTTGATACCTGCTTCTCGGAGACCTCCAAAATGCGGAGATCTGGGTGGTATGAAATGCCACGATATTTTGTCTTTAGCTAAGGTGTTTTGAATGATAGCTTGATTGATTTTATTATTTACTAAGTGTGATAATTCTATCAGCTCTGAATTGACACCCACAAAGTTATTTCCATTATCAGAATACATGTTTTGCGGTTAGCCTCTTCTGGACACAAGACGACGCATTGATGCTGAAAATGCTCCAGTTGTGAGGTCGGTTACAGATTCTAAATGAACTGCCTTAGTTGAAAAACATACGAATAAGCGTATGTAGGATTTTATCAATTGAGGATTACGTGTTTTTCTGTCTTTCAGCAAGATGGGACCAGCATAGTCTACACCTACATCAAAGAATGGGAAACCTTGTACCAAACTAGATTCTGGTAAAGACCCCATTAAATAAGTAATATCGTGCGGATTTACTTTGAAACATTTTACACAATCATGTACATTTTTCTTAGATGTTGTTTTTCCTGAAATTGGCCAAAATCGCTCACGGATTGATGACAACATTGCATTTGGACCACAGTGTGATAATCTTTCATGCTCATTTCTAAGTATGAGATTTGTTAATATATGTTTCGCAGGCAGAATGACTGGATGTTTTTTATCAAATGGAAAATCAGAATTTCGGATTCGACCGCCTACACGGATAAGGTTTCGATTGTCCAAAAATAGATTAAGTGTTAAAATGCTACTTTTTATACCAACTTCTTTTGATTTAGCGAGATCTTTGAGCTCCTGTTTGAAATGTTGTTTCTGTGTACAGTGCGTTTTGAGTTCCACCAACTGTTAATACACCAATTCTTCTTTTGTCTGCTGGGCATGTAATATTGAAATAAAATCTAATACAATACGCTGTGATCCTTTGCAATTTGAGCAAAGAAGAAAACCTTTCAAATAAATTGAAGTCTGTTGATACAGTCGTTAGCGTTAAACTAGGCACAGTGTATCATTTTTCAGGTAAATTGGAATTTTCCTTGTGATGTTCAATTGGCCATTCATCGGTATTTTTCTCTAACCAACATGGACCCTTAAACCACAAGATAGATTTCAGTAATTCTTTTGGAGTAACCCCCTCGTAATTATATCAACTGACCTGATAAGTCTCCACTGGCAGATCTTTGTGATCTGTTGAATGTCGGCCACACGATTAGCAACAAAGGTTTTCCACCTGTTAGGTGAAGCCCGAATCCAACTCAATGTGATGGTTGAATCACACCAGTAATAATTTTCATTTATGTTTATGTTGATGGAGTTCCTAACCTTTTCCATTAAATGAGCGAGAAGTACCGCTCCGCACAGCTCTAGGCGTGATAACGTTACGTTACGTAATGGAGCTACACTCGACTTCGCGCATAATAAATTAGTTTCAACAGCTCCTTCACATTGTTTTTCCTCTTCAGAAAATGTATTGTTAACATTCACTTCCTCTATCTCCCAAAGTTACAACATATTTTTCTCGATATCTCTGTTAGTATTATCAATGCTGCAATTGCTGATAGTTTTATTGATATAAATTTGTGTTCGAGTATTGAGAGTTCCAGCAACGCTGGATGTTTGTCTAATGTTAACTGCCCAACGCATAACAATTCTCAGAAAATAGTAGCCCCTAGCAGCATATCTATTTTACTGCATTCGAAAAACGTAGGATCAGCTAGTTGAATATTTTGTGGAATGTTCAAAAATGACGGGTTAAATGACATGGAAGGTAACTTTTCAGTAATGTTTGATAAAATTAAACAAGATACTATGTCTTGTATGAATTGATATTAGACATGATTTTTAATTGTGCGTTTTGTTTTATATTTGATTGGGACTGATTAATCCCTACTACAGATATATCCACCCGTTGTTCATCAATACCTAACACAATTCTTCGGTAACAAAATTAGATTGCGATCCTGAATCTAATAAAGCCCGACAATAATATAATTTGCCAAATTTATCTTGAATTTGAATATAAGCTGTAGAAAGTAATATTTGTGACATATTTATACTATTCTGACTTGTGTGATTGGAGACTAAAGATTGTGTGTTTTGAATGTTTTGGATTGATCCACATGGCGGTTCTTCATTAACTTGTGTTGTATCACTAGTTAGACAGTTTTCCCTTCGTTTATGGGTAAATGAGCTATTAGTGAATTCTAAGTGTAACATAGTATTATGCTTTTTGTTACATTTTCTACATAATATCGATCTACAATCTCGAGTGGAATGATTGCTTCTGAGACAATTGAAACAAAGATTTACTTTTTCAACCTCGATAATACGCGAGGTAACTGGCAATTTGATAAATGTTGAACGATTGTACAGCAAATGAGCGCCTTTACATGAGGGACATTCAACTTCAATATTACATTTTGATGTTTGATTTTGATTCAGATAAACATGTGATAATAAGATTCTTGACCCAGTATGAATTATATATAAAGATTCTCGGGAAATAGGTCACAATAACACTTTGTTTTAAATATTCATCTTTACGTACGTTTCGGTCTCACGACCATCATCAGAAGACTCACTATGTCTAAAAAGGGGGTTTATTAAAACTAATTATAGCACAAGCGTCCAAATCGCACAATTTAACTTCCATCAAAAGAGCATCTTTGTAGTAAGAATCCGCTATTCAGTAATATTATTAAAATATATGAGTGCATATTGATTAGTATTCTCACAACAAATGAGAAGAACGAAGTTATTTGTCAAGTATCTATTTTCGAAACCAGATGTGTAGGATTTATGACTAGGTACTTAAGAAAGGTTTCAGACCTGTACTGGGAAATTACTATTACGAATTCTTCCTAAAAACATTTTCAACACTTATAAAGACGTATGTAAGAATTTGCAAGAGATTATTTAATCAAATTAGTATAAATATGACTTAGATTTTGTGTGTCTACCCTATGATTTACAGATTTGGGGTCCCGTTTTATGTGAATCATCTCCAGGATAGATCTTTTATAATAATTGGTTTCCTTAGTTAAGATATTAACATTTTTGTAATCAAATTGATGGTTATAATCAAAGCAATGCTTAGCACGGGCGGTGGAATTTTCTAAGTTGTTATTTCTTGTGCTATATTTATGGCCGTACATTCCTTTTTGTAAATATTGTTTAGAGATTCCAGTATAGGTTCCATCACAATCTAAACAATTCAATTTATACAATGTGTGGGTTTGTTTATCTTTGGGTATTAAAGGTTTTAGATTTAAGAAATATTTCCCAACACAGTTAGTAGGTTTATGCGCAACATTTATATCATTTGAAAAAGTATACGAATGTATATTCCATGATTGTCACTTTTCTAAATCTCCGTAATTTCGAATAAATTTAATTATTCAAATATATGAATCTAATTCATGCCCGTTCGAAATTTGCATTCATTCCGATAAAATATGTTACAAAAAGAGTGGTCTGGGAAGTTAAGACACCAAACTTTGAACAGCATTATGTATGAAAATGCGAACAACCAAAAACAAATTCCGATAACACTTGCTTACTGCGCCGAGCGATACTACTGGAGCATCATGAACGCGAATTTTAGATCTAAAAAGTAGCGTCACTTTTAAGCATTCTTCGGGACATAAGTAAAAAACCCTCGGCACAAAATAAGGAATTGGTGGAGCAGACCTGTCCAGAACCTCGGAAAACGTATAAAGGCCGTGACAGATAACAGATCGCCCTCTTTTGTGATTTTGATTAGCAATCGATTCAGTTACTCTTTTGTGCTCTTTTTGGTTATTGTGATTTTTCAATTCGTACAATATCTCTTTTGTGATTTCGATTATAACCATTGAAGTGTGATCATAGTAGAATCAAAGTGAATTGATTATCCGAGTTTAAGTCAGAATTGAACTGTGAATTAACAATAAGTGTTCCGTTTAAGTGAAATTGATACATAAGGTAAATGAGCAAATAGTTAATATTTTTGGGCATTGCGATATATTGATTTCCGTAGTTTATGATTATTGTTGTGATTGGTAAACGTTTGTACTATACCTGAGTTCCGTAGTATTCAGTAATTTGAATTGTTAAATTTGAGTTTATCCCGTCATAGGTCGAACCGCACACGATTTGAATTCGCACGTGAATTGAAATATTCAAGTAATTGTGTGGTGTGTACAGAGTGTGTATGTTTGAACGACAGGGGAGTCTTCGGTATATTTGTGCACGCTGTGTCACACCGGAAGTATAAGTATATCCTAGACGACCAAACCACCAACGGCTTGTGCACGCTGTGTCACACCGGAAGTATAAGCTGGGGTGGTTGGGTGATTGAGAATCGTAATTTCCCCTTGATCGTATGAAAAGTCCTCGGCCGTGGATGTAGGGGATATTGCAGATGGGGTAGTTAGGGTTTGTGCACACTGTGTCACACCGGAAGTATAAGCCCTAATTGTCTGAATTCTGAATCTGTGAAGTGTATGAAATCTAATACTGTCATACAATTACCGGGTACTCCGTGGGAATAAGAAGAAAAATCTATTTTATTCGTTCCTTTGTTTCCCCGTAAGAAGTTTACTGACCTGTTAGTCATGTTAGCTGCGTCCTTGTTGGCGGCTTCAGCAGCAACAGCTATTGCTATAGCTTTTTCGAAAGACGGCCCTTTTTCACTCGAATTTAATAATAATAATGATAATAATAATATTTATTTCGTCACAAAATCATTAAAAATGACATAAGACACGTCATCAACATAAATACATTAATGAGAGTGATTTACTAAGACACTTCAGTAGTTAACAGTAATTAACAGATAAGATCAAATTTTCAGTTTTAAAAACATTAAATCCATTTGTAAAATAAATAATTTGAGAAATATAATTTCAAAAGTAGCTTGAAAAAATAATTCAAATTAAAATGTTGAATAAGTTATGGCAAGATATTGTAAAAACAATTATTCTAAAAATTCTCTAATTGAGTAGAATGATTCTGTAAAAAGAAGGTTTTTTATCTTTCTTTTAAAGCTTGTCATTGACCTACATTGTTTAATTTCTCTTGGTTAATTGTTAAATATTGTGAGACATGAGTATGATGGCGATTTCTCGTACAAGGTACTGTTATGGACCGTGACCCTTAGATTTGTAGCATGTCGGGTATTGTATTCGTGGTTTATATTGTTTCTACTAAATAAATGCATATTTTGATAAACAAATACTGAACATTTGTAGATGAATATAGAGGGAAAGGTTGAAATTCTGTTGTCGCGAAATATTGTTTTACAATTCTCTGCGTTTCATGTTAAATACAAGCCTAACAAGACGTTTTTGTAATATAAAAACCCTGTTTGTGTTTACTGCTCTACCCCACAAGATAATATTGTATGCTATGTGAGAATAGGCCAGTGCATAATAAATTTGAAGTAGGTATGATTTATCAAAGGTATTTCTAAGCCTTAACAGAGCATAGTAAGCACTTTTTAATCTATTACAGACAAGATCGACTTGCTTATTCCAGCTTAAACGATAATCAATAAAACTCCCCAGAAATTTACAACTTTCAATCATCTGTGAATTCAAAAGTAATTTGTAATCTCTATCAAAATGAATACACACTGTTTTATTTTTATTTAGTAGTAACTGATTCTTGTGACACCAAGTCTCGAGTTCCATATTTGCCTGTTCAATGTCTTTTTGTAGCTCCTCCATACTGTCCGCTGATAAGCTGACTGACACATCATCTGCAAATTTGGTAAGCAGCCCAACAGTAATATTTGAGGGTAGATCGTTGATATAAATGAGGAAAATAAGAGACCCCAATACAGAACCTTGGTCTACTCCTCTACTTAAGGAAATTTTTTTAGATTGAACACCGTTTGCTGAAACTACTATTTGCCTATCAGTTAAAAATGATGACAGCCAGTTTAATAGAAAATTCCGTATACCCAAGTTATATAATTTTGAGATCACAAATTCTATGTTCACTGTGTCAAATGCACATGACGTATCAAAAAATTTTGTGTTGCCACTTTTTTATGATAATCAATTTCTTTATTGACAAATTCAATTAGATTAAACGAAGCCGTTTCTGTTGATTTCTTTCGTTGTTGCGTCGTCTGCAACACCTCATACAAACTGATCACGCAGATTGTTGGTTGACTCTGTTTTGAAGTTACAGTTCATCACGATGCTTTCAATTTAGCACAAGATCGATTTATATTTCCGCTATGATTTTGAAGACACTTTTTAAATTTGTGGCGCTCGGCGATTTCGCTCGGCTGAGGTGTAGATTATCATGTTTTTTCAACGGATGTCAACAAATAGCGATTCTCTTCGTTTCTTCCTCGAAATCGTTGGCCTCAAAATACTGTTCGAGCCTTTCTAGGTACCCATTAAGTCCGGTCATCGTTTTCTTCAAACGCTTCAATTGAAGCTAGATAACTTCCGGATGTCATTTTGAAATGTACGAATCTCATGTTTCTATTTCGTACGTTATTTGATTTTCGTTCCTGGATTTTTCGTCCTATGCTCGTCGCCGAAATGTTGTGTTTTCAATGAATTGAAGAGCCCCACTTGCACAACGATACTTTTATTGAATAAATAACTAGATTTAGCAAAATGAAGTGACCCTGTGTACTTGTGAGAGGTTCAGGCTAGTCGCGACTAGCGATATGATGGCTGAAGGCTGACGGTTCTGTCTCTAAGTACACTTACAAGAGCCGTGCCGTGATGGTGCTCGGGTAGCTAACTCATTAACAGTATTCTACAAATACATTATAGTTTGTTCTGTACTTTCACTACAGCTTTTGGTGAATACTGTTTCAAAAGACTTCCATTTGGATTAAGTGTAGAGTGTAGGAACCGAAGTATTTCAAAGAATAAATTCAAAAATATTTGCTGAATTAGACATTGGCATTCACTTTGATGATATAATTGTGGGGAGAAAAGATGAGAAGGAACGAAACGAATTATTGGAAGAAAGTAATATGACGAGCTAAAGAATATATCGTTAGATTTAGTAAAAATGAAATACAGCTTAGAGTAAAAGAGGTTATACATAGGTCAAATATTCAATGGATATGATGGTGTTGGATCAAATGACCAGTATATGGAAGCAATACAACATACATAAAAATGAAAAACAGTCAACGAGCTCCCTTGGAATGATCAATTATTCAAATAAATACTTACCTAATGCTGATGAAGTAATCAATTTAAGGTCACATGTTGAAAACAATATTGAATATGTGTGGACCACAAATCACGATGAATTTTTCAGCAATATGTGAAGATTAACATCTAAGATACCTACATTAAAAATATTTGATCCAGAATTAGTTACCCATAACTGTGCAATCAGATGCGAATCAAGCGGGTCTAGGTGGTTGTCTAGTTCAAAATGAAATACCAGTAGCATTTTGTTCGCATACACTAACACCCACAGAGATAATATAATAGAAAAAGAGTATCTGGCGATATGTTTTTCTTTAAGTAAGTTCCATCAATCTCAAAAACTCGATCATGGGAATTTATCATTATGATTATATGAAAGGAAAACTACTATGTTTTCATACCACTTCTATCAATAATAACGTAGAAACATAACTATAGTTTAAACACCGGAGTGCAAATAGAAAATTATGAAGAAATCAATGGAACAGTTGAAGTATAAATAGATTAGAGTAAAGTAGGGTTGAGGTTAAGGGATCAACGGAAATTCCAAAATAGGTAGATCCTAGGAAAGTACAACATTACATAGTAAACAATTTGTGAATTAGTGTGATTATAATTTAATATTCTAAGAATTATTTTAAGAGCGGTTCGAAAGACACATGAAAAGATCGTGAAAAATCTTGTCTTCCGGATGGATTCCGCGTCACAATAGCTCGACTTGATGCCGACGTTTTGCCAACCATTATAGGTGGCATCTTCAGGGCAGGCTTGAATAAAGGCAGTGAACTATGTAGCGTGAAGGATTTTTCCTACAATAAATACGGCTACAGAAACCAGTAGAATCAGTTTCAGTTCAAGCCTCAAGCCTGCCTTGAAGGTGCCACCTGTAATGGTTGGCGGAACGTCGGCATCAAGTCGAGCTATTGTGACGCGGAATCCATCCGGAAGACAAGATTTTTCAAGATTAGCTGTCCGCGGAAGTCTACTATCCAAGACATGAAAAAATCACTTTGATATAGGTCTAACTGGTCATTGGGATATTTTTATTAGAGTTTTTGACACCTTTATAAATCTTTATTGATTCTGATGTATCCAATTCAAAACCTCTGATTTGGTTATGTAATATGCTTACTTAGGCTATCTAAATGAGGGAAATTATGACCAGTTTGTGAAAAATGATTAGCAAAGGTTGAGTCAACTTTGTTGAGTCTAAACGAGCGATAATGTTGTTCGTATCTTAATTTGAAATTACGACAAGTTCTATCTATATAAAAGTCATCACAGTCTGGGCAAATTATATATTTTATAAGAGTTTATAACATATACACACATATAGGGATAGAGAAAATGAAAATGAGAGCTTTGAGAGTATTTTATTGGCTGGGATTAACAATGATATTCAGTTGATGATACGCAAATGTAAGATATGTAAGAGATTCAGTAGAGCTAATAATAATGAACCCATAATTAAACAAGAAAAACCAAAGTTACCATACGAAGTAATCGCTGCTGATATTCTTGAAGTTGAAGGTGATGCTCATATTGCTATCGTTGATTATCATTGTAATTGGATAGATTTGAAGAAAGATGAAACAGCTGCTGGAGTTATCAACGTCCTAAAAGATGTATTTTCTATACATGGGGTTTCAAATAAGTTTAGATCCTATAATATGCTCTTCAATAGCAGGTTGTTGGAAACAATTTTCTCAAATAAAGAATGTGGTGAAACAGAAATTTGAAAAAAGACAATTTATTCAAAGATTATATCATAACAAAAATAGAAAGCTGAGAGATTGATTTCACGAATAGCAAAACGTAATATTGAAAGAAAATAATATTCGGGTATCAGGAGATGTGAAAAAACATTTGAACAGTTTGATAGTGCAAGTTCATACATAGTTCGATGAAACCAAAATAATATTGTAAGACGGAACTCAAATTTTATTGAAGGGTCACTCAACCCTTACACTATAAATTCTCCGACAAAAATGAACTGTAGTCGCAAAATTGTCAATGCTAGTAATAATGAAAATGCTGGTAGTGAAGGAAAAAGGTAATTTGTCAACAGCAGTGAGGATAAACAAGAATATAGGTTCGAGAAGTGATGATACTATAGTTACTCAAAGTGGTAGACAAGTGATCAAGCCGTCTTGGTTATCAGATTTTGAAGGTTAAAATGATTTAGAAGCAATAGTATTAGAAAATTGAATGTGAGATATTAGATTGGTATGAACCTGGGGTTGATCAGCATCATATTGATTGGGATAACAATATTGATCAGTCATTGGATATTTGAATGGTGTTTGAAAAAATCTGTATTGCATACGATTTTCATTGCTAGGTCTGATTTTATTAGGAGTCTGATTAACGTAAGATTTATTTGCTAGTCCTTGAAAATAATGAATATTTTCTCTCGAATAATGAATTGTGAGGACTCGTCCAAAACTACTTCCTTGCAGAATCGGACAATGTGATCCTGGTCCAGAGGAAAATTCTCACAGGTCTGTGATAGACTTGATTTCTTGATGCTCGAAGAGTCACTCTAAGTTCAATTTCCTGGGAACTGATTACTTATGTTCGATAGCCGATTAATCGTCGATAGGAATAATATTTGTGCTAAAAAAATGTTCCCAGCTATACTTTCTAAAAACTTACCTGTTTCAAGTTTAGGAATAGTACAATATAGGTTGGTATAAATAAGTATGAAGATTCATATTTGACTGCCTGCAAAAGCTATAAGACATTGGTTTTCATGTTTCAAATGCTGATGAAGCTCAAAGGTGAACGATCACGTCCTTGTAGATAATCTTCGTCTGTTAGATTATGTCATTATGATATAATTCATGACAGGCGTCGTCGCCAAACCCTGCATAAAAGCAAAGTCTGAACTTACTGTACATTTGAGAATCAACATGTCGCACTTGTTAAACTGATTAAATATCCGCTCACAAAAGAGAGATAGACATTCACAATAATAATCGAATGATGCCTCGAAAATGATTGATCGATTGATTTTGAATCAGGCAATTCAATTGTGCATATTTTTTTGGCTAAGATCCGATTCATGTATACTATTAAGGCCACTAAACTTCCAAGTTACGAACTGAGAACAAAACACTTCAATATCGCCGGAACTGTTGTGTGAGGGGGTGTCAGGGAAATAGTTACAGAGGGTAGGATGGTAGTTGAGGTATCGTACGAAAAGGGCTGGACTGTAGATTTATTATGTCACTCGAACAGGATGGCTCACTTAAGTTCGAGGTTATGAAATGAGACAAAACGTTTTAATTTATGGCGGGTGGTAGACCGACGGTTAGTAAGTACATAGGTCAAGTTATGTTGTTTGGGCGGAGTGGGCCATTGAAAGTAAGGGAAAAATCGAATGTAAAGGTTACGGTTCTTCAGATTGCTATGGCCGATGTCGGTCGGGTACACTAGTTACTTTTATTACTCATATTTGCTATGGAGAAATGAGTCTTTGGTACAACTTTATTTCACAGTTACTGAAGTTGTCAATGCGTCAAGTAGCTGGATATAACTATACATAATTTAAGTTTAGTCTATTGTTTGCAAATCTTCGTTAAACTATCCTTCATAAACCACCAAAAAGTAACACAATTGTATGACCTTTTCTCAAGATAATAGGACAATTCAACAAAAATTGAATACAACCACAAAAAAGGCTCAGAGTATGATTATTTGACATATGGGATTTGCAGAGACGATACATTAACCCTCGTTGAACGTCTGTTTTATGTGTGATGGTTACCTCCAGGATTTAAGAGTTATTCCGATTATAAACTGTTTGTATGTGATCTATGGAAATCATTCTGTCAAGTCAACACATTGCTGTAACTACTCGATTGGACGTTGACCAATTCATTGCTTCACATATTATTTTGCGGTATAACAAAGTTGTGTTCATTTAGGAACCAATAGGTTAAGCCAAAGATCACTGCGGATCAAATGAAATTCATCCTAAGAGATCAGTTCTGTCCAAAAATTGATTTTCATTCAATCAATGTCAGTTCTTCTATGAAGAATCATTTAATTCTTATCTAGACAAACAGGAAGGCAAACATTTTCAAAAAAAATAGACAAACAACAACTCTGTGTTTGGTGTGATTGCTTATGCTACTATTTTCCTCCTATATTAAAAAAACAAAACAGGCTCCGATACTGATGTCATAACATATTCATCACTCAATGTCATAAAATTTGAGGAATCTAATATTGTTGAAGCTCAACAACTTTTGTAATAAAATAAGAGCGACTCATTCATCTCTAAGATTACAATAATCCAAGTTATCAAATAACTGCCTACTCAGAAGTTACGTATAAATCAATCTACCTATATTTTATTATAATATATTTCGATCCTTATGTTCGAAGAAATAAAAATCAATTTGATAAAGCTCAAAATATGAATTTGAGTCAACGACAGTGGAAGGTGACGTCACACTATTGGAGTCTATTTCAAATGATCTGGCAAACCTCAATGCAGGAAACTACATGTAATATGATATTATTGAGCAGATGATACTATTCACTCATCACACCAACTCAAGAATACAGTTACTTTCTTAGAAATTAAAGAGCAATGGTTTCGATGATCATAATTTTACCTTACTGTAACAGAATTCAGAGATTCGGAAATCATTTTCAAGCATAAGAACTCTTATCCAAACCTACATCTTCATGCTGCAATTTGTGAAGACATTTTGTTGATTTTTGCGTTCGAGATGGAGCTAAGTCTCAGTTTAGTTCAGAAATATCTTAAGGCTAATATTAACTGATGTTCATATAAAATTGATCAGAACTAAATTATCTTTTCCGAGGATGGTCGAAAGAGCCTTATTCTTATAATAATGATAAAAAGATTGGCTTAGATATATGATGACATACATGAAAAAAAATGAGCATTCACTATTGTTGCTTTTCAGACCAGGATGCAAGCCCAGGCAGAAGCAGTATCTCCTACAACACCAAGAAAAGGACCAGAGATCGTTCACACTTCAAGTAAAGAACTGTATAGAGCTGTTGCTAAACAATTTGGAATCACCTGCAAAATGTCAGACCAATGTAGGTGTTTTGATTGTCAGAGTCATTATTTCGATTGTGAATATGAACGGAATGAGCAGGAAAAGACTGACGGTGGTCTTGGTGCTGGAACACCCATGTTCATATCTGAGGTTATGCATGGTACTGCGTGTGTCATACTATAGTTAAATGATAACTGTATAATGATATTCTCTCTAATTAATGTACATATATGTAAGCAATTTTTGTAAAGTTGTTGTAAGCTATAATAGAGAGTTTTTGGTAATAATTAATATTTGAAACGTGACTGTCGGTGATTTAACACGAGAAGAAATATAATATGTATTTTTTTACATCATTCATTTGTCACCAATAGAATTCAAAATTCCAAGTATCTTGAATGAGTAGGTATGTATGTTGTTATTTCATCATTCATATGACTCCATTTTTTGTGTGATATCCTTTTAGACAGCCGACATCGAAAATATATGATTCTGTGTCGGTGAATGAATGATCAATTGTGCTTGTGAAGACTGGATTGGTTTCATGAATCATGTCTGCTCTTATACTACTTATCTTCATGTAAGCAAAAACTTTGTAACTGTACTTTCCAGTAATATCGTCTATTTTTGGTATGACCACGTATAATAAATGTACATTGATTTTTTTTATTATTGTATAAAACATACATAGGTGCTTTCAAATGATCTCTCAATGGGGTCTATGAACCAACTGAACATAAATCTTTGGAAAATTTATGATGTAATTGTATAGAACATAGTTAAAAATGAATAATTTCGATGTTCAGAAAATTGTTAGCATTACTTATTCAATCATTTGAATGAACACTTCAGATAATAATAATTCAACTATATCATTCAAATTTGAACAGCTTAACTATTATGACAGTTGAAAGTGAGAAGAATGTATGAATGTTGGTTTCAACCAAATGCAGGAAGAATACAAGATAAACACTAGACAACATGTGTAAAGTTACCTTTGAAGTCTTAGACCGTTTCATTCAAACTTCCTCGATTGGTTCTCTTACGAAAGAAAATTATTCAAGTGCAATGCATATAACACATCGAAATACCCTAGCTGCAGGATCATGAAATTTCCAAGAGTCACCAAGCATATTCACGACTGAGAATAGTAGAATATTAGATGGAGATAACGCCATTACGACATTATGATTGAACTACTTCAAAAATATTCGTATATAGTTTCGCGTAGTTCTTACAATATTCTTATGAATAATAACACCAGGTAATGGAAATTACCTGCTCCACACAAAATTTGATGAATGTGGTTTATTTTTCGTAAGATATATTGCCATGAAGAAGGCTACTATGAAAATGAGATATGAAAAAGAAACAGTTTTTGAGGAATATGTCGATTCAATGTCTTTTCGGACAGTTGATAAGAAGGAGAAGTATAAACTTGAAACAATTCGCTTATCAAATATCTCAATTATTCCCACTCTGGATTATCATTCCAACAGGAACAACGAAATCATTAGTCTGTATAACACGTAGTATAGGTATCCGGAGTATTGATGAAGAAATCACTGGTGTTCCTGGAACTATTTCATATTCCAAACTCCTACTTCAGAAGGTACATCGTGGTCAGTACAAACTTAAAATTCGATTTCGCATTATTGTATTTTTTGGAATTGGAATTCTCAAAGATGAAATAGAATAACAAATCTTGTATCAGCGTGAAAACAAACTAAATCGAATATGGCTTTTATCGTCACACCTGGGGCCGAGAGCATAGAAGGAAGTTCGATGAAATGAGCTTGTAGGACTTTCAAGTTCAAGTCCTGCATCTGTAATCGATATAATCATCAATTAGAAAGTTGAAAAAATTGGGGGAACCTGCATATTTGTAATAGTTATATAATATAAGAAATTAGACTTTGTAAATCAGTAGATAATTTCCGAGTACTCTATATGCTACTAGTAACCTTGTTGATCCAAGTTTTTTGTCGAATGAGGCTGATAATTACACTCACTATATGAATCGCTCGTCTTCTGAGATATGAGAACCAATCAGAACTATGTGCCTCGATAAGTCACAGTTTTTTCCCTTTGGGCAGGTAAAACGACGTTGACATGGAACCACGAATAGAAATAGAAGAATGGAGAGTGTATCCTGAACGTCAGTCCGGCAGTATTGATTATTATTCATTGTCACCATGAATAAGATCTCATAAATACATTTGAATTTTCCTATCTTTGTTTGTTCTGCCAGAAGCTTTGGACGCGATCAGATTGCTTTGAGGTAACCCAACGTCCGTAAGACGAGCAATTGATGTTGTTGATTTCTGACGAAATTATAATTGAAAGTATTGCGAGCCCTCGTTTTATTATCCCCGGAAGTAACATGATGAACTGTATTGAATGTACACTCAGTATATTGAATTTACACTCACTGTTTCGTTTGCACGTTTGTATACTGTGAGCTAAATGTCAGTACACATTGAATGCCTTTTAGACTTAAAATAACATTAGGATGAGATGTTCAAGTGAAGAAACATGTCTCATCATAAATGAACATGAGAACCTGTTTTTTCCCAAAAAGCGTATTAATGGAAAAGTACGCAATTTCAACTAGTTTTTGCAGCACATCATCAGGAGTAAATTGTATAATTTTGGCGCCCTTATCAATGATCGTATGCAAAATGCAGATGCAGTATTTTTGTAACTTTTCTAACATGGTAATTAGGATTGAATATCACAGAAAAAAAGCATGCATTCGAATTATGTATCTAAATTATGTCCATACTGATCCTGGAGTGACATTCATTTGGAAAAAATTAAATGGTTGATGAGAAATGTACCTATATGCTATGAATAAAGAACAAAACTAGAATTATCAATTATTATCATATACAGGATGAGTCAATATTATGGGTTTACGATCATAATCTCAGCATTGTTCCTGAGTACAAAAGTGGAAGATATCACATGAATCAAATCTTTTAGCGTCGAATATTCGTGATAATAGTGAATCATGTTTGAAGTCAGTTCAACTATGAAATATTTCTGATGGAGATAACTAAAATAAGTTCTGACGTAAGCTTTATTCTGTTCACCTTTTATACTAAGACTAGGCCTCAGTTTTCTTTGAGGATTGCGAATCAGTTACACCATTGAAAGGAGACCAAGTGTTGAACATGAGTGCCCATCATCCTAATGCATACTGTACCAACCAAATTATGCCCCTTTCATGATCAGGGCCTACCTATTTCCAGTATATTCACTTGACACGGTGAAATATACGTATTAAATGGTAATTTTAATTGTTTATTTTATAATTGGAGTATCCTGTTGAAAAACTGAACTAACTTAATTTCATCAATCCTATCAATATTAAGAATATATTCTGTTATACCATTTATTAAACTCGATTCCTTCAGATACTTCCTAACCATTAATTTTGTATGTAATAATACATTACTAAAGAATGCAGTTTTATCTCTATCCGCTAGAAGCAAAACCTTGAGGAGTTGTGGAAAGATATCTTCCCGTATCATTAAATTTTTTAACAAGGTTGGATGCCACTACGTGTCAATTAATTGTACTCATATCTTCTCGTATTTGTGTTGGAGTGCCGAATTCTAGATACTTCTGAAATCATCCGATAGAACGAACAATACTTGGGGTATAATTGACTTCAATATTTTATCGTTATTTAATCAATTACCGCTATTGTTCGATCAGATCAACAATTCATGTCAGATCTCTTACAATAAACAATCCATATGAATAGCAAGAGACATCTATTAATTTTGACCCATCCTGAATACGTTGTCAAATGTACATATTATTTGAATTCAGTTGTTATAGTCCAGTCAATAAAGCGGGGAACCAAAGAAGTTTCTTATAGGAAGATTGACCAAAAAATTTTTTTTTGCATTACCTTCTATGAGTCCTCCAGGTCATTCGTGACTAGCAAGCGAAGTGAATAGCCCCCTCCCCCAGCACCCCCAAAACTCAAAATTAACCCCTTTCTCACACCCCATTTTTAAATAAATTGCAAAATATAGCAAAAGTGAAAATTATGGACTGGAAATGCCCCCCCCCCCCCCCCGTAGGTTTTCGGGGTCGCTGATCACGAATCTGCCATTAGTTTTCCGGAAAATTCAGACGGGGAGCGGAAATTCGAGAAATTTGGTTAATTTTCAGACTTTTTACTGCTTTCGAATTGAACTCGCATCTGAAGTTGAATAATGATGTTTCCAATGTCAAGACGTAGAAATCCGGGAAAACTGTGGAAAATCTGGTATAGGAAAATTTCAAATTTGGGCGATATGAGCGTGTAGCAGGTCATTATATGGGTTTTCTGGGTCGCCGATCACGAATATGCTATCAATTTCCAGGAAAATCCCCCTGAAAAGTGGAAGATTGAAAAATTTCGTTTCTTTTCATTTTTTTTGCCTATAAGATTATTATTCTAATAGTATTCATCATCTGAGTCATATGCATTTTCGAGTACAAGTTCCCCGGGTAGAGTTGTTGGTGCATTCTCGTCATCATAGATTATCAGACCATAGTTTATATATTTTAAAAACGTATTTTTAGTTGAATATTCAAAGGATGAATTTTATAATTTTTAGATTCAAGTTCATATATTTAAAAAAATAGAGTCTTAAGTTAAATGTGTGTGCGTGTCTAGCTGATTCCTTACCTATTCAAATCAAACAACAGCAATACTCTCCTTATTTATTATTATTATTCATACGTTTCTTCACATTTTTAAACAATTAACATATAATTAATTATTAATAGTTAGTAAATAAGTTGTTTATTTACAAATGTTATATTTGTACATTTATCTTATACTATTGTTATTATTGAAATCCATCATTCCAAATTTGAAATTTTCTTATACCAGATTTTCCACAGTTTCCCGAAATTTTCCCGGATTTCTACGTCTTGACATTGGAAACATCATTATTCAACTCCAGATGCGAGTTCAATTCGAAAGCAGTAAAAATTCTGAAAATTAACCAAATTTCCCGAATTTCCGCTCCATGTCTGAATTTTCGGAAAACTAATGGCAGATTCATAATCAGCGACCCAGAAAACCCTTATAATGAACTGCTACACGCTCATATCGCCCAAATTTGAAATTTTCTTATACCAGATTTTCCACAGTTTTCCGGAATTTTCCCGGATTTCTACGTCTTCACATCAGAAACATCATTATTCAACTTCAGGTGCGAGTTCAATTCGACAACGCTGAAAAAAGCAGTAAAAGCAGTCTGAAAATTAACCAAATTTTCCGAATTCCCGCTCCCCGTCTAAATTTCCCGGAAAAGTAATGGCAGATTCGTGATCAGCGACCCCGAAAACCTACTGGGGGGCATTTTCAGTCCTTAATTTTCACTTTTGCTATATTTTGCAATTTATTTAAAAATGGGGTGTGAGAAAGGGGTTAATTTTGAGTTTTGGGGGTGTTGGGGGGGGGGGGCTAGTCACTTAGCTTGCTAGTCACGAATGACCTAGAAGACTCATAGAAGGTAATGCAAAAAAAATTTTTTGTCCATCTTCCTACAAGAAACTTCTTTGGTTGGTCGATTTCCCCGCCTTATTGACTGGACTATTAGTGATAAGATATAATGTAATATATTTTATGTAACATAATATAAAATTTCGCAAGTCAGGGTGTCTCATATGAACTGATTAATGTAAATATTTTAGTATTATAAGAATAAGCATACTTCAGTATAATAATAATTCAGACAGAACAATCGAACTTCTATCATCCGCATATTACTCGCTGACAATCTGTAATACCGAATATTACGACATTTTTCATTTATAGTTATTATAATAAGTATTTGAGCGAATTAATGATGATACTAATTTGTAAGATGTATCTCATCTAATAAGTTACTACCAAGATTTAAGTTGATATAGATAGTGCAAGAGTACTGATTATTGAAAACTTTCACTTCGTTTCGAAATATAACATATTTAATTGCAGTTGAACAAACATTTCTTCAAAAAAATCAAAAAAATGTTTATTCCAAAAACGCATTTCCGAACACCCCATCACTTGATTTTATCAAACCTTTGAAATTAAGGTCAGAATAGAATCAATGCATAAACATTCAATAACAATGAAGAAACGGAAAATACTGTTTCTGTACTAATTGTTTGAATACAGGTGTTAACTCATATGTGAAAATGAAGTTGTTAGATTAAATTTCATTATAATTGGTAACACTGGAGTCAGCTACCATGCACTACAGAGTCAAATAGAATTGGAGAACTTTTTTTATTTAGTTAAGTGAATTTGAATTCAAAATAACTATCAATTTGGAATAGCTACTATTCAATTCAACTAGGATAATATGCAGAACAGAGATATTTTACAGATATTATGTTAAAATGGTATCCATACCAATGTTTTCCATTATCACCATTCTTCATTGTCATCCATATTATCAACATCTCATCCAAAATGGATGAATCAGAACCTTTTTACTGGAGCTGTCATACGTAGCAGAAATAATTAACTGATACATTGTATCATATGCTGTGTATAACATCGAAGTATATGCCAGTCAAATTTTTTGCGGCTGCTACTTATGCATATCTTTTCCCAATGAACGTTTTCCAACTGTGAGACGTCCCTCCAAAGCTCGGTTTGGAAAATTGTTTGTAGTGACTTCGACCAAATCTAGTTCAAAAAAGATACCTACCATCGGACAAAAATCATTTTCGTCAAAATGACCCAATGACATCAGGGACGTTGGTTTCCTTTTCCCACCCTCTTTTCTAAGTAACTGGCTATTCTCAAAAAGTTGCTCACTTTTTTGATCAGGAGCACTGTTTACAACCAAGGAAAAAATTTGATGTGCTAATGTGACAATAGTTCATAATGATAGCCATTTACTAGATTGGATGCACAATCTGGACAGTCTGATGATAAAGCTTAGCAATTAGTTACATTTTCTCAAAAACTTTGCTCCAATTATTTCAAAAAACACTGCTCTAATCAAAACTCTGAAGGAATAACTTCTTTTTGTAAGCTAAATGAATAATTTTGGATAATGTCCTGTCGCGTGAAAGGGAGAAGTAGGGCAACCCGCCTGTGGATATGCCACTGGACAATCTGACAAATATTCTTAGTGTTCTATAATTGGTATTTATTTCAAGAGTACTTGTACCAAATTTGCTCAAAATCGCTACACTGGTTGAAGTTACTCTTAGGGAGCGTTTCTGAAATAAATGAAATAATGTATGTCTAATCATTTCCGATAACTATGGAGTGTAGTAATATTACTGTTATAAACTGGAAAATCTTATATACTCTTTCTACAGTACTTCGAAATCATCACATACATTTTCTTCTAATTAACTGATGTGAGCTATGTTTTGATATTATCTTCTATCATCATCAACATCGTGACTGACTATTGTGGGATTTTGAATTCCTTAAATCATAAAGAAGAATATTCGATAAGAGGGAGAATATAGATCACATTTCCATTTTGATCTTTCATTCACTCATCATTTGAATGAAGCTTTCAAGATTTCTACATCCATTTAGAAAATTTTTTCAGATTGCATTCAGCACATGTAATTTTTAAGGTATCAATAAATATTCGGTCATTTCTATCATTCTTTTCTATAAATTCTATGAATGTTTCGAAAAAGCTGAAAGAGAAAAGTGAAATGGCAGATTCAAAATGATATCTATATCAAAAATAGATGTTCACTACCTATCTCGGACACATTTGACATTGAAATAGTTGTTATCCTGATAAGTGCGGAAAGAGACACTTTTCCGCACATGCCTGCCGTTACACGAATGACGCATAGCGGGTAAGTAGTCAAGTGCGAAAAAGTACTTTTCGCATGAACTCAGATCATCATTTTTTCTACAAGCGTTAGTAAAATTGTATCATGTTTATTTTGAAAAATTCTTTTTTCAAGAAAAATAAAAGCATGTAATAATGCGCAAATCATAATATGATATTAGATGTAATTTTTACTTATTATATACATTACAATATGATGCGTTTTGCAAGTCGATTTCGGATGTTGAATAAGTTGATGTCATTTGATCTTGATTAGCGGACGATTGCAACAAAAGAGGGATTGGAATATCGTCGTCGTCACGAAAATCCGAAACAATATTTGAAGAAGTGGATGCTTCTTACTTTAATATTATTCATTATTATCATTACTTTCTCATAAATAAAATTAGTTTGCACATTTTTATTTTATCAATAAAAGCTTTGATTTTCTCCAAAATTCCAGAAATTTTTTTTTCCACACTGAGCACTCCTGATGCGGGGAATTTGGTCTTTCATAGTCAAAATGAGCGCAGGAAAACCGGAAATTGCGCACGCTTGTAGGAAAATCAATTCTCCTATCCAGTTAGTCTATTATTAACTGTTGATATATTAGTGATACATTCAGTACGAGTATGGGAAGAACTCTGAGGGAATGCGTATTCACCTGAGGTGAATTCATTTTCTTTCAAACGCTTGTGCATGGGATTTACATCTATTCTTGCTCCACCACTGCCAGTAAAGATATATGATGATCGGTTATCTCCACAAACCGTCGATGAAAATTGAGGGTTCAATAAAAACAACTGGGAAAAATCTACACAAAACAGACAAGCGTAGAATAATGTGTCACGTAGCATAACGTGATGAAGTACCTGTAGACGCAATACAGTTGGAATATAAATTCAGAATGAAATCATGAATATAAAAAAATAATGAGAGAAAATTGATCAGAAGAGGATAATACAATATCGAATACATAAATCAAAATTTTATATGTGGCTATTATAAATTCGGAAGCAAGTTTTGGGATCAAAGTGCAGGTTATATACTAATTTGCCTTGTTTGTCAGTTCATTAATAGCGTCGTGATGTACAGTTCACCCTAATTCCTCAATGACACGTCTTGATTTGACAGCATCATTAATTTCTCCAGCAAAGAGATATTTGTGATACCCGTCTTTCATCTATTTTCAACTTATGATTGATATGAACTGGATATGATACTAGAAAATTCACGGTTTCTGGAGTGAGCTCAATCGAGTTAATCAAAGTGCAAGATCCCTTTTATGTTCTTACATTCGAATCTATACAATCTCAAAACTATTATATACCTTCTGATAATGATTGAAAATAATCTAGGTACCGAGAACATAACGAATGAGTTTAGCGTTCACACATTTTCTATGATGTATTTCATGACAAGGAATAATGAAGAGAGCATCCATTTTTGTGCTGAAAGAAGTGGCCAGTAGAACTTACGGAAATATGACAGGTGGGATGATAACGGTGATAAAGATGGGAAAGAAATTAGTTTGCGCTGATTTTGAATAAGATGTGTTGAATTAAACTGTAAATGAAAATTGACTATGTGGTATATAAGAAACAATATCGAATTGAATGGCAGAAGATAGAATACTGTTATTCGTGTAGTTTTGAAATGTGTTCGTGTAATTATATGATAACATAGTATGCCTATGCAATTGTGGGCCATGATTATCCTATCATTAGAATTTAAAACTGCACCAAGTACATTTTGCACCTATATTTTGTATATTCGATATGTAAATCATCGTGTGATATCAACTAGTGTATCTGTAACTATTTACCGACTAAATATATGATAAAAAAACTAAACTTTTTTTTATTGTATTTGGAAAAAATAAACCCGAAATTAATCAAGAGAATGAAGCAAACTAGGATCCAATATTTTGTATAATAACAATAATAATTAGTTTATTCAATGGAGATTCAATTGTATTGTAGGAGAATAAACATGAACATGCCTGATCCATTAGCAATTTTGAGTTGCCGTGGTGACGTGAAGCGAATAATGAATGATCATGATAGCAGATGAAGGGAATAAAAAAACATGAAGGTTACGAGAAAATCAAATTTACAATGTATAAGTCTAATAAATTTGAATATTCCAATATTAACAATCATTGTACACTAATAATTTTACATATTAATTGAACCATGAGATTCGTTGCGAGGCTTATCAATTAACTATTTCTGAAAGTTTGACCAGAATTTGGATGTCGAGTTGAGAATTTTAATATAATCCGGTAGTAAATTCTTGGTGCTAGATGTAAGTGCCTTTAAGATACGATATTAGCTCAGAGATTGTTCTCTAGGATAATTATGTTTGAAATAATCAACCTTGAACAAATTTCTACGTTGAAATATCATCAGAATAGAAACTATATTCTACAAATGAAGATTACTTAATAATAAATATATTCTTATCATCCAAATAGAAGAAAACTCCACATGTTTCGTCAGATAGTCGCCTCTTCAAGTAAACAATGGCACTCAAAACTTACGAAGGTGAGCTCAATTAGTAGCTATATATACATAAAGAGAAAATATATAACTGGTGATACCTTCGCAAGTTTAATAGGTACCATTGTTCATCTGAAGAAGCCAACGTGTGGCGAAACATATCTTGTTTTCTATTTCATTTTGTTATGTTAATTTGTAATATAATGGATTTCCAATAAGTAAAAATGAAATTGATCAATATCTAGTACACCTGCCTTCTTCAACGAATCATCACTGAGCTAGTATTCCTATGATATATACTTTTAGAATCCACTTTTGCATAGTGACTAGGTGCCTCATACAGGAATTCGTATATTATTTTTAATTTTCACTGAGAAATAAGCCATTGTTATTCTTTATTCAACTGCCTTGAACATGTGAGGAGTGTTGTGAGGTTTGAAGTTACATTAATTTTTTATATGAGATTGTCCAAAAACAGTTTATCGACAAGTAGTGGTAGTCCTCCAACTGATTACTGCATGCACGATAGATGATGAATCGATGAGTGCATGCAAACTAGCACATGCAAAATAATAGATCCGAATATCTAACACCGCCAAGACAGAAAATTCCCTCTCTCGGAATTCTCGAAACAATGAAATTAGTATTTTCTAATAAGCACTGTTTGGTTTTATTACCAATTTAAACAGATAACATTATTCATTCCAAATGCATTGGTTGTATAGTTGATCCTAATCAGTGACTATATACCTACAAGAAAGTGGGAACAATAGGCCATAAGTATATAGTACATATATACTTTCACTTATATTCTTGAACCATTTCGGAATGTGTGTTATGTTTTTTTGGTATGTTGGTTCTTAGATATGACTGAAAATGAATAAGAACTCTCTTTGTTTGACGTTTCGATAACACTCTATTATCTTTATCAAAAATTGTTAAATTGTGTTTCCATGTAATTTAGAGAAGAATAAATGATTCCGATTAGTGGAATGCGTCGACTTGTGTTTTTAAGATCCAATTAGAACTGCAGAAAACATTGGATCGGTTGTGTGTGGAAGAGTAATGTATGGCTAATTATCAATTAGCATTTTATTTCTATTATTAACGACTAATCAAGTTAAAGATAATCCTATGGAATCTAACCTAAAGACTGTTACTCATATGTTAGATAATACGTTATCTTTTTTAGGTTGAATTTTAAATAGACAATAGAATTTTGCTAAGTTTGAATCATATTATTGTAAAGTCTTAACAGATTGGAATCTATTTCGTCATTAACACAATTGCTTTTTTCAATTTGTATACCTTCTAATTTCAACCGTTTGTTCTTATTCATTTCATTATTTACAATTTTCCTACTGCTGTAGTCAAATGAATGCTTGGTGTATTTTACATGTTTACTAAGTGCAGTTAATGAATCTCGAGATATTGAGAAGATTGACCAATGTATACCTTTTCGCAATTTTTACAAGGGATTTCATAAACAGTATGGGTTATCTTTTTGAAAGGTACGCTGCTTTTTAGTTCAGTGAAAAGACTTTTCTGGCTAAATAACTTTCATGATATTAGTCATAAAGTTTTACAATATTGCATGATTTTTCAGAAAGAACATTAATATATGGTAGTGATATGTACTGTTCATCTTTCGATTTCTCATTATTGGTATTGATTTTACCAGATGAGATGTATTCTTAATTATGGAATTGACTAAAATTTTATTCAGGTTTCTTTCGTTTTATACTATTCTTAACATCTATATACATACATTATTTAAATCATGACTTTCTAAAAAATTAGAGAAGATTATGGATTCTACACCGTCCTTTTTCAAAAACATTCTCAAAGATGATGAATACTTTTTCGCCAATCAAAAAATAGAAAAATATACCTACTACGACTGAAAAGTTTAAGAATAATACCAAAATTCAAAAAAATCAAAGATAATCAGATAATCACATCATTTTCAGTAGTGAGTACTTAGATGATACTTATCTTCAATTCAAAGAAACATTTCAATCAAAAGTATCAAACCTCTTAATATCTGATACTTGTAAAAATGTAAAACAAACCGAAAATAGCTTAGTCTAAACCAAATCTACAATGAAATATATCCTACCTACCAAAATCTTCAATACATATTCGGAATTAGAAGCTCAAAAATTTGAAAGGAACTTTAACAAAATAGAGAATAGAAATATTGGGGAAATAAATAAATTAAATAAAAATAACAAAAGAAATATCATAGTTGATGTAATAATTGGCTGAAAAATTTATCTCAAACCAATGTTCTAATAAATGTAATAGAAACTTCAGCTCTCGGTGAGAAATTCAGTAATACTCTATATAACGAAGAACGAATACCTAATAATAACATAATTTCTTCAATTGAAACTGAAATTACTAAAAAACCTACTCAAATAGCAAATGAAATAAGATCAAAATGAATCAACACAATAACTAATTTGAAACAAAAAACTAAAAATAATAGATTTAACAATAAGAATAACAAATTAATCAAAAATTTCAAAGGAACCAATCAATTCATCGAATCGAACACACAAATCACTATCTTAAAAGTGGATAAAGGCAATAAAACTGTTATCATGGATGAAGATGAATATGAGAATAAAATGTCTAAAATGTTGAATGATCCTGAAGTATATAAAAAAATTAATAACAATCCAACTAATATTTATCAAATTAAAGATAATAATTTAGTAAAAAGATGGTTCGGAGAAAAATATATTTCAAAATACATTCATGGACAATTAACTATACACAATGCTGATCCTCCAAAAATATATGGTTCAGCCAAAATCCATAAGCCTGATATACCAATGCGACATGTGGTATGCAGCATTCAATCTCCCTTTCATGAAATGGCTAAATAATTATCTAACATATTGAAAAAAAAAACCTAGCTTACAATAATGACTTTCACATCAAAGATTCTTGGGTTTTCAAACAAATTCGTTGACAAAATTACGATATCAAAACCTATATCTTAATATCACTAGATGTCACATCCTTATATTCAAATATCCCTCTGGAATCAGCTAAACAAATGATTCAAAATAAATGTGAGGAAATAAAACGATACACAAATTTACCTATGAATGTATTCTTAACAGCTATAGAATAAACATTCACAGCTTACTTTTCACGATATAAAGATGATTGTTATAGACCATTAGATGGTTGTGGAATGGGCTCTCCAATATCGAGTATCACAGCCCAAATAGTAATGAAATTACTTGAAAAAAAAGGAATATCTCGACTAAATTATGATGTAGTCTTCTTCAAAAGATATGTTGATGGTTATATTGCTGCCATCCCAAAAGACAAATGTGATGAATTTTTGAGTTCTTCCAATTCCAATCACCATAAATTACAATTCACCATCGAAACTGAAAATAATGATGAGATAAATTTTTAAGATTTAACTCTAGTACGAAAATCAAATGATAACAAAATTTTAACGAAATGGTACACCAAACCTTCTGATCAGGAAGGTATACCTATTTCAATTCTAATATACCTAGAAAATACAAAAAAAAACGTTAATATAAATCTGATAGATAGAGCTATTCAACTGAGTTCTCCTGAACTGAGAACTGTATCTATTACAAAAACAAAAGAAACTTTAATAAGAAAATACGGGCAGTCACAGAGCACTGCTGACAGAAGAGAAACCTGACATTATGAAATAACCAATTTATTTTGGGAATTTCATCCAAATTCGTATGATTTTCCCAGTATCATCTCTTTCTACATGACAAAATTTTCCGACAGTGCCATTGGACAATCCATTCCTCAACATCTATGTTATTAGTTATCATATATGGTCGGTTAAGAACTAAAATTGATTAGTATGGTAATCCACCCGTATCACCGGTTCTCATTTTATGCAACTTCTGCCTGACAAAATTTTGTTACTCAGCATTATGACAGCCAACGAAGACATCCGATGCCACAGATACTGTTGTCTACGGAGCTTAGTATGGAGTTGTTGTACTCGTTGTAGCATCCGAGAATAGAATTTCATCATTTTTAAATGAAAATTAATATAATTAGTTTTTCTTTAGTTTTCACAACTGTCAGCATCTCAATCAACAATTACATACTTTTTCATATTTAATATTAAAAAACGTATAATGGCCGGTACAATCCCTGTGAAGAGTATGAATGTAACCCGATAGGCATTATAATAGATACACATTATTTAATTTTCAAGACACATTATTTATTGATATTTACATCGATGTTAATGAAAGTAATGTTAAACAGCAGTGATCCGAATTGAAGATGTTTTCTTTTACCACCATCTGCAGACATCTTCAATTCGGACCAATGAACAAATAATCTGAAAAGAAACGCAAAATGTAAACATAAACATTTCCGTCAAATGTCAGTATGATCGTGAATTACACCACAAATAATTATTTGATATAAAATTGTGTACTTTCAGTAGTAATAAAAAAAACATCAAGACGGTACTCACTATTTGATGCTGTGATCCAACATTCGAACAATGAGAATGATAAACTAGATATAATACAACGTCATCAATGTGTAGTAGGTACACCTGAGAAAGTTCTCACTTATACACATCACTAATGTATATTCTTATGACAAGAATTATATTCATAATATTTAACACCTTGCACGTAGATACGATACTAAGTACACAATGTTCAATCAATAAATTCAATTGAAATATAACTTTCGCCTGCACGAGGACCGAGTGAATGAATAACGTCGAGTATCCGACTCAGATATGCACACGTGTGTGAGCGTATAGAGAGACTGTCTGACGCATGACCCAAGTAGTTGCGCACGCAGCAGTCTACATAATACCTATTATATATGGCTACAGCGTGACGACACGTGACGGACTCATGGTTTTACCCCTCATGTGAAATAGTTCAACGCACCTAAAGAAGTTTTCACTTCAAAAATTGTTGGTTTGGTCAACTCCATAACCAAGTAACTCATCTGGTGAAAACAATAATAATAATAAGAAATCAAAAGATAAACATAACATATCACTACCATATATTAATGGTGCTTCTGAAAAATTATGCAATATAATCAAACCTTATGACCTACATATACGTCATAAAGGTTATTTCAGCCAGAAAAGTCTTTTTACTGAATAAAAGAGCAGGGTACCTTCCAAAAGATATCCCATTCTGTTTATTTCATCCCTTGTAAAGATTGCGGAAAGGTATACATCTGCCAATCTTCCCAATGCCTCGAAAAAATATTGAATGGGCACAAACATAACAAAAATTCATCCACTGCACTTAGTAAACATGTAAAAGATACTAACCATTCATTCCACTACAACAATAAGAAAATTTAAATATTGAAACGAATAACAGCAAACGTTTGATACAAATTGAAGAAAGCATTTGTGTTAATGACAGAATAGATTCCAATCTTTCAAAACTTTACAATATCCAAATTCAAATCTGACAAAATTCTGTTATTTTGAAGTACCACTTTCTACTGTCTATTCAAAATTAAACCTAAAAAAGATAAGGTATTATCTAATGTATGAGTGACAGTTTTGAGTTAGAATTATCTCAAACTTGATTATTTGTTAATAATAGAAATTGAATGTTGATCATAGAACAACTAATTCATAAAATAATCATAGATATTTAGAATTGTATAATCTTAAAATAGTGTCTCATAATTAACTAGATTTAATCCGTTCCAACTCAACAATTAGACATACGTTACTCTTTCACAACCGATCCAATATTTTCTGCAGTTTTGATAAGATCTTGAAATCAATATCTCGAGGCATTGAAGGCAGCATTCGATATCGAGGGATTCACCTCAGCTTGCCAAGATGGCGTAATCAACACCTTGGTCTATCGCTGCAACGTGATGGGAGTCCAGGTTCCTGATATCGGTTGCAGGGCCTGTCGAAAGGTGCCTGAGACGCTTCTCCACCTTCTGTCGGCATGTCCGGCAAAAGCGGCCTCGGCGTAAGCACATCGCCATCATGCATTCCTACGGGTGCTGTATTACCATCTGAGGCACTCGTTCGGAATAGAACGAAAGCCGATACTGCCTTACATGCCTGGAGATATTGAGTCCGTTGTCGGAAACGAGAAATGCCAGATCTACTGGAATTACCCGTTTCCGCCCTCTAGGTCCATACGAACAAATAGGCCTTACGTTGTCCTCCTCGATGAACAAAGCAAGACTATGTATGTCGTCGAATTCTCTGCTCCGGCAACAGAGAAGAACATAGTCTTGGAAGCAGAGGAAAAATTGACAAATTATCAAGTTCTCCTGTTCGAGCTTCGCACGCTATACCCAGGCCACAGGGTTGTTTCAGTTATTCTGATCATCGGTGTTTTGAGCGGAGTTGGGCCTTCGCTGCCTTCGAACTTGAAGATCATTCCGGCCTGTGAGAACTCGGTGCAGATCTTAATAGACCAAATGCAGAGAGCTGTAATTTTGGGTTCAATAAGACCACTTAGGGCATACGATTTGAGAACCTGAAGCTACTTACCGACCGGTGAGGAGGAGTTGCTTCGTAAACCGACTTTTGGATTTTCAGGCGCGACTGCTGCGATGTTGTCGGAGCTCGCAGCAGCCCCGATCAGGTGTTAATGTGAAAAAACGTGTATATACGTACTATATATACTATCTTTATATACTTTTTTTACATCAACATCTGGTCAGGGCTGCTGCGCGCTCCGAGGACATCGCAGCAATCGCGCCAGAATAATCTAATCAGTTTTTCGAAGTTACTCCTCCTCAACGGTCGGCAAGTGGCATCCACTTCCCAAATCGTGGGCACTGAGTAATCTCATTGAACCTAGAATTATTGCCGTCTGCATTCGATCTATCAAGATCTACACCGAGTTCTTACAGGCCGAAATGATCTCCAAGTTCGAACTTACTTTGTCCATTTTTCTTCATCTTTCGAGACTATGTTCTTCTCTGCCGGTGCTGAGAATTCGATGACATACATCATAGTCTTCCTTTGTTTATCGAGGAGAGAAATGTCTGGCCTACTTGCTTGTATGGACATGACTGTCGGAAACTGGTAGTTCCAGAAGATCTGGCTTTTCCCCTTTCCGACAACGGACTTAATATCTCCAGGCAAGTAAGGCATCATCATCTCGTGGTCTATTCCGTACGAGTGCCTTAGATGGTAACACAAAACCCCTGTAGGGCTGCGTTATGACGATGTGTGTACGCCGAAGTCGCTTTTGTCGAACATGCCAACAGAAGGTGGGAAAAAGTCTCAAGAGCATTTCGACAGGGCATGCAGCTGACATCAGGGACCTGCATACCCATCACGTTGTGGCATTAGACCAAGGTGTATATTCCTGAACCACTTTGAGAGATTGATGGAGATTTTTGTCCCCAGGGGCATACGAATTCAGATCATCGATGTAGAATAAATGAGTGATCTGATGCCTCCGGTCGTTCGATGGTCCAGAGTAGTATTCACGATTCCGTCTTCATACAATGGAGAGTGTCAAAACTCGTCGTGTGCCTGATGGCAAAACGATTCTTCCAGAGTAGCAACGGATGTTGTATGCATCTCACTAGTGGGGTTGTTACCGCAAGACGTTGAAGCAAGTATAATAATGACTCATGTGATGTTGAATCAAATGCCTTGCGATAGTCAATCCAGACCATGGGAAGGTTGCGATTGTAGAGTATAGAGTCCCTCCTGAAATCTGAACTAGAAAACTATCGCCCTATATCGATTTTATCTAACTTCAGTAAAATATTTGAAAAGCTTATTGCCACTAGTCGTGAGTTTTTTGAATAAACATAGCATTTTATCTGAATGTCAAAATAGGGGTAGGCAAAATAAATCTACAATCGTTGCCGCTTATCAACTTTCAGACAATGTAATAAGATCTTTAAATGAAAAGAATAGTACACTAAATATTTGCTTAGACTCATCGAAAGCATACGATAGTGTAAGACATGACATATTGCTGACAAAACTGGATCGTTATGGCATTAGGGGCGATTCTCTAAAGCTCATTGAATTCTATTTGACGTGCAGACAGCAAATGGTAGTAGAAAAACATAACAACGGTGTTGTACGAACTTCATCTGAACAGTTCATCAAACGTGGTGTACCACAAGGCTCCATATTAGGATCAGTGCTATTTCTACTATACATAAATGAACTACCAGCAGAATTACAACAAATACTGATTCAATTCGTAGATGACACTTCTGTGATTTTCAGTGAGCCAATGTCACAAGATCTGAGACTTACTATATCTAATTGTCTAGAGAAAGTCTTAACATGGTGCAGGAATAATAATTTAGTCACGAATATTGAAAAAACTCAACTGCTACAATTCAATTTTCAGACAAATAATGAGAATGTCGATTAGTTTGGAGATGTCCTGTCAGTGAATTGGCACAAAATATCACTCGATAAGTTTTTGGTCTGAAAGTGATAACAAATCAAATTGATTACAAAACAGCTTTAACATTTTACCATGCGCATGTTCAATCCAGATTGAGATATGGACTGATATTCTGATTCTAATGAAGCTTCACGCATTTTCATTCTACAAAAAAGTGCCTTAGAAGTGTTTTAAAAATGAAGCAAACTGAAAGTTGTAGACACCATTTTGTGGATCAGAAAATACTCACCTTATACAGTCTCCTAATCTTAGATTCGGTTAAGTTTGTGATTGATAATAAACGTTTGTTCAAAGAACATGATGACGATCATGGATACCATACTAGATATAAGAATAATGTCGTTGTTGAAAAATTTAATTATTCGTATTTGCAAAAGAACATGAAATACATCATAACTAAAATTTATAATAAAATACCACCTATAAGTAGATGCCTACCAAAAGACATATTGAAAGCAAAGCTGAAAACATTTTTGATTTCAAAAGTCTTCTATTCACTACAGGATTATTTCAACGATGAAGTACTTTTAATTTGAACTATCTGACGATATTTTGAAATATTTTATTTGTAACAGTATAATAATGTATTTATTGATAAATGTATGTAGGTCTTATTGATTGTTTGACATTGTTCTATGCCCGAACAGGCATTTGTGTATACTTATATGATCATTTTATGTTCTACTTGTATTGTAATTGTATATATATGAACTAATAAATTTACTTTCTTACTTACTAATATATATGTAAATAAGTTTTTTGTAGCAAAAATTCTAATCAGGCTATTTTGGCCAAGTTGCAACCGTGGCGATCAAAATAAGTGATTCAAATATGGGCTGAAAATAATGAACAGTTTTGCTTAAAATTCAAGTTTGGCCAAATTTTAAAATGACTCCCCCTTCTGTCAAAAAAGTCGCAGCGTACTCTACTTAAGCTCAATTCAAACCTTATTTCATGTACTTCAATGTGATGTATGTACACATCAACTTTTTTATACTATTCATCAATTTTTTGGCCATTTATGGTATATATACATCATAAACAATTTATGTAATCCACGTCAACGTTACATTTTTTGTACTATGAAATACGTTGTTATTATATTGTTATTATTTGTATATATTATAGTAAATATCAAACATAATTTACAAAATTTTATTTTTGAAGAATTTAAAAAAAAAATCACCCACTAAAATAAATAATTACATATTAAATGTTCAAAAAGTCAAGAATATAGAATTGTTTTTCAAAATTAAAATAACACATTTGTATTTATCCAATAATCTTCAGCTGATATGCGCTCACCTGTATATTTTAGTTCATTATACCTTCTTTTTCTTTCTCTTCAACAATTTTTTTAAAAATATTTTGCAAATAATTTAAAAAAAATAAAATACTCTGTTAAATTCATACTATACAAGAAATTAAATATTATAAATACCAAAAAAAAAATTATATATTATAATAATGCTTTATTTTTTTCCTACCTGACATTGTCTTCAATAGAAGTTTTTCTATTATATTGAGAACATTGGATGATCGTTTTTATCGAAGGGTAAATGAGTGTATAATATAGACGACTTTTTTTGATATTTTCCAAAAATAAAATTTTTTATATGATATTTGTAGATTTACTAGGATATATACATACAGTAATATTGAAATAGTATAATTTCATAGTAGGCACAAAAAATGATCGTTGATGTGGATCACATAAATGATTTATGATATATATACCGTAAATGGCCAAAAAATTGATGAACCGTGGAAAAAAGTTTCTACGGGCGTACATCATATTGAAGTACATCAAATAACCTTTGATTTGAGTCTGAGTAGAGTACGCTCCGACTTTTTGGACGAAAGGTATAGTCATTTTAAAATTAAAGTTAAATTGGTCAAATTCGGATTTTGAGCAAAACTATTCAATACTTTTAGCCCATATTTGGATCACTCATCGTGATTGCTACGACCTACTTGTTCATTAAATTTCATCCAATTTGATTGCAATTTGTACAAAATGGTATAATAAGAATTTTAGCTTGAAAAAACGTATTTATATATATATATGTATATATATATATTTGTATGTTTTCTTGGTATATTGGTTCGTATATATACTGATAATGAAATAAACATTTTTATTTCATTATCAGTATATATACGAACCAATATACCAAGAAAACATGCAAATATTACAAATGGTTCAAGAATATCAACAAAAGAATATATATATATATATATATATATATATATATATATATATATATATATATATATATATATATATATATATATATATATATATATATATATATATATATATATATATATATATATATATATATATTTATATATATATATATATATTGCAGGAGGGGGAGGGTTTGCGGAGTGTCACGAAATTTGAACTGGAGGATCCTCAAATACCAACAATAAACGAGTACTAATTTCGAACCTTAGCCGAAAGTTTAGAGGGTTAAAAAAAATAAAACTCCAAAACTGACTTAAAAAAAGGGCAAAAAATCAGTTTCTTGAAGGTTAGACATGGTTCCACCCAATATTGGTGATAAAGATTTCAGGATCTCATTATTTTCATCACAAGACACAGTTTTTTTTTCAGGTCGCTAATCTCTATCAAACTTTTGCGAACTTCGTCCTATTTTTCCGTAGATTGACTTCACTACATAGGAACGGGTTCGGAAAGTTCAACTAGTAGCAAAGACGCCTAGCCTCTCTTCCAAGTTCCAGCAAGTCTATTGAGTTCAGCTAGCAGCAAGAAGCCTAGCCTGTAGTTTCAACGGACACATACAGTTTAGCTAGCAGCAAGGCACCTAGCCTGAACTTTTAACGAGTCATAATTGTTCGGCTGGCATAAAAGCATCGATTCAGCAGAGAATACCACAATACAAATCAAAAGCATGAACCTGAGAAAAGCGATGACTTCTGAGAACGAAGTCACCAATTAGGTCAGCTCTATTTCCTGATTCACTAAAATTCAGCATTCCTTGTGCAACATTAACATTCTCACTTCTCACTTAATTGCTATCACTATTGCATCTGTTCGAACAGTTGACACAATTGAAATACATCAGTACCCGCAGTTTCATATGTTAGGCCAGTACAAAGAGTATTTGAACAACAAAAAAATTCGTTACAGCAATCTGACAGCTGAATATTGTAGAACAAAATATTGTAAATGAGGGAAAAATAAATCGAACCGACAGCTGTTATCCGGGGTGGAATGGGGTGTGTTTTTAGGGGTTGAAAATAGTTTTTCGTGATTTCTGGCTAAACCGTGCATTTTATCGAAAAAAGTTAGATGTATAAGCTGTAGGAAATGGAAAATCTACAACTGTTGTACCCACCGTTCTTACCCTCACCTCAAATTTTTTCGAAAAAAATTCGAAAAACCGATTCTCCGGTTTTTAGTTTTTTCCTTTGACAAAAAAAACTTTATGAAGCTCAACCTTTGGCAAGAGATACCTCTATCTATTGCGAAAAGGCAGTAATTTTTTCGGAGGGAAATATTTAGGGGTTGATGTTAAATTTGATTAAAAAAAATACTAAATTTTTAACTACGACTCCTTTCAAAACTACGCCTTCTACAGAGTTCTGTTTTGGCCCACTTACTCGTTGTTACGTCTACTTTTGATAAGTGATGAAAAAAGGTATACTGCAATATAAAAATGGCGAGAAAATTGAAAAAACCGGAAAAATCGCTTTTTTCGTGGTAATTTGCATATTTATCGTTGAATAATTGTTATTAATTAATGAAATCATTTTAATTTTTTTATGCTCATGGACACTATAATATTATTTCTTTAATGATTGTATAGATCGAGTTTTGACAGCAAAGTATATCTGCTATATTCGTATCTTCGTAATCGCAGGATACAAATATATGACTTCTACGATCGTCGTACATGGGATTGTTACTGTCAAACAAAACATAAGAAATGCATATTCACAATATGCATTGAAGAACAATTTTAGTTTTATACTCAAAATCAATTAGTTTACTAAACAAAATATAGGTAAAATAATACAATAGGTAATGTAGCAGATCTAAAATGATATATACGGGTTTTGCAGAGTGGTTTTCAATTATAATACAGTATTTGCATGTTGCACCAAACAAGTTTATATTGCAAGTATTTATGTGGGAAAAAAAATTTATAAAAAAATACATCATTGAAAATTTGAAGCAGATCCCTCATGTTTTTAGGTAATAAATATTAACAACATGAAATTCATAAGTGCGGTAAAAAAAATTTAATGTTATTTTGAACATGCTTAAACAACTAAATTGAAAAAAGTATTTATTCCCCTTCATGTATTTTTCTCTAATATTGCTTTCTTCGCAGAGCGTTGTACTTCTTCATTCAATTCAACAGAACTGAACGATTCTCCAGTGTTTACGAAAGTTTCATTGAGTACTGTTTCAGTTATAGTACATTGATTTGTTTCCATTTCTTCCGAGTCACTTTCGTCTATGGAAATTTGTGAAAGTTCGGCATTTGAGCAATTTTCTAAATTAAAACAATTTAAACATAAGTTGGTACGACTGTAGTATACGCCGGCTCAACCTCTCATTGGCTTAGAAGGCCTCTGGGTGCGTTCGCATGCTGTCTTTAGCTTCGAAACAGCTCCTACAATTTCTCATATTCGTATCCTGCGACTACGAAGATACGAATATAGCAGATATAATTTGCTGTCTTCGACATGCATGACATTATATCAAAACTCGATCTATACAATAATTGAAGAAATAATATCATAGTTTCCATAAACATGAAACAATTGAAATGATTCTATTAATTAATAACAATTAGTCAACGATAAATATGCAAATTACCACGAAAAAAGCGATTTTTTTCGGTTTTTCAATTTTTTACATCGCAGTATATCCTTTTTTTACCACTTATCGAAAGTAGACGTAACAACGAGTAGCTGAGCCAAAACAGAACTCTGTAGAAGACGTACTTTTAAGAGGAATCCCAGTTAAAAATTTGTTTTTTTTATATCAAATTTAACAATACAACCTCTAAATATTTCCCTCCGAAAAAATTACTTTCTCTCTGCACGGTTGCTCATTCGTCATAAATTTCAGGTCGATCAAATTCAATCATGGATCTAGTTGAATTAAAAAAAACACAATTAAAATCAGCAAAAACTGGGTTAGAAATTTTTTGGAAGGGTTTAAATCTCGAATAGGTATTTCACAATTACAAAAGAAACGGGCTTTCTAATTTTAAATATATATTACCCGAGTATAACTAAATTCAATCACAAATCAAAAATGATGGATCGCGAAGATGTTGAAGAGGGCGAAATATTCGAAAATAGTTCTTACGTGTCTTTAAGCGATGCGCAAGATATAATTGCTCAATGAACTCCGTCACATGATTTGAATAGTTCTTTAAAGTGAGTTCAGTGCATTAAGAAATTCGCAGTACAGAAAATCGACATTTACACCTCTCACGGTTCAAGGGTGGATGTCTTGACACATTTAATCCGCTAATTAATTTGAATTCAAATATGAACCCAGTCCAAGAGATTCAAAATTCAAAATCATCCCTGGAGAGGAAGACATTCCCAATTATTGAGTCAATTTCAATTCCCGATGAAAAGTACAGTACCTAATGCTTGAGACCTGTTGAATAAATGGATCAACAACGAAAGATTATTAATAAAAAAGTTGTTAAATTGTTTAATCTTCCAGTTACAATTAAAAATGATGCATCATCGTTTCGAAATATGCCAAATGAAAATTGCATTCATCTCAAAGTCTTAAAAAATGTATCGCTGCCCACAGAGTCATAGTACATTATTATTGTACATCTAATAACTAGTCGTTTTGATTATATAACAAAATCTGATTGTGAGGAATTAGTAAGTGAAATTCATGCCTTTTATAAGCTAACAGAATTCATCAACAAAAAATTTCAAACATTGGAAGCTTTAGAATTTGACAAGGTCAATAATTAATCAATTGCAAAGCCACAAATGATACATATCACAGTAAAAGATACAATATGTCCATATTGTAAGCGAGCAAAGCATCCCATTTAACAATGCCAGGATTTTATGAATTCAAGCCATGAAACTGAATACGATTTTGGGAGTTAGAGAATGTAGTTAGCAGCACCAATCTATACACAAAAACGTTAAATTTATTAACAAGCATTATACTGTTAAATTGCCATTTGAAATAACAAAAGGTCAATTAAGCCTTAGAGGTGGGAATAGCTGAAAAGCAGTCTTAAGCCTAAGAAATGGAATTGCAAACAAATCAATCATTAAAACAAGAATATACGAAATTTCTAAACGAGTAAGAACAATTGGGTCATTTGTCGTTGAAGTTAAGTTATACGATGATTCAAGTAGAGTACTGTCATCAGGAGTTTTACATTATGCAAATGGACTTTGAACTGCCCAGAAATATTACCATAAGACATTTCATCTACGTCAGTAGATATACACATTATACGTCTCAATATAGAGGTAGATAATAATATCTTGGAGCTTGTATGGAATAGTAGGAATGATACACTGAAATATAATTTTATCATACAAGAGATCAATGAAAAACCAACTAAAAGCAGAAATAATGCTTTAACGTTTGTAGTTAGAAAGGCTTGGTTAAGATCAATCAGTACTCATGTATTTTAAAAATCCGTGGAAACAATTTTTGAATGATCTACCAGTATTAAACACTGTGGAAATACCACGCGAAATGATAAGAACATATTCTAATAAAAGTCTAGGATTGCCTTGGTAAAGTTTCTCACTTGAATTATGCGGAGCGATTCTGTTGGCAAAACTTATTGAAAAATTGAGACCGGTTTTAAATATTCATATTGACAAAATTCATGTTTGGACTGATTCTCAGAATGTTCCTTGTTGGATATCAACTCCAGCTTCCAATTGGAAACCGTTTGTATATCATAGAGTTGCTCAAATTCAATATATGAGTAATGAGTCTCATTGGTATCATGTTGCTTCAAAGTCAAATCCCGCAGACTAGAGAGGTATGTCGCCAATAGAGTGGAGGGTTTACTTTGGTCTATTGAACCATCTTGACTCACACAAGGTGAACAACATTGGCCTAAAGAAGCCAATAAAGCACAAATAATTGACGTACCTGATATCCGCACTTCTTCAATAATTACAGTTCAAATTGTCGCGTTGATTCGGTCACTTGAAAAATTATCATCATTTAAAAAAATTCAACGTGTCATGCATATTGCGGTTTATTAATAGATCAAGAAATTACCAATTTTCAAATTTTCAGATTAAATTAATTGTGACGAATTGAATCATGTAACTATTGTCATTATGAAATAAGTACAACAGCGAAGATTTTCGTTGGAAGTGGAACCAAACTCTCATTGAATTACAAAAGTAACATTATTGTTTGAAGCCTCTTGTTGATGTTGATGGTCTTGTCGGAGTTGACGGTCGTTTGAAAAATGCACCAGTATCATTTAATGAGGAATTTCCGGTCATGTTCGCTGGAGGTCATCATGTCACTAAGCTAATAATATGAAATATTAGAAGAACATAAGAAGCATTTATATGCGGGACCTTTGACAACATTATCTGATGGACGTTAACGGTATTAGTAGATGAACACCTCGCGTTCGGGAACTGGATATCCGGTCTCCACTTCCGGTCTAGCTGTCGATGTGCATCCGGTGTGAGCGTGTCCTTATCCGTTTGAAAGGATGTAGGTGATAAGGTGTGAGATAAGGATATTACTTGTATAAAGAGTATACAGTACCATAGTTTACGAACGATGATGACGTCATCATCGTCATGATATCTACTTATTATTCATCACATTTATATTGAGAACTCTATGTGTAAATGTGAATAGTTGGAGGTCTTTTGAAGAATACACACGTAGACTTTGAAAATTTGTGAAGAAAGTTCATGAACTAAGAAGAGACTTGAATTTTTACGAAGATAAAATAGAAGTTATAAGACTGTTGAATACATTTACAAGTGTAAAAAGTGAAGATAATGATGGGAGTGGGGATGTTAGAAACAAATTTCGTGATTCTAACCACAATTCTGAATGGTATTCTATACGCGAACGTTCCCCAACACGTTGAGCGCATTTATATTTGTCTGAAGGATGTTGCAACCGATGGTGGTGGGGAGTGTAACCGTACCGAATGGATTCCGATGAATTATCGAAAAATCAACGATAATCAATTAGAGGTATTCGCATTCAACATTCCTCAAGACAATCGTACCACCATACATTATAAACTTAAACTTTTATTCTTTGATCGGAGTGAGGTAGATATGGCTGAATGGCAAATGCTCCAACAATCGTCATGTTTACCAAATGTCATACAAAAGACAATATCAACACCAACCACACGTACATCATCCTCACTAGACAAAGAAATTTCTGAAATTTTCGCAATTTTGTATGCAATTTTATCTTCTTTATCAGTACTAATGTTGGAAATGTTTGTTAAATATGTAAAGAAGGCTATTTACCATGTAAATAAATGATTGTATGGAGACATAACTGTTTTAATAAAACAAGAGGAATGATAACAATAATTCCGATATATGGTGATAACTTCACTGCTTCAAACCGGTGATGATGAGTAATTCAATTCAGGGACCATAGTTTACGAACGATGATGAACACTTGAATGATGAAACATACATATAAACATTAAAGCAAGCGAATTTCATAGTTACCTCGGTTTTATTTTTGAAATAATGGAAGAACTTAATATGTTTACATCAATATATTGACATTATCATTTGCTAGTTCATAAGCTTTATTTTTGTGATTGATAACGCATTCTATCAATGACTCGATGTTGATATCACCAATCAATTGTTCACCCCCCTCTTCTTCTGCGGCATGAATAAGATTTCCTCTTGCATACCATTTCAAATCGCGGCGGAAATTCTATTTCACTTCGTTACCAATATCGATAGCATGAGATTTGTAATCTTCTGTCGGCATCACGCCAACCATCCTCCTGTCGACGCATTAGGTACCATTCTGGTCTCATATCATTCGATGTTCGATATAATCCTAAAATTGGCGAAAAAAAAATGTATTATATAAATTTTATTATAAAAAACAAAGTAATTACCTAAATTTCGTCTCTTTCCGAAATTTATAGGAGGTGGAACAATATTTGGTGCAATGTTATTCCGTAGGGTGATAACATTCATTTGAATTTGTTTAGATAAGCTATAACGTGCCCTTGCGGCTTTTCGGTGAATTGCTTACTGCGGTAAACTTCGAATCCTCGGGCGCCAGATTTTTCCCAAAGGTTAACTCCTTTTGAGGACTTCTGCTAGGGTCCTCTCCACAAGGCTCGTCACTATGCTATCTAAAGATAGCCTTGTCCCTAGGGTAGCTACAGTGAAGTATAACCAGAGTCCAATGGGCAGAAAACAGTATCGAAATTGTAGGCTTCAATTACAATTGATACCTGGTTATAACCTAGCTCGTTAAAGATGGAGCAGAAATAATTTAATAAAACAGGGAATTCCAAATATTAAAATATGTAATGATTCGAACAAAAACACTTTCAGAATAATCAATTTAAATGCAATTGAACGGTATTATTTCACAAAATTACACCCAGACGGAAAATGTAATGAAGCTCAAACGGTAAATGAAAACTATTTCAAGAAGTCAAACCTACAATAAGTCCGGTCACTAAATTTAATTCAGCGGTACGGGATCGGTTGCTGAATGATTCAGAATGGTCAATTTGCGGAAAAGTACGAATCAAACCGGTCTCAGCGTAATGAGCGGTATGCGGTAAATTTTAGATGGCAACACTAATAAATGAAATGTTCAAATCACACTACGATATATTCGGTTATTAATTCGGTTTGTTCGGAAAATATTGTTTGCACTAGTTTTCCGATTGTACGATATCAGATTTTACTATTTTCGGTTAATTACTCTAGTTGAGTTTATTCTGTCATCACACCCACCCTTGTACTAACTTTCACGGAGTACCCGGTAATTGTGTGACAGTGTTAGATTTTATACACTCTACAGATTCGGAACCTAAACAATTAGGGCTTATACTTCCGGTATCAACACAGTGTGCACAAACCCTAATTATCTTATCTGCAATAACCCCTATATCCACGACCGAGGACTTCTCATAGTATTAAGGGAATTATTACGATTCTCAATCGTCACACAATCACACAACCACCCTCAGCTTATACTTCCGGTATCAGCACGGCGTGCACAAACTGTTGGCGGTTTGGTCGTCTATGATATACTTATACTTCCGGTATCAGCACGTCGTGCACAAATATACCCAAAGACGCCCCTGTCGTTCAAACATACACACTCTATACACACTACACAATTACTTGAATATTTCAATTCACGCGCGAATTCAAATCGTGCGCGATTCGACCTATGATAAACTAGAATAAACTCAAATTCACCAATTCAAATTACTGAATACTACGGAACTCAGGTATCGTACAAACGTTCACCAATTACAATAACAATCATCAATTACGGAAATCAATATATCGTAATGCTCAAAAATATAAACTTATTTGCTATCATTTACCTTCTGAAACAATTCACTTGCACGGAAAACTATTATTAATTCACCGTTTTAAACCTGACTCAAACTCGGGTTTTTAATTCACTTCGATTCTTAAATGATTACACTTCAACGATATTGATTGGAATTCAAAAAAACAAGAGCGCTACTTTACTGATTGAAAATCAAAAACACAAGAGAGACTACACTGATCGAAAATCAAAACACACAAGAGAGCTACTTCACTGATCAAAATTCAAAAACACAAGAGATACTGTACGGCTCAAAATTCAAAAACACAAGAGATACTGTACGGCTCGAAATTTAAAAACACAAGAGACCGATCTTTCGACTGTCACGGCTTTTATATGTTTTCCGAGGTTCTGGACAGGTCTGCTCCACCAAATCCTTATTTTTGTGCCAGTAGTTTTTACTTATGCCCCGAACAATGGTTAAAAATTACGCTACTTTTTAGATCTAAAATTCGCGCTCATGATATCACACCAGTTCTTCCCAGCGGAGTAAACAAGTGTTATCGGAGTTTTTAGGTTGTTCGCCCTTTTCATACATAAGGCTGCACACGAAGTTTGGTGTCTTAACTGGCCAGACCCCTGTTTTTGCAACATATTTTATCGGAATGAAATGCAATTTTGAACGGGCATGAATTAGATTCATCTATTTGAATAATTATACTTATTTGAAATTACGGAGATTTAGAAAAGTGACAATCACGGAATACACATTCGGAATTCATTCATATCTATTGAAATAATGAACTGTTCAAACTGAAATTACATGTAACATCCCTATTTATTGCCTGATCCAAATTAAATAATCTTTCGAAATTTAAGCTTCGTTACATCCCCCCCTAAGTTCGGGTAGAAATGGAAGAATATGATTCTTTCATTTTTCAATTCTCATCTGAGAATTCATACGAAAAAAAAAATCTAATACAAAGGTAAGATACCCTAACCTGACGTTAAAACTTGAATTTCCTTCGTCAAGAACATCGCGGTATAGCAATATCTTACTTGGAACATAAAATGAAAATTCTGCTGCGAAACGGAGGACTGCACTTCCTCTTCGGAATGGGAAAACTTAAAACTTCTTCTTCACAACGGAAAGTTTGAAACTTCTTCCTTTTCGGAATGGAAAAACTTGAAACATCTTCTTCGGAACGGAAACACAAAACTTCTTCTTCTTCAGAATGGAAAAACTCAAAACATCTTCTTCGTTGGAACGGAAAACTTAAAACGTCTTCGGAATGGGAACACAAACCTGGGAACCTAAACTTGACATCTTCTTCGAAACGGAACTTCTTCTTCGGAACGAACAAACATGGAACTTCTTCTGCTTCGAAAAACAAAACTTCTTCTTTAAAACGGAAAAACTTACTTCTTCCGCGGATCGGGATAGTTGAAGATTTCTTAGGAATGCCAAACTTCTTCTTCGGAAACCTCATTTTCAGAACGGACACTCGAAACGTCTTCGGAATGGAACATTTCTCCTTCGGAAACTTGAGGATGTCTTCTCCTTTGGAACGAACACTTCTTATCATTTTGTTGACATGGGCACGTTCGGCAGCGTACGCACCGCGGTCTCGGTGGTACTACAAAGGATTGGCGCGCTGTCTGGTTGCACCTTTCTCTCCGGTGTCCTGGATCTCCACATAGCTCACATAGTCCCCATAACTGGACGGGTACGTAGACCAGGTGCGTCGGGGTTGTCGCAGTAGCTGGGGTTTTCTTAGCTTGGGCCTGCTCGGACTCTTCCGGCTTCGGCGGAGATGATGCGGCATCCAACATGGTTGTTTTCGGTTGAACCTCCATATTTTGCAGTGCTTCATCTAGCACTATCTCAATGAAATCGGACGGTTCGTACGACATATTATCACCTGTGAACATTGAATCATAATAATGAGTAATTGTACTACTTGATACTTTGTCCCACGGTATCTATATCTTTCGGTACCTCGATTCATTTCAACTTCCCGGAATGCCAGGAACATTATACGGCTTCAGATCTTTGATCTGGACTCGTTTCACTTGCTTGCCATCTTCGCCTTTCAGGTCGTAAATGACCGGAGAAATTACTGTGATTACCGTAAATGGACCGGTATATTTTGGAGCCAATTTAGCGGCAAAATGTCGAACACTAGAAGACAGATGATGCTCTACCTTCATTACTTTATCACCCACGTGACAACGCCAATCTCGACGACGGAGATTATAATAACGGCTTTGATGAGTAAAAGCACGGGATAACTGGATACGCACCAGTTGGAAAGTTTCGCGTAATTTCTCTAACCTAGTTCGGTGTTCTGAAATCTGTCCTCGATTCGGATCGGAAGGAATATTTTCCTCGGTCTCCACCGGAGCGGTAAAGGAACGGACTATCGAATTTGGAACTTCAAGTTCTCGGCCAAAATTTAAAAAGGCAGGTGAAAATCCGGTGGATTCATGTGGGGCAGAATTTAGGGCAAATAGAAAATCGGGTAGAAACTTATCCCATTTTCTGTGGTCGCCATTGCAAAATTGTGCAATCATGGTTTTTAAAGTTCGGTTTGTTCTCTCCACGGGATTGCATTGTGGAGTATATGTAGGAGTGAGGCGATGCTTAATTCCAAACTCCTTCATGAGTGTCTTGAAAACTTTACTTTCGTACTGCGTCCCATTGTCGCTGATAACGGTTTCCGGACAACCAAAACGAGTTATGATCTCCTCGTAGAAGGCTTTAGTTACCGCCTGCGCGGTAGCTTTCCTCAACGGCTTACACTGTACCCACTTCGTAAAACGGTCCTGCATGACAAGAATAAAATTGTTTCCCTTGGCGGATTTTGGTAACGGTCCTACCAAGTCAGTGCTTACACATTTCCAAGGAAACTGATTCACTGTCGGCTGCATAAATCCAGGCTCCTGCTGTTGAGACACTTTGAAAGCTTGGCACTGCGTACATCCAAGCACGTACTTCGCTATATCGCGGAACATCCCCGGCCAATAATACTTGTGGGATATTCGCGCAATCGTCTTGGCAATACCTAAATGTCCTGCAGTCGGACTGTCATGGTTTTCTTTCAGAACGTTCAACCGGAGCGGTTTCGGAACACAAAGCTTTCACGGATCTCTCATTTTCGGTTCGGACAAAACATTAGAGTCCCAGAAGTGGCGGTACAACCGATTATCTTTCACAAAATAATCCGGATACGCTTCTGGACTCTTCTCAACTTCGGCTTTCTTTGAATTGTACCAATTACAATTCACGGGGTCATTCAGTACGAATAACTCTTGATTGTCATTTGTTTTCTCCTTGTTCGGCAACGAATCGCGTGACAGGGCATCAGCCACACGATTCAACACTCCTCTTAGGGGACTTCTACCCCAGGCGGGTTTCACCGTTGGCCTATTCGTAACCCGGAACCAACACGGGGCACTGGTCAACATCTCTTTCAATTTGTTGAACGCGACTTGTTGCTCCTCTCCCCAACTCCAACGTCGATGCTTTTTCAGTAAGGCTGTCAACGGACTGATGATTCTCGAAAACGACGGTATGAAACGGCGGTACCACGAAGCTATTCCTAAGAAACGCCGGAGTGCCCTCACTGTAGACGGGCTTGGAATCTGCTGGATAGCTCCGATTTTCTCAGGGTCGGTATGAATACCCTCGGCGGTGATTACATGGCCTAGATACTTTATCGACGTGCGGCAGAACTGGCATTTTTCCGGGTTTATTTTCAGATTAGCTTTCCTTAATCGGCGGAAAACCTCTCTTAAATTCGTGAGATGTTCCTCGAACGTCTCTCCCAGAACAATTATGTCGTCCAAGTAAGGAAAGGCGTGTGGATCCATATCCGGTCCGATGATGATATCCATGAGCCTCTGAAACGTTGCCGGTGCGGAATGTAAACCAAAGGCCATTACCTTAAATTGGAATAAGCCACGGCCTGCTACAGTGAATGCTGTGATGGGTTTACTTTCCGGTGTCAGCGGTATTTGCCAATACCCTTGCTTCAGGTCAATGCTAGTAATATACCTAGCCCGTCGTAGTTTGTCCAAGATGGCACTTATGTAAGGCAGTGGATATGCATCTTTCACGGAGACTTTGTTTATCATCCGGAAATCAATGCAAAATCTCGGTTTTCCATCTTTCTTCTTCACCACCACAACGGGTGAACTCCACGGACTACTTGACGGGTCGATGACTTCCTCTGCCAGCATTCGATCAACTTCCTCGTTGATGATTGCTTGCATCCTCGGATTCTGCGGTCGGTAACGCTGCTTTATCGGATCGGTCTTTGTCAATTTTATTTCGTGTTGAATCAGCGGCGTGGTTCCTTGAATTCCTTCAAAATATTTCATTTCTGTTTTCAGAAATCGGTTCAATTTATCCTGTTCAGTTTCCGACAATGTTGCTAGTTGTGTCTCCACTTCATCACAGAAGCGCACACGTTTGACTGCCTTCGGTCCGGAACTAGCTTCATTGGAAACTTTTTCACAATTTGTCCCAATCAAATTGTCTTTATAATACACCTCAGCGGATGGTAGATGTATTTTAAACAAACCGGAGCTCAAAATCTCCATTCCTATTATCATATCCGATAATAACGACGGTAAATGCACAAATTCTGCTTCAATCTCACCACATCCAAAATGCAATGAGATTCGGTATGCGGTAGTACTAGGAACCAAACTACCATTGGCCATCCTAGTGCCTACGGCCTTAATGGGAACTGGTTTTAACCCGGAATCCTTACTTAACCTAACAACTGCGTCATTGATGAAAGAACGGGTGGCTCCGGTGTCCATGAGAGCCGAGAAAATTTTACCTAATACCCGGACTTTTATAAATGGTCGGTTTTCACCTAAAGTTTGAGCAGCGGTATTTTAAAAAATAATTCTTCCATTACACGGCACTAAAACACTCTCATTTTTCACTTTACTGTCTTTCGTCCCTACAGCGGTCTCTACTTTAACTTTACTTTCACACTTATTCGGTAATTTCGGTTTATTATCGGTATTAGAATTTACGGTATTTTCAGCGGCACCGGCGGACTCCTTGTCCGCGGTGCGGTTCACAACAGTGGTGAGGTGAGCGGTTTTCACCTTCTTCTTCGAGGCCTGTTCAACCGGGATCTGCTTCGGCCTAGCTACCTCGCAGTCCCGCGGACGTTTCCCTGTCCCGGACACGGACAATCACGCGACATGATCCCAGGGCGGCGGCATCTTGAGCAAAATAATTTCGGTGGATTCCGACAATTATTCTTGCCATGCCCCGTTCCCCCACATCTCCAACATGAGATGGGCTGTGTTGCGGTATTTGGCTTCAGCCTGGTAGGGCACTGCGTCCTGAAGTTGCCGCGGAGACCACAATCCCAACAAGTCTGCTCAGGGATCTTCGGTATCCCGGACTTGACTGGCGATGACGGTTCAGGTGCAGGTTGCCTACCCTGCGGCTCCATAGTCCTCTCTGTTGGACTGGGAATTTGTGCCTTCACTGACACTGGATAAATCCTCTTCTGCATGAGTTTCTGCTCAGCCTGCAGATTCTCATATTCTTTTGCTTGTAGCAATAACGACGGCACGTCGTTAAAAGTCCCTTGTCGAATAAATTGCCTATATTCCGGCAATAAATTTCGTTGCAACCAGAACAATTCCCGTTCTGTGGTCATTGCACCATGTCTCCTGATAAGTGTTTGCATATCCAAAACATATGCAGCGGCGCTTTCATTCATGCGTTGATGCCTACGGCTGATCTGTACTTCCAGATCGATGTGGTAATTGGCATCCATGAAAAATAAAGTGAAGTCTCTTTGGAAATCGGCAAACGTAGCCCAGCGGCTACGATTATTCCGATACCACAATAGTGCGGTGCCATCCAAAACTTCTGGTGACGATAACAATAAGGAGTATTTCGGTGTATTTAGCTGCATAGCTATCTCATCTAGGCGTTCCAGAAACGTAGCGGGATCTGACGTTCCATTGAATTGAATTCTGTATTGATTCAAACGCGGAGCACTACCCGGAGCTGAATAACTATATCCAGGCACATGCTGAACATGACTGAACGGAATATTGTACCCTTGCGGAATAACAGTAACCGGAACATAGTGGGCAGGTGCTTGCGGAACAAATGGTACCTTCGGAACCTTAGGGGCTTGTGGGACAAATGGTAACTGTGGAACCATCGGTAATTGCGGAACGGTCGGTCCTTGACTCCACGCCTGTGTCACATCTGACGACGTGGTCCTATTAATCGGAGGGTTCATTGGATTCGGCGGGGAAGAATAGATCGGCGTTTGAATCGGTGGTGCCGTCATTACCACAGTGTTCGTGTACGTTACTGTATTCGTAGTGGACGTAGTTGACCAATACGACGGCTGTATCCTCGGTGTGCTCCTTATTGCCGGTCTTGATTGAACACCAGAAGGACTAAACGTCGGTGTTGTGTTTAGTGCTACTTCGGTTGTCAAAGCCTTGGTTAGCGTTGCCATGGTACTGGCAATCTTTTCCAACATTCCACGCGGAGGGCGTATTATTCCTTTACGGACCCCCTTTACGCACCTACGGCGTAAATCTTCGGCGGATCCATTATGGTCAATATCATGATTGGCCAGCACTTCCTGAAGTTGTGCTTTCTTCAGTGAGTAAATCCAGTTGACTTTCGAATCAACTTCCGTAGTCTCAGTCTGGCTCTCCTCGCTATTAGAGCAGAATTTCGCCATTTCGTCAAAATGTGCTGCCATTTCCTCCATACTGGTAGGCGCAGGCTGCGGCACCTTAGGTATAGAACCTGTATACCCAGGGAACTCCATATTATCCAATCCGATCCAAAATCAAAATTTTCAACCCCAAAAATAAATTATTTTTCTCAGTGGTAGGTAACGGAAGAGGGTGCGGTAACCAAAACCAGTCCACACCTTCCTTCCAATAAGGCAGAAGCAATCAAATCACTTGCCCCAATTTGGGCAACGTAACTTTGATTTCGGGAGGTAACTCCAAAACGGTTGGGCCAATCCGCCCAAAAATATTACCAACGGCTTCCTTGGTATCGATTTACTTGGAAAGGAGCTATGACTTGCCCAATCCGGGTTAAGGTTGACTGGGAAAATCAAAGGGCAAAATATGGGAAAAAATCAAAATTTGGGAAAAACACTGAGGTGTAGTTAACGATTCTACACCTCATGGAACAATCGATTTTTCAGTCAGATTCTCTGTTAAAAACTTGATGATTCCCCTGAAACGGGGAGGCGGATCGAAAAACAAATTGCACCAAACAACCTTGGTGAACATGGAGAACAAGTTTCTGTCAAAACTTTTCCAAATTTCCAAAATTCAAAAACAAACTCCTTGGGATGTTTCGAAAACGTATTCGAAACGTCGGGGACTTGAAGCTTGTTTTTCTGTCACACTATATCTGAAATTTCATCCAAAACGGACTACCGGTTCAATTGCAATAAATTAATCAACATTTCACTTTTCGGAATCAGAAAAAAAATAAAATTCCCCCTCGGTCAATTTTCAAAAGTCCCTGCTCATGGGCGTCATTTTATAACGTGCTTTTGCGGCTTTTCGGTGAATTGCTTACTGCGGTAAGCTTCGAATCCTCGGGCGCCAGATTTTTCCCAAAGGTTAACTCCTTTTGAGGACTTCTGCTAGGGTCCTCTCCACAAGGATCGTCACTATGCTATCTAAAGATAGCCTTGTCCCTAGGGTAGCTACAGTGAAGTATAACCAGAGTCCAATGGGCAGAAAACAGTATCGAAATTGTAGGCTTTAAGTACAATTGATACCTGGTTATAACTTAGCTCGTTAAAGATGGAGCAGAAATAATTTAATAAAACAGGGAATTCCAAATATTAAAATATGTAATGATTTGAACAAGTACACTTTCAGAATAATCAATTTAAATGCAATTGAACGGTATTATTTCACAAAATTACACCCAGACGGAAAATGTAATGAAGCTCAAACGGTAAATGAAAACTCTTTCAAGAAGTCAACTCTACAATAAGTCCGGTCACTAAATTTAATTCAGCGGTACGGGATCGGTTGCTGAATGATTCAGAATGGTCAATTTGCGGAAAAGTACGAATCAAACCGGTCTCAGCGTAATGAGCGGTATGCGGTAAATTTTAGATAGCAGCACTAATAAATGAAATGTTCAAATCACACTACGATATATTCGGTTATTAATTCGGTTTGTTCGGAAAATATTGTTTGCACTAGTTTTCCGATTGTACGATATCAGATTTTACTATTTTCGGTTAATTACTCTAGTTGAGTTTATTCTGTCATCACACCCACCCTTGTACTAACTTTCACGGAGTACCCGGTAATTGTGTGACAGTGTTAGATTTTATACACTCTACAGATTCGGAACCTAAACCATTAGGGCTTATACTTCCGGTATCAACACAGTGTGCACAAACCCTAATTATCTTATCTGCAATAACCCCTATATCCACGGCCGAGGACTTCTCATAGTATTAAGGGAATTATTACGATTCTCAATCGTCACACAATCACACAACCACCCTCAGCTCATACTTCCGGTATCAGCACGGCGTGCACAAACTGTTGGCGGTTTGGTCGTCTATGATATACTTATACTTCCGGTATCAGCACGGCGTGCACAAATATACCCAAAGACGCCCCTGTCGTTCAAACATACACACTCTATACACACTACACAATTACTTGAATATTTCAATTCACGCGCGAATTGAAATCGTGCGCGATTCAACCTATGATAAACTAGTATAAACTCAAATTCACCAATTCAAATTACTGAATACTACGGAACTCAGGTATCGTACAAACGTTCACCAATTACAATAACAATCATCAATTACGGAAATCAATATATCGTAATGCTCAAAAATATAAACTTATTTGCTATCATTTACCTTCTGAAACAATTCATTTGCACGGAAAACTATTATTAATCCACCGTTTTAAACCTGACTCAAACTCGGGTTTCTAATTCACTTCGATTCTTAAATGATTACACTTCAACGATATTAATCGGAATTCAAAAAAACAAGAGCGCTACTTTACTGATTGAAAATCAAAAACACAAGAGAGACTACACTGATCGAAAATCAAAACACAAAAGAGAGCTACTTCACTGATCAAAATTCAAAAACACAAGAGATACTGTACGGCTCGAAATTCAAAAACACAAGAGATACTGTACGGCTCGAAATTTAAAAACACAAGAGAGCGATCTTTCGGCTGTCACGGCTTTTATATGTTTTCCGAGGTTCTGGACAGGTCTGCTCCACCAAATCCTTATTTTTGTGCCCGTAGTTTTTACTTATGCCCCGAACAATGGTTAAAAATGACGCTACTTTTTAGATCTAAAATTCGCGCTCATGATATCACACCAGTTGTTCCCAGCGGAGTGAACAAGTGTTATCGGAGTTTTTAGGTTGTTCGCCCTTTTTATACATAAGGCTGCACGAAGTTTGGTGTCTTAACCGGCCAAACCCCTGTTTTTGCAACATATTTTATCGGAATGAAATGCAATTTTGAACGGGCATGAATTAGATTCATCTATTTGAATAATTATACTTATTTGAAATTACGGAGATTTAGAAAAGTGACAATCACGGAATACACATTCGGAATTCATTCATATCTATTGAAATAATGAACTGTTCAAACTGAAATTACATGTAACATCCGTATTTATTGCCTGATCTAAATTAAATAATCTTTCGAAATTTAAGCTTCGTTACAAAGCGTTGAGATCGTTCTTTCGCACGACATTCACGTTCCTCAGCTCTTTGACGTTCTTGTTGTTCATAGAATTTCTCGTACTCACAATATTTCATCATAATAAATTTCATTAACGAAAACAGTTCACGTAACTCGATGACTTTAGGAGTTCGCATTTGCATCAATAATGATTCGAAATCAATAGCATCTAGAACATAATATTTCTTTCGAGCATCAGTCTTATCACAAATTTCTAAATGGTGTATATGCGGGTTTTTCCTCAACAATCTTGTTATAACACCTTTTTTAGCGCGATAACCTAACCAATCCAATAGAACTTCATTCATTAGAACGCGTTGGTTTAGTTGAATATTCCAAAATAAAGAGTTTCTTTTATCGTTTCTTATATCGATCCCAAATTTAAGACACACTTCATCAACTGTTAACTCAATAAAATTGTTGGTGAACCATGTAGCCAGATTTGAATCACAAACGCACGCTGCTAAGTTCATTTTTATAACTGAACATTTTCTGAAATGATTCTCTCTTACATACGTGAGAACGTGAACGTGAATAGTGAGGCTGGGGGGTAATTCTCCGTTTCGATCTCATTGCAACCGTTTATAACTGACTGCTAACGTCACTAGTTGTTTCAATTTGTTTCATTTCCAGCAACCGGCTACCACAGTTTACAAACTATGATCGTAGGATGTTTACATCACCACCTACCGTTTGAGAAATAAAATATCAAATATAATAATAATAACATTTATTGGGAAAAATAAATTTTGATAGTACATCATTTAGAACTAAAACTATAACATTATGATTCATCACGTGGTTCTTCACACCAAATTCCGAATTGATCCTGTAGTCGGAGAATACTCCATTATACGGTCGTTAATGATGATGCAATAAGCCCTGGTGTTTTTGGGGAAATTCAGGAAACTTTCCGTCTCTAGTTTGACGTCAACTGTTGATGACTTTATAGCATCGTTCTGTTTTGAACAGTCAATCACAAAAACTGCTCTATTCTTGAATGCTATATAATCCAACATGGGCTCGCTTATTATTTTATTTGAAAATGATTTCTGGAAATTATAGTACATCTGGTATGCTTCCACGTATTGCTGGTTGGTGAAATTCAATTTCATTGCTTCATATGGATAACACTCTGAATTCAAGTTTATATTATCGAAATATGCACTGTGCTTAACAGGATTATATTTTCGATCAGTTTGGACGCTAAAATCACATATCTGGGCCGTTCTAAATTCATTGATGTCCCAAATGTCACGAGTGCTCTCCTTCATCAACGGATTTTCATGCAGATCCCAACTACGGAATGGAATCAAAATAGGCTTCTCAGCACTCAAATTCTTCAACATTTGAAATTTAACTTGATCATTCGGAAACACATGTCGCACTTTTAATGCTATCGTCTTCACATTTATTTTAGCCGTTTCCGTGCCTGTGCTATTAGTGTATCAATTCTTATCGGTTCGAGACCTTATCAAGCGCAGCTTATGTTTTCCACTCAAAACTTTGTTATAGTCAATGAATAGGCCTAGTAGAAAATTCAACGGTATCCATAAGTTGATTTTATTATTGTAGACTGAATTCAATGCATCCTTAAATGACCATCCAGAAATAGCTAGAGGTATAGATTCATGTTTGGCATATGTTAGATGAGCTCTGATGGTGCTGACAATACCAGGATCACGTACACTGTCTATCTCTTTTCCATTCAATTCATAACTGATATATTCGAAGAGAAACGGTCCGAAATTATTCGTAAGTTTACATTCACCATCACCACTTGCTTCTGGCTGGAATTCTGCCACGATGAATAAAGCAGACGGGGCCAAATCTACCAATACATCTGGTTGATTGATTAATATCTCAATTTCATCGCTGTTGCCAAAATTTGTTGTGTGGGGATAGTAGGTATGAGTTTCTTCTCGGATGATGTCTTCAATGAAGTTTGGCTCTTTGAATATTTGAAGTTTTTCTGACATTGTAACCAAGGAACTTCGAAAAATTTATATTTTCCAATGTCAGTGATGCAGAAGCAACCTTCTTCCGTGAACTCGTTGTAGCTAATGACTGATGACCACTATGGAGATGTCTTTTATTGCTGAAATCCAAACCCATGTTCTGAAGAGGCGTCTACTACAACAACCTTCTCAGATGAATTCTTTCCATATAATGAATGTTGTGAGTATTGGATTATTATTTATTGTTGTGAGCCATAATCTCTTGTGGTCTTTTTCAACTCCAACCGTATAATAATTTCTTCCCCACGAAAATTTACCCGTTTCCAATTCTGATCCAAAATATTCAGTGTGATGTTATCAAAGGACGTCTTGTTGATGATCGGTAGTTAAATAAGATTCTTCGGCTCTATATCAATGAAAAAACCAGGTGGAACAAGGGGTGAAAACTCATATATCGTATGAGCTAACTTATTGTTATAATATGCTCCTGCGGTTAAGTTACACTCCACTCTAATAGTTTGAACTTTGATTATGTTTATAGGTCGATCAGATACATGTAGTTCATGAGATGTCAATTTCTTTCTGCTGAATCCCAACAGTTCGCTTATACTATATTTAATAATAAAATTCACTTCAAAATCACTCTTTCAGCTCTGTGTGTAGAGTGTTGTTGTTAGATTTTATTGATAATTTCCGGTCACGTTCTTCTTGCTTCACTCCTATCCCACAAACTGCACTTTGTATGAAATCCTCGATGTCTGTCAACTCGTAGGACCCCGTAGGTATAGTTACTACTTCTTCCTCACCCTTCACATTTTCATAATAAAATTTATTGAAAATGTTCGGGATGCTATTGTACGTATGCAAACCAACAAGTGCGATAGAATAATATGAATGAGGATCCAGTTCTATAGGTGGGTGAAAATCTACATATAAGCGGGAGCTCTTACCCATGGTAGTGAACGTCTGAGACATGATTGATGAAAACTTTACCAACAATCTATTCATATACTAATAAATGCAGGGTTAGTCGACCACAACCGAAGAGTTAGAGAGGAATTCTAAACATAACTGACCACAATTATAAGTGTTATATTGTTGGAAATTGTCGTGATTGAATAATATCTTACACTTTTATCACCAACTTCATTAAACCCAACCCAGTGAGTGCCTTCATTGTCCGAGCTATCTAAATTAACTATTCCACGCTCGTTTTTCCATGGTCCATTGGATGGTAGTTCATCACGCATAAATACTCTTCTAAAATGGGGAATTTTCAGAGCTTTTGCTAGTTTTCGTAGATCGAGATCGGTCAGAGGTCTTCTGGGTAGGTTTACTGGCAGTTTTTTGGATGTTTATTTCAATAAAGACCAAGACCTTTGCGATACTTTTTCAAATATAGACCAGATCCTTGTTTCCCCAAAGCTATAGCTTCCATTGTTTTATTATGTCTTTCCGTTTCCTCCAAGGTTTTCCGAGCTGCTTTGCTGTCGTTGACGGCCTTAGCGATGCCAGCACCACCTCCCGCCAATGCTCCAGCAGCCGATAAGCCGGCAAACAGAGGTATTAAAAATGGTAAAAATCCTCCAGTCTTTGGAATAGGAATTACTCTTGGTAATCGAACATTTTTCCGACCACCTGCTTTTTTGAATTGTTTTCGTGCAACTTTCAAAGCTGTTTGAGATGTTCTCTTCAGATTGGTTGGGTCAAACTTAGTCTTCATAACTTTTCTCACCTCATCGACAATTGCACTTCCGAACCCAACCTTCTTTCTCATACCCATCCCCAATTTCCTCTTTGCCTTCATAATTTTATTCACACCGAAAGCGGCAATCCTCTCTCCAAATTTTGTGTCTTTAGATTTGACACGTTGCCAAGCAGCGTTCTCTAATATTTTATCCGCCTCGTGACGTCCTTCCAAATTAGCGTTTCGCAGATATGAAATATCGTGTTGGCGGCAAGCTTTATCGAGTGGATTGATACCTGAATCTTCTCTTCTCAACCGTTCTTCTAATTTTGTACCGGGACCACAGAATTGATAACCAGGAATATGAAGTTCAAACGGGAGATTCTTTATAAGCATATTGAGAACACCTTCTCCTACGTACGCTTCCATACAGACTGATGAGAATTCAAGATTGCACCGTTATTTAACGAGGGGAGGGAGAAAGACCGAAGATCTCAAAATAATGTTTTTTATTAATTTCAAAAATTTTCTCAATACAGAAGACTTAAGTATAATCTTAACAATATATGTTTCAAATATTATAATCTTCACTCTTGATTCACCCTCATATTCAGTGGATTTTGTTCTATTATAATATCCATACCCTCAAGTCAATAATATTCCAGCTATTTGTTTGTTCCTGATAATCTCCAAATGCTTAATGATGGATCATTGAACGTATTCCGAATTATCGATCCAACTGTTGTGATTATTATCTAGACCCAACCATTTCACATACTGTTGACCCCTCCTCTTTCGTAATATTTTTTCGACTAAATACACATCGGGTTGTTCTGTTTTCTGTAATTCTTCTTCGTAAAAATAGCCGCTGATTGGTACATTGGTCATATCTTCTAGTAGATATGTGACCGGGTTGGTAATTTTTACTTTGATGATTTTAAATAATTCCGTACTCCAATTGGGCGTAAATCCCTTCTCAAAAATATGTTTAGCCTTACTTATTCGTACCACATCTCCAACGTTGTAATTGTGAGGTAGAGCTAACTTGATGTGTGAGTAGGATCGCTTCAATATCTCGCTCTCAATCTGTTTCGTCACTTTTATTGGAGCCATATTCATAGTACTATGTTTACGTTTATTATATTTTTCTGTGATTTCTTCAAGTATATCAAGCCATTTGTATTTCCCGCTAAGACTGAAATGTTTGTAGAGCGTTTCCTTTAACGTTCGAATGACACGTTCAGCAATGGCTGCTTTTTTCACACTATACGTATAACAATGATTGATATTATGTTTCTTCATTGGATCGTTGAAGTGTTTATTGAAGAATTCTTTTCCCTGATCGCTTTGCAGATTCCTAGGCTTACGATGTCCTTCTAACAATATAGAACCGACAGCTTCCCGAACCTCTTCGGCAGATTTCGTTTTCAACGGACGAGTCCACAGAAATTTCGAGAAACAATCGATCATAACCAAAATGTATTTGAATCCTCTATTTTCATGAGCGTAATTACCCATTTCAGCCAGATCCATTTGCCACAAATCATCCAAACCTTTTATGATTGTTCTGCGCCGTTTGAAATTCTTCCTACTCGGCTTATGAAGCTCATGCACAACTTGTTCTCTACTCATCTTATCAATGCGGAAATCTAGTTTAGAATTAATTTTTTGGGTATATTCACGGGATTTGGAGTTATACGTTTCACAGAGCCCTGCTTTGTTGTTGTGGATGATGAGGGTCTCTTCTTAGAAGGTTCCACAGATGTCATTCGTCGTTCTAACGCCTCCACTTTACTAGTAATAACATGTAGACGCATGTTCACACTGTTAAATGTGTTATTGATCTCTTTCAATTCATTTCTGTTTTCCCTAACACTATCACTGATTGTTTTATACTCTGATTTTATATAGATTCCCATTCCATTATATTTATTCTGAATGTCCATCAGATGTTTATCAATGTTGAGAATAACCTTCTCATTCGTTAATTTATGTTCATCCAGATCCTTGTTGATATCTTTGATCAAATTATCAACCCTAACATTGAAGGTATCTTTAAGACTGGTTTCCGTTTTCAGATTCAGTTTGTGTGTTAATTTATCAACATATACTTTATTTGCAACATCTCCATCATCATTCGGTGATTTTACGTTGCACAATCTACGATTTTCCATATCATAACTTCCATCACTCGTTGGGAATAATCCTTGTCCGTGAACTTGTTTGAAATTATTAATAAATACATTTGTATCATATATCCACATGGAATAGGAGGCTCTGCCAAACTCATCCATTGAAACCATCTTTATAACTGTGATGAATCTTTTCTTACACTCGGTTTTTGTTCAATTACACCAGCCTCTCTCAATTCTTCCATTATAGAGATTATCTCGTTGTGATGATTATTGTTACCGGCATGCGAGGATGCAACAAAAAGTCTCAGTCTATCCACAATTTCGTTAACGTCATCCCAATAAACATATTCGATAGGTTTCTCGTTATATTCAAGCATATCATTTTTGATATATGCACTTCCAGTGTATGTTTTGGCTCTGGGTCTTTTCATGGAATCAATCAATGGTTTCAGTACATTTTTGTATTTTACAATGTTTCTTATTCGATCAGCTGGATCGTTATTACGTCCATGGGCACTAGTCATTTCCATCATTTGACTGTAATTTTTCCCATCTTCCACAGTGTAAGTATCCGGTAGAACGTCTCTGTAAAATATCAAATTATACAGTCCTGTGGTACCCTTGAACGGAGTACCCTTGATAATTATATTACTCTCACTATGAATTTCTATAGGTTGATTACCCATGAACCATTTGTCTAAAGTTGAATTATATTGTGATCGCATTCTATCATCGTATTTCTTGACATCATAATCCAATAGGAATCCTTCCAAGTAATAACGTGCTAATGAGGGGTATTGTTTCAGAAACTCCTCTGTAGCCTCTGCATTATCTTTCTTATGTTTTCTGAATTCTTCACGAATCTGATCGATCGTAGGTTCGGGGCTGAACACATCCTCCTCAGTATCTTGGGGGTTATATACGAACTCTTCAGTTACAATATTTGGGATTGGTATGTTCTCTATTTGTGTTGGTGTAGAAACAATACTTTCAGGTTTAACCAACGAATTTTGTTTGATTATTCCAGCATTTTTCGCAATTTCCTCCAGAGGTTTAGATACATTCTTGAACATATCATCTAGAATCTCATCATTTTCAGCTTTATTCAATTTCACAGCCATATATTTTTTCCTCACAACGTTTGCTAACTCCCAAATTTTTTTCTTCAATTGTTGTTTTCCTTTTAGCATGTTACTCACACCCACGTCCATGCTGAGCGGTTTGTCTATTTCAAATGAAAGTATCCATACGTGTTAGATATATATATATATATAACTATCAAAACCTTTGCGATAACGTCCTTTGTTCATGTAGTGTATTTGAATTGCCTATTGAATTGAAACAGATGTTATATTAAGTTTTTATATCAAATCTGCAGACAGCAAGCAGTTCGCTGTTCACCTTTGTATAGAATACATGTTCATTGATTACTGTAAATAATAATATAATGTTATACATAGTGGTTCTTCATTTATAATTATTTTACTTCTACCCAATAATCGGTAAGATGTAACATTGGCGACGAGTACTTGAACTTACGTGGAATTCTATTTAAATTAATTGAAATTTGTGAATTTAACATTATTAACACGTGTTCGGTCAAAATGGCAAATTTCGGACATATTCGCGAATTTGATCCACAAGTTAACGACTGGACAATTTTTATTCGACGTTTGGAAAACTATTTTATAGTAAATAGTATCGACGCCGCAAAAAAACGGGCTATCTTATTAAATGCACTTAGTGAAGATGCATACAAATTAATCTATAATTTGTGTATACCGGTTGATCCAGAAGACAAAACTGTTGAAGAACTGATAAATCTATTTAGTGAACGTTTTAAACCAAGTGACTCTATATTCGCTTCACGATATAAATTTTACAATGCTGTAAAATTCTCTCAAGAAGGGGCGGCAGATTGGGCAGCTCGTGTCCGCAGCCTTGCAGGTAATTGTGAATTTGAAGCAAGTATAATCGACATGATTCTTAGAGATCGCTTTATTATTGGATTCGAAAAAGGTGCAGTACAAGACCGGCTATTCGAAGAAAACAAAAACTGTACTTTTGCTAACGTCATACGCATCGCTTCAAGCAAAATGGCTGCCAAGCAGAATACGGTTATACAACCCATAGTTAAACTGGAACCAAGTCTACAACATATTTCGAGTCGCAAGGTACGTCAGAATACGTTATCAGCTCAACGTCATCAGAATACTTCATCGTCTCTTCAGGTTGGACAGTCTAGCAGTGATATGGGTAGTGCGCAAGTGCAACGAAAATGTGCAGTGTGTGGCAGGTGTAATCATACAACAAATATGTGCCGTTATAAAAATTTTACGTGTAATTTGTGTAAGGTCAAGGGTCATTTATCACCCGTATGCCCAAATCGTAACAAAAATAAGAATAAGGTTTGGAATCAAGGTAGAAATGTACAAAATTTTTTAGAGGTAACGGATGACCAATTATTTTCAATTAAGAACAAAAATGTAAGTAATGAACCATTTTATCTTTCCATTAATATCAATGGTAAACCTTTTTCATTTCAAATTGATTCAGGTGCCAGTATTTCGGCAATGTCTGAGGAATTTTGGTTAAAACATTTTAAAAATCACGAATTGCATAAAACAAATCACATTTTACATTTTTATAATGGTCAACGGGTGCATCCTATAGGAGTGTGCAAGTTAGCAATATTATACGGTAACGCATCACATATGTTAAATATATTCGTTATAAAGAAGGGAGGCCCACCTATCTTAGGGCGAGATTTCATGCATATCTGTAAATTAAATATAGCTCAAATGAATTTTTCCAGTGTTAATTTTGAATTTGATACGTTGATTGAAAAATATAAAAATCTCTTTTTACCTGAATTAGGTTTATTTAATAAAGGCACAGTTTCAATCAAATTAAAAGATGAGACTGTATCTCCGAAATTCTTTCGAGCAAGACCTCTTCCTTATGGAATCAGGGATAAAGTAGAGAAGGAACTAGATAAATTAATTAGTTTGAATATTCTGAAACCTATTGACTATTCTCCCTGGGGTACACCCATTGTACCAGTTTTGAAAAAAGATGGTTCAGTAAGAATTTGCGGTGATTTTAAGGTCACTATTAACCCGGTTATTGAAATCGATCAATTTCCATTGCCTCGAATTGATGAGCTTTTTTCAAGACTACTACGGGGTAGTATTTTTTCTAAGCTAGATTTATCTCAGGCGTATGCTCAACTTCCATTAGATGAAAAATCCAAAGAGCTTGTAACGATCTCGACTCACAAGGGTCTTTTTCAATATCAACGTTTGCCTTACGGTGTCGCATGTGCATGTGCAAAATTTCAAAAGATTATGGAATCTTTGCTACAAGACGTAGAAGGCTGTGCCGTTTTCATAGACGACATTTTAGTTTCCGGTGCAAACGAATTAGAGCATAATACGCGTCTAGAGCAAGTTTTAAATCGTTTACAAAACGTCGGGTTGAAATTAAGCATTGATAAATGTAGTTTTAATCAACCTGAAATACCTTTTTTAGGATATAAAATTAATAAATTAGGATTACATACTACTTCAGACAAAATAGATGCCATACGGAAAGCACCGGTGCCAAAGTGTGTAACGCAGCTAAAATCCGTATTGGGTATGATCAATTATTATGGAAAATTTATTCCTAATTCAGCGACAACCTTAAGTCCACTTTACAACTTACTGAAAAAGGATGTTGTATTTAAATGGGATAACACATGTGACTTAGGTTTTAATAATGTAAAAGAATTATTAACTTCTGCTAAAGTATTGATTCATTATAATCCCGATTATGAAATTAAACTCACTACAGATGCTAGTCCTTACGGGATAGGTGCTGTAATAAGTCATGTTTTACCAGATAAGAGCAAAAGGCCTATTGCCTATGCTTCTCGTACTCTCTCAGATACTGAAAAAAATTATAGCCAGATAGAAAGAGAGGGGCTTGCAATTATTTATGCGTTGTGCAAATTTAATCAATATTTATACAGTAAAATGTTTACGTTAGTAACTGATAACAAACCTCTTTTAGCAATATTTAATCCCAAAAAGGGTATTCCGCAATTTTCAGCAAACAGGCTTAGACGCTGGGCAGTGATATTGTCAAACTATCAATATCGTATCGAATACGTTAAATCTGAAAATAACTCAGCAGAAGTTTGAGTCGATTGCCTGCAGAAAAAATTTCTGGTATTGAGTGGAAATCAGTTGATGTTGATTACATAAATTGCTTTTCCGATAATCAATTTACCAATTTTAATTTAGTAAAAGAAAATATAAAATATGATGTATGTTTGGCTAAAATGATAAATTTCGTTAAAAACGGTTGGCCTAAAATTGCTAAAAGAAACGCTATGTTTAAATATTATTACATGTTAAAAAATGAATTGACTGTGGAAAGTGATATTCTGTTGTGGAATAATCGTGTAATTATCCCACAAAACATAAGACAGCGTATTTTGATAGAATTACATAAATCACATTTAGGTGTCGTTAAAATGAAAAATATTGCCCGCAAATTATTTTTATTGGCCTGGTATCAATAAAGATATCGAAAATTTAGCGCAAAGTTGCGAAAACTGTTCATTGAATAAAACGACCCCATCTAAATTTAAATTAAACCCATGGAAATGGCCCGATGAACCATTTTCGAGAATTCATATCGATTTTTTTGGCCCATTTTTAGATCAATATTATTTAATTATTTTGGACGCGCATTCTAAATGGCTAGAAGTATTCCCGACAAAAACTATGACTTCAAGTTTCACGATTAAAGCATTATTTAGCGTATTTTCACGCTTTGGCTTACCTAAATGTTTAGTGTCAGATAATGGGCGAAGTTTTACAAGCGCTGAATTTCAAATGTTTTTGAATAAATACAGTATACAGCATATAACTTCAGCGCCGTTTTTCCACAATCTAATGGAGCTGCGGAGAATACCGTTAAGACAGTGAAGAGTGCACTAAAGAACGCGCTTGGTAAAAATGTTAGTATGGATATTTCTTTCGTGTTAAATAATTTTCTATTTGATTATAGAAATACACCTCATTCCACGACCGGCGTTTCACCGTCGATGTTAATGATAGGTCGCGATGTTCGACATAAATTTGATTTACTTAAGCCAACAATCGAGTCTGTTAAAATTAACGTAAATAAAAATCAAGAAAAACAACAGAAGTATTTTGGTGGCACTAATAGGCAAAATTTTGAGGTGGGTGAAAAGGTAATAGTGAAAGATTACAGGATTTTAAATAAAGTTTGTTGGATACCAGCGATAATTAAACAGATAATTGGCAAATGTACTTATATTGTGTATATTCCTGATTTGAGAATTTCTTGGAAGCGCCATGTTAACCAGATTTTAAAATCAAAAGTAAAATGTGATTTGCCTATACCCGATAAATACACAGCGAATTCTTCAAATAACAATAATGAGGTGATACCGGTGATATTGAAGGGACTACATTGCCTCCTACTCCAGTAACGAGTAGTATTATTCCGAGTGTTATACTAAGTACACCAGGCAGGCCGAAGCATATTGTCAAGCCTCCTGAACGTTTAATTTATGAATGAGTCCTTACTTACGTAATTGTGTTGAATTGTGAATAGTTTTTTTTTTGTTTTAAACGTATTACCTATTCTTATTTTTGTGGGGGAGGATGTAGTGTATTTGAATTGCCTATTGAATTGAAACAGATGTTATATTAAGTTTTTATATCAAATCTGCGGACAGCAAGCAGTTCGCTGTTCACCTTTGTATAGAATACATGTTCATTGATTACTGTAAATAATAATATAATGTTATACATAGTGGTTCTTCATTTATAATTAGTTTACTTTCACCCAATAATCGGTAAGATGTAACAGTTCATATCACAGTCTTTGTTTATCATAAGGAATCCATATTTATCTTTCCAACATGCGCTACATATCTCTTTGAATTTCTCGAGTGCGTTGTCGGTACTTACATGATCGGTAAATATATGTTTCAAATTGAGTTCATCCTGTTTGAAAATAATCAAGCAATTGGCATTGTCGCGCAATCCGTGTTTTGGACATTTAGCAAAAGACTGACAAAGATAGAAACTATCAATTGAGTTGTGTCTCCCTCTTGAAAAATAAGCACGTCTTTTCTCGTGTTTTTGAAACATCACGTCATCGAATATTATCATGTAATTAGGCCTCGCTCCTGTGGGGTCTATGACCTCATCACTTTCGGTACAAGGAAAATATCCAAGCCCCTCAATTGTCTTCAATGTCTCCTTTAGTAACTGGTAGTTTGGTTGGTGTAAAGACTTTGAATATATGTACACGTTTTCAAATTTCAGACCGTTTGCATCTAACAATAGAGATAACATCACATTTGTTTTCCCACAATTACTCGGGCCAGAGATTATTGTTCGTAAAGTATTCGGCAGCAAAGAGCTGTGACGTTGTGATTGTTCAATATTTCCAATGCTTGGTCCTAAATTCATAATATTCAACGAGTCTTTTTGCTTAACAATCTTCATGTTGCCTAGAGGAGCATCGAACTCATACTGGAACATATGTTAATAAGCATTTGTTTATATACTAGTTGATGATGTTATATTGTGTATGTCCGATCACGCGGTTAGGTACTTCTACTGTCAAAATCAGGTATCAAATACGTGTTAAATAGGTATGAATGTTGAAGCACGTGCTCAACACGTGTCTGAGTATTGGAGCACGTGTCTGAACACGTGTCTGAGTAGAGCACGTGTCTGAATGTTGAAGCACGTGCTTAACACGTGTCTGATTATTGAAGCACGTATCTGAACACGTGTCTGATCATTAAAGCACGTGTCTGAACACGTGACTGAAAACGTTTCCTAATGTTGAAGCACGTGTCGGAGTGTTGCATCACGAGATAAAAGATGTGCATGGATGAAGACCTCACGTGACAGACGCCATGACACCTCATTGAAGACCCACGTGACAGCAGCCATGACAACTCTTTCCACCACCATGAAGCTCTATGGTTTTGAGTTGGGGTAGCTCTATAACCTTCAGCTCTATGGTACGTGATAGCCACCATGACACCTTGTGACAGAAACTCCGTCGAAGTGATAGACACCATATCTCACCGCGTGACAGATCATGTGATTTCAAAACCGTACGACTCGCACGAGTCGGACGAGTTGAACTGGTGGCGACACCTACACGAAGCAGTCTGTACCTTCATGCTGTGACGTCACACGTCTGCCCTGTGATAGCAGCCTGTCATCTTGGATTCGCACGAGTCGGACGAGCCGAACTGGTAGCGCCACCTACACGAAGCAGTCTGTACCTTCAACGACCAATCCTATGACAGCTGCCACGTGTTGGCGACACCTCCCCGAAGCAGCTTGTACCTTTGGTCCGCCATGACAGCTGTCCCTTGATAGGCACATGACCCTGTACATGTGACACACTTTTTATAAGCACCCTATATACTCTTCACAAACAACCAATCCTATGACAGCTGTCACGTGGTGGTGACACCTACACGAAGCAGCCTGTATCTTTAGCCTACCATGATAGCTGTCACGTGGTGGTTGGGCCACCTACACGAAGCGGCCTGTACCTTTAGCCCGCCATGACAGCTGTCACGTGGTGGTGACACCTACACAAAGCAGCCTGTACCTTAGGTTCGCCATGACAGCTGTCACTTGGTGGCGACATCTGGACGAAGCAATCTGTACCTTAGGTCCGACATGGAAGCTGTCACTTGGTGGTGCCACCTTTACGAAGCAGTCTATACCTTTGGTCCACCATGACAGCTGCCACGTGGTGGTGACATCTCCATGAAGCAGCTTATACTTTTGGTCCGCCATGACAGCTGTCACGTGGTGGTGACACCTACACGGAGCAAACTGTACCTTAGCTCCGCCATGACAGCTGTCATGTGATAGTCACGTGATCCTGTACATGTGACACACTTTTTGTACACACCCTGTATACTCTTTCATGTGACACACTTTTTATACACACCCTGTATAATCTTTATACAAGTAATATCCTTATCTCACACCTTATCACCTACATCCTTTCAAACTGATAAGGACACGCTCACACCGGATGCACATTGACAGCTAGACCGGAAGTGGAGACCGGATATCCTGTTCCCGAACGCGAGGTGTTCATCTACTGGTATTGGCTCTTGACACGTAAATGCACTGTACGTAAAGTTATTCAGAATTGTATTACATGTTTTCGTGGTAAACCAAAATCAGTAACTCAAAATATGGGAGATATGCGCATGAACCGTTTCAGGGTTGGATTTTGCATAATCAAAGAATCGTGGGGACGTGGCAAACGCGTTAAAGACCTATTTGTTTGATTTCCGTCTGAGACATCTGAAATAGGTGGGCGATATGACCACATAATCATTTCTAGCTTGTTTGAATAGTTTTATTGCTATTCTAAGAAATATTTTCCATTCATATTCTAACCATGGAATCAATTATGTGGGAGCCGAACGTGAGCTAAAATCATTATCAAACATGTTTTATTCTCAAAATTCCATCAAGGTGATTGACTATTTACCACCAGAAAATAATCAGTGGCATTTCATCCCTCCACGAGAACTAGACTTTGGTGTTTCCCAGAGGAAAGTGGGTCAATGAAATAACATTTACACTGAATTTCAGGTGATAGTCTTAAAACATCCAAAGAGTTAGATAATCCATTGATTTCCATCGAATACTGCCTGAATTCACGTCCTATTTCACCCTTGACTGCTAATATAAATGTTGTGACACCACTTAGTTCAGCACACTTTGTTATCGGAGGTTCCATAACTGCACCACCGGAGCCAATAATAACTCTGTCAAGATGACATCGAGAGGAAGCACCTTGAGCAATACTTTTGGAAGAGATGAAGTACGGAGAACATCAGCCAGCTACAACAACAGTTAAAATGGAAGGTCCAAGCTGTTCCGAGTCCTACTGTGCATATTAAGAACGAAAACGTACCACCATACCAGTGGTATTAGGAACGCATAATCAAAATCCATTCAGGCTCAGACAGAATTATTCAAGTATTTATAATCAAAACTCCTTGTTACGTCCATCTTTATTTCTACATATTATTCTAATGTTATTCTACTATTATTCCTAACATCAAATGATTACAAATCATTGAACTCCGAATCTCTTGTAATTACTTTAAGCTATATTTCAAAGCCGGAGAGGCCATATAAGTTTATCATTGCAAATCTCACCAATTACCCAATTCACAATATCTGGAATCCAGCTGGTCAATAACCTACTGCCTAACAAATTATAGGAATTTCCCAACCACCGCAACAACATCCACCGTATCTAGACAAATAGATACAGAGTCCACACCTCTTCCATTACTTCTGGAGAAGAGCAACTACCAAGAGGGGATGAAGTTCGAAACCACAATTCAAGATACACATTATTATTATTCATTCAACATTCAAGCAAACTAAATCTAAATATTTACTCGCTCATTATAGTCTAGCTTTTAATTAATATATTGTTTAAGTGTGAGAATTGAATCCATTCAAAAATATTCAACAACTCTCAGTTATTAAAATGGTCCCTACGTGTACGATCCCAACACATTACACTCCTAGTGGAGTGATTGAAAGGGGTCTTATCGAAGGAAGGATTTCCCAATGCCAAAACATAAGGAGAATCTTCCAATTACAAACACTTTGAGTGGTGAAACGTATAAGGTTAACGGATAATACGTTCTTGAGTTCTAGTTAGCTCCACTGTTCATCTAAATACATTGATTTTATTGTTGTATCAATGTATTAGCTACTTGATTCAAGTTGAAAGTTCTAATCCTTTCAAGACGGGGACACTAGACCTACACGTAAACATTGTTACTTTGTCCTAATGAATATTTTAGAATCATTGACAATTACCATTTTCCTTTCAGAGAAATAGATTGGAGATGAGAATCAATTTGCAAAATATAACTGAAGTTATTAAACTTCGTTTGAATTTTATAAATGGTAATAGATCCATTTTTATTTGGTGGTATCTACGTTCAGGACAGTGCTTGCTTGTCTATTAAATTGAATTGATCAATCAATTTAAATTAATGTGAATATTATATATATTGGTACATCTTATGTAATATCACCCTTAACTATAAGAAATATTGTAAAATTAAACATCATTATATTTCCGAATACCGTCTACCATGTAATGCAAATATCGTCCGAAGCGTAATAATGCTGTAACTCCAGTGACGGAAGTTGTAAATAGAAGTGATATATACTGTGAGATACATCGCTACACGCTGTATGAAAACGCTTCATTTGTTTGACAGACCGTACATAAATAAGATCAGGGTAATCAGGATTCTATGTTTTTTTAAAGTTGACATACGTTGTGAAGTTAATAATTATTATGACTTTTGTGTTTTTTTGGATGTAATGATGATGAATAAACTTCTTTTATTATGTTGTTCGAAGAAACATGTATATAAATTAACCAATCTCTAAAAAATCAGAAGTGGGATCTGAATTAAACGTGTTGGAGGATTATTATGAATAGCGTGAGTTACAGATAGAGAATACACTGTGGGTAGGAAATTCGTTCGCATAATATAGATATTATGCCCAAATCAAAAAAACGTAGGGAATCAGTACAGATATAGAAGTTCTAGTGGTTCTAGTTCAAACTCGAGTTCAGGCGAAGATGCACGTTGTAAAAGTAGTAAATTTAGATTATTCCGTAAGAAAATGCATAAAGAAATGAGAGATTTAAAGAGGAAATTAGAGGCCGTTAGTTTAGTTCGCGATTCTTGTGCATCCATAACATCGGTTGTGTTGACAAGAGACTCCCATAATACCACTTCACGATTCATAGGTCGTGGCGATAATATTCCTGAATTTATCCGTGAAAAAGTGATATAAACATTTGTCAATATATACATCGTATTGAGTCATGTGCAAAAATTTTCGATTGGGATGAAAATACCAAAATTTACTATATGATTTCAAAATTAGCGGGAAACGCCAAAGTTTGGTATAATTCTCTTCCTCGTGTCGATTATGGTTGGGGTGAATGGGTGGTTAAATTGACTGCGTACTTTCCTATTGGTAAGGGTGTGACACTCAAACTACGAGAATTAGTAAATGGGGAGAGGCAAGCTGGTGAAGATCTACAAGAGTTCTTTTATCATGAATTAGCGTAGGGTAATAGTTGCGATGTATCAGACTACGTCATCGCGGATGTAATTCTAATGACTATATGTGACGAACTGTTAAGAATAGGTGCTAAATCGGCGGAGTGTACCTCAACTGATGAGGTGCTAGTATATCTAACGGATATTTCAAAATAAGAATTCCCGATTCACTAAATAACGAGATGAATCGACAAAAACCATTTAAATATACTCGGACTCATCATCATGGTATTTTATGTTTTAATTGTAATTGACCAGGTCATGAATCAGTAGACTGTGTCAAAAATTTTACTGAAAAAAATAAATGTAAGCACTGCAAAAGGTTGGACATGTTGAGGCACAATGTTTCTTGTTGCAAAATAAAGTCATGTGTATATCTGGTAATACAGACGAAGCTAAGTATTACATTAATGTAATGGTGAATCAAGTAATTTTGGATGCATATTCGAATCTTGGTAGGTATTGAGATACTATTTCGTGGTCGGTTTTGAAAAAATTTCCTTTAGACAATGTTAAATGCACTGATCAAGTTAAAAAAGGTTATGGTGGTGCTATTGTCGTGCCATTGTGAGAGTATATGTTGAATGTTGAGATACCTAATCTCGATGTGACAGTCATCGTACCTGTGATGATTGTACGAGATGGATTCCAACGTACTTCGATGATCATAGGTAGACCTTCACTGAGCTGCAGGGGGTTACCATGATTAAAACACCAGAGGAAATATATTTTTTGGGAAATGTAGATTTATCATTTCAATTAGCAAAATTAGATGACCACGAATGAAAATTAAAAATAAGATGTGGTTCAAATTTTCAGATTAAGCCTAGATCGGTCGTAAAATTGCCTATTATAGTGGAGGATGAAAATTTAGTTGATGTAAATGTTTTAAAAACCGAACATCTCAATCCTGAATTTGGAATAGATATCAAACAAGGAATTATTTGATTAGAATGTGGAAGAGGTTTCGTTACAGCCATAAATAAATCCAATTCGGTAGTTAAATTTTTGCGAACAAATGTGTCGCTAGAGGAAATTCAATAGATGCTATAGATTTTCCTAATGATGTGGTTGATGATCATCACGATGAGTGACTACAATTGATTTTGGATCGATACAAACATATTTTCAATGATACGGGTACTGAAAGAGCAATAATTGAAGATTTAATAGAAGATCTCACTAAACATGATATAATTGAATCCTCCAATTCATCTTACACAAGTTCCATACTTTTGATTAGAAAGAAGTCCGGAGAAAAATGAATGGTCGTTGACTATAGACGTCTTAATTCAGTAACGAAAAAAGATCATTACCCTCTTCCTCCAATTGATGACTTGATTAATCGCCTTAGTCAACAAAATATTTCACATCCTAAGATCTTGCGTTGGCTTATCACCAAATAGAAGGTTCACCAGAAAGTAGACAATATACGTCTTTTATTACGCCCGATGGTCAATATCATCAATATGAACGAATGTCATTTGGGTTATGCAATGCGCCATCAGTATTTCAATGAGCTATCAATGAGATTTGGGGAGCATTGTGGTATGAATATGTAACTGCGTATCTCGATGATAATCTAATTTATTCAAAGACAAAGGGAGATGGTTATCAATGCCTAGACTCAGTACTTCAACTGTTGTCAAATGCGGATGTGACGTTAAAATTAAATGAAAGTCGATTTTCACAAGAACGTCTTGAATATATTGCTTATGGAATATCGAATTCCACTGTTACACCGAATCTTAGGAAGGTAGAAGCTGTTACTAAATTCAAAACACCCACTTGTGTTAGAGAGGTTTGACAATTTTTGGGATTCACGAGTTATTTTAGGCGCTTTAAAAAGGTTTTGCTGATGAATCTAGACAATTGTCAAACTTTCTGAAGGAAAACTTTCCTTTCACATGGAATGATTCTGAAAATACTTCATTTATGAAATTAAAAGAGTTGTTGAGTAAGCTTCCAGTTTTGCTCATTTATAATCCTGAATATGTCACTGAAGTGCACACTACAAAATGGTGAATTGCCGGTATACTTCTTTAAATTCAATTAGATAACATGTTACATCCAGTAGCATATATGAGTAGACAAACGACGAATTCGGAGAAGCAATATCATTCTTATGAATTGAAAATTTAAGCAGTGGTATGAAGTTTAAGAAAGTTCAGAATCTATTTATTGGGAAAACAGTTCACGATTTTAACTGATTGTGATGCTTTGAGGTTAGCTTGGACGAAGAAAGAGCTGACTCCCAGGGTCGGTAGGTGGTGGTTATTGTATGGAACAATGAGTCGGGTACGGTTAGGAGTATCAGTATCAAGATTTGGTTGACGTACAACCAGCCAGTGAGGAACATGTTCAGAACATTATCAGAAATGTAAATGAAAAAAATGAAAGTTCCGAGGAATATGTGATAATTGATGAGAAGTTAATCAATAATAAACCCAGAATTGTTTTGTCAAAGTCTTCTGGGTGGCGGATTTTACACATCCATCATGATGATAACGGACATTTGGGTTTGGAGAAAACCATGGAAGCAATTAGAAAGATATATTAGTTTTCTAAAATGAAACAATTCATTGAATAATATACGGAAGGTTGTATTTCATGTTTGTATACTGAGCGCAAAACTCGGAAAGGTGAAGGATATTTAAATCCAATAGAAAAAATTGGATTGCCATTCCATACCATTCATATAGATCACTTGGGACCGTTCTGTGGAAGTTATAGCGGGAAATCGTATCTCATTGTTTTAGTTGATGGTTTCACAAAATTTACCTGGCTAGAACCTGTACCTGATACTAGTGCTATTCATATCATATCAATGATTCAAAATCTTATAAAAATGTTCGGTATTCCTACTAGGATTGTGAGTGATAGAGGAAGAGCCTTCACAAGCTTAAAGCTTAAGAATTTTTGTGAAGAAGAAGGAATAAAGCACGTTCTTAATGCCGTGTCAATTTCTCGTGCCAATGGTCAAGTAGAACGACTTAATAGCACATCTTCAGCTGCTTATACAGGAAATGATCAGAATGATTGGGATCATCTAGTGCAAAGCAAATTAAATACAACAATCAATGAAACAACCAATAAAACACCAATGGAATTAATATATGGTTATCGTCCTCGTATCGAAAAAGAACCAAGACGCATCGAACAATAACCATCCGATGTCGATAAGCTAAGGGAGGAGGCAAAACAGAAATGTGATCGACATTCTGGAATAATGAAGGAATTGTACGATAAAAAGCGAAAAGTGGCTCATACGAATCAAATTGGCGATTTGGTCTTAGTTGAAAGTAAGATTCTACTAAAAGGAGTCAAAAAGTGGTAAATTATTACCAAAATTTGCAGGGCCATACAAGATTATCAAAATTTTCGTAACTGATAGATACGAGGTTGAGCCGGTGAATCTATGTAAGAAAGGTAGAGCGTATACAGATGTTGTAGCTTGTGATAAAATTAAACGAGAGAGCAAGATATGAGTAATGACATTGCGGTAGCAGGAAGTGGTTGCGAAGAACTTACGCAGGGAGTATGTCTTGAGTTGAAAGAAACTCTTGTGTTTTGAGTTGGAAGAAACTCTTAGGTTTTGAGTTGAACGAAACTCTAGGTTTTGAGTTGAAAGGAACTCTTAGGTTTTGAATTGAAAGAAACTCTTAGGTTTTGAGTTAGAAGAAACTCTCAGGTTTTGAGTTGAAAGAAATTCTTAGGTTCTGAGTTGGAAGAAACTCTTAGGTTTTGAGTTAAAAGAAACTCTCAGGTTTTGAGTTGAAAGAAACTCTTAGGTTTTAAGTTGAAAGAAATTTTTAACTTTTGAGCTGAAAGAAACTCTTAGGCTTTGAGTAGGAAGAAACTCTTGTTTTGAATTCGAAGAAACTTTTAGGTTAGGAGTTCAAAGAACATTTTTGATATCATATTTAAAGAAACTTCAGGGTAATGAGTTGTTAGATAGTCTTGGTTAAACGAGTTGAAGGGAATTCAATATTATAAGTTGAGTTCAATTTTGAATTGATATGATCGACACGTTTTGTTGTCGAATTAATTTCTTTTTCGGTGTTTCAGAATTGAGAGAATTTCCAGTCGGAAATTTCACAGGATGGTCGATTGTGAGATACATCGCTACACTCTGTATGAAAGGTATTACCCGACGCCTCATTTGTTTGAAAGAGCGTCAATAAATAAGATCAGGGTGATCAGAATTCAATGTTTTTTTAAAGTTGACATACGTTGTGAAGGTAATAATCATTACAACTCTTCTGTTTTTTTGGATGTAATTATGATGAATAAACTTCTTTCATTATGTTGTTCGAATCGACATGTATATAAATTAACCAATCCTAGCACTACACAGTATTATTTAATTTTGCAATATGGATAACATGAACTATTTCTTACGATTTGATACAATAATATTGAAGTAATCATGATTATAAATCATTCAAGCAACTTGATTATTTGTATGTCTGTTATATAATATTTTTGAAATAAGAATAATACCTAGTTGGAGTTTTCCGAGTCTTTGAAACATTTCACTAATAGTGAAATGGAATCAGTGATATAATTGATCAAACATGTACAGAATGGCCCGCTGGAAATAATACTGCAATAGTAAGTATTTACGATGGTCCATTTTAAGTTGTAGAATGAGCTAGTAGTTACAATGGGTCATTTTCAACCAAAATTGTACTTGTTATGACACGATGGAAATACTGCCAAAGCACATTCTTACGATGGGTCCTTCTCAACGTACATAAGAGTTCAATCTCAAGTACCAAATTCAGCCCTAATACGGCCGAACTGACGGGTGGTATGTTTTCGGAAAACCCTCTATGATCTGTGAATCATCATTTCAATATTCTCTCATTTAAATGTCAAGAAAGTCTTAAGGTCATTTAACTAATCATTTTGAAGTCTTAAAAAATTTCATCACATCATCAGGAAAGCATGTCCAGTTGAACAAATCTTCAGAATTACGATACATATGAAGAAAGACTAAAGCTCAAGCCTCGGAAAAGTTAACGTTGGAGTCTTCCAAAGGCTTCCATTGAGGCTTCGTTTCCGCCAAAAGCTCACATCGGAGCATTGTGTTTCCTAAACGTTCACATTGAAGCATCATGTTTGCTGAAACTTCTTTTTTTTTATCCCTTATATTCAGCACTAGCTTGATTTTCCTAAATACGTTCGGTAACTCTTGCTAAGTAAATGAGAGACATACTGTATCTTTATTCGTGTAGTCTTTCTTCTGGAACTACTGTTCCATATTTCAAAATATAATAATTCAAATTGATAAAATTCAAAATCTCAATGTTTTAACAAGAACTGTAGCTCTATGAACAATAATGTCATGACTACACTCGGCCTACTTCATGACAAAAATCCCGTCGTTCACAGAAGCGGAATGTCAAAGTTCAATACACTATTAACACTTTCAAATGGAAGTACACAAATTTTTACAACCAGTCTCTTATAAATACCGTTGATCGTTTTGGTGGTAACTGATCTGATAACGTCGTCTATTTTTTTATGCAGGCTGATTACTCGTCCTAAATGCCAATCAAGTGCAAGGGGTGTTATCTTCCTTTACGATGACTAATACTCCTGGTTTCAATAAATTGGGATATTGTTGTTTCCATCTTGTTCTAATTTGTAATTCAGAAACGTAATCTTTGGACCACCCAGCCCAAAAGTGTTGTAGAAGGGTTGGTTTCTCTGAAAAATATCTAGACGATTTTCTCCAATATGCTCCAGGTTTTGGTCGGATATAGCAATAAGTGATTGTCCGATGAGAAAGTGCGCAGGAGTCAAGGGATTTGAGTCATTTGGGTCATTGGATATGGTGCATGGAGGTCGTGAATTTGAGCAAGCCTCTACTTGTGTCAACATTGTATACAGGTGTTCAAAAGTGAGGAATTCATTACCTATTACACGCTTTGAATGATACTTGGTAGATTTGATACCGGCTCCCCATAACCCACCCCAATGTGGTGCTCGAGGAGGAATAAAATGAAACGATATACCTTCCATTGCAGTTTTTGATTCGATTCCATGACGAGATCTATTAAGGCAGCTATCAAGTCTTCCTTTCGCTCCAATAAAATTGGACCCGTTATCAAAATATATATTCAAGCATTCACCAAAACGGCGTAATGCAGCCAAAAAAGATTCAGTATTAATTCGCTAACAAGTTCAAGGTGAACTGCTTTTGTAATAAAACAGATAATAAGGCAAATATATGCTTCAGTTATAAGTGGTTTTCGACCCTTTCTATCGCGTATTAAAAATGGCCCGGCATAATCAAAGCCAGATTCAAAAATGGCCTTGCAGGTGTGATTCTAGATTCAGAAAGATCAGCCATTATGTAATTAGTGCTGGTAGGATTGATTTTGAAACATCGAACATACTGACGAATTATTCGTTTCACGGCGTTATGTGCAGACACAATCCAAAATCTTTCTCGAATGGAAGAAGGTACTAATTTTGGTCCTGAATGGGGCAACCTTTTATGTTCACATCCAATAATCAATTGATAAATGATGTTTCGATGATAAAAGAGCAGGGTGTTTTTTCTGATACAAATTTGGAATTTTCCGATCTAGCACCTACTCGTAAGATTCCAAGTTAATCTACAAAAGGACTTAATGACAATATTTTACTGCTGTTACTAACGTTACCAGTTTTCTTTATATCGGATATTTCTTGCGCAAATGTTTGTCCTTGAGAAGGACGTATTAATATATTCATGGAATATATGAAGTTCTTCAACTTTAATTGAATTGATTTTTCTGCAAGTCTTGTCTGATAAACTATCATTTTTAAAACGTATATGATATGATATAATTCGAAGTAGCTTATTCAAATCCGAATATTCCGTTATTATATTCACGAACTTTGGATTAGAATATTTTGATACTAGATTTACTGAAAATTGTTGTTTTCGAATTTCTTTGCTATAATCGTCATCAAATTCGGTAAGACTTTGATGAGGATTTCGTCGCGGCCATTAACTTTGAGGATTAGATAACCACCATGGACCGGTCCACCAAAGTTTTAAATTTTCCAATTCCCTGGGATCAACTCCTCGTGTTAATGAATCTGCAGGGTTATCGCGAGTGTTGATATATTGCCATCGTTTTGCATTGGTCAAATCTTGAACTTCGGAGACCCTATCCGCTACAAATGTCTTTCACATATGGGGAAGTGAACTAATCCATGATAATACAATTGTAGAGTCCGACCAATACCAGATACTATTGAACACAATGTTCATGGATTTGATTACTTCATCTACTGATTGTGCTAATAATACAGATGCATATAACTCAAGTCTTGGTACGGTTATGATTTTTAGTGGTGCCACCTTATTTTTTGAACATAATAATTTCACAAAATATTTGTCATATTGGTCAATGGATTTTATATATACACATGCCCCATATGCTTATTCGGATGAGTCCGAAAATCCATGTAGCTGTATTTCGAGAAAATTTCTACAAATAACTTGTCTGGGTATTTCGATCGAGCTGCCGTACTCCAAATTGTTTTGAAATGATTCTCACTTTGTATGAATGTCTAGAGGGACCTAATAGAACAAGCGGGTCAAATATCTGAGCTATCGTCGGAAGAATCGATCTTTTTGTGATTTTTTTGTATGAATCGTTTGAATCACCATTGTTCAAAATCGCTCCGTGATCTTTTGAGCATATACTTCCAAGCACCTCAGCTTCATTGGATGACCACTTGTTTAGACAAAATCCACCAGATAAGAGAATTGCAGTGATTTCTTGTTGTATCAATTCAACGTCTTCAATGGCATCACCACCAGTTAGTAAATCATCCACGTAAAAATCTCGACGAATGATTTTACTTACTAATGGATTACGTTCGAATGATTCTATGATAGGATCAAAGGTATCTCTAAGGAATGATCCCGGCACTATGGTTCCACCTTCTCCGACACGAAAACAAAATGTAATCTCTTTAGTAAAAGACCCCCTCCAACATATCCAGTACTGAAATTGTATTCTGTACAGCTGGAATTTGTCAAAGGATTCAAGTTCCTGGGAATGGTCTTCGACGAGAAACTGAAATGGGATGCTCACATCAACCAACTCAAGCAACACTGCCACAATGAACTGAATTTACTAAAGACACTATCCAGCCAAACATGGGAAGTAGAGAGCATCACATTACTTAGAATTTATAGATCCCTCATTAGATCAAAAATCGATTACGATTCAATTAGCTATTTCACGGCAAAAAAAAATCAGTATTGAGAAAACTAGATAAAATACACAATACAGCACTCAGGCTTGCAATGGGTGCCTATCGTACTAATCCAGTGGAGAGTCTCTATACTAAAGCCAATGGACCTCCTCTTGAAATAAGACGACAATCTTTGAGCCTTAAATATGCTGCCAAACTATCCTCAACCAAAAATAATTCAACCTACGAACATATATTCCCTAAATGGCGTCCATCAGAACAACAACACTATGACTAATATACGAATGCAGATACAAGATTTCAGCTTTAAAAATACTCCATCCGAAGAAGAAAATCCTCCACCATGGCTTGTAGAAATCCCTCCATGCAACACCTACCTCACACTTCTTCCTAAATCCTCCACAGCTGAAACTTTACTCCGTCATAAGTTACAGGACATGCGAAACTCAAATTATCGGGGAACTTGAAGAAAAATGATTGAAATTCATTGACCTGATGTCTGATTGAGTTCATGATTTTTTCGGCTCGGCCTACGAGCTGTCAAAGTGGGACATCTGGGGGTGGAATGGATTTGGTATCACATTAAGTAGCATCACATCAAAGGAAAGATTCTAACCTTTTTAGAACTCAAAGATTCGTCTATTTTCGACTAAATGAAATCGAATTAAGGCACTCTGAATTTACCTATTTTTGGTGCATTTTCAAGTGGTGCATTTTTCCACTACTCGAGTGTAGATTATCATATCTGTTGGGCGATTTTCTCTGAAATTATCAATTCAATTATTGCTACGTCATACCAGACTACGTCAAAAGAGCATATGACGCATCACGAACCTAAATATATGAAGTTATTCGAGTCGAAAGTTGAAATTATAGTTTTTAGGCCTTAAGAAATGGTTCTTTTCACCAATATATCTGAGGAAAAGTGGATGTGACAACTGAAATGTATTGAATACTTTGTGTTTGAATGTAATAATGCCTCCCAAATGTCAAACATCCCGTTATTATATAACAGTGTTATGAAACCTCTCAAAAATTGAGGAAAAACTTCAAAAAACACGTTATGGGCTTGATGCACGTCTAAATATTAGCCGATTTGTTTCAAATTTTGGAGACCTGAATGAATTTGAACGGGAAATGATATACTCGAAGAAGAGCGAAATAAATGGAAAAATACCGATTTTTTTGGCAAAGCCTAACACACCAATACCTGATTCAACGTGAAGAGGCCAAGGTATGTGACAGCTGTCACGCAATCCTCAATGTGAAACACATCCTTCTAGAGTGTATAACATACCAACCACAAAGGGATGATGTTAACCTATCCAGTAACCTACGAACTATCCTCAGTCCACAAAACATTATATTTTGCAATGTATAAAATTACTGTACCCCGCTAATAAACTAAATGGTTGATGCGGGTGAATTTGAAAAAAAAAAAAAAAAAAAGAAAAAGGTGTCTCTAAGAAATAAACACTGGTTGTAATTACCATTGAATATTGGTAAATTTGAAGTTGGCAATTTTATCTGATTTGTATCATGGATTTCGGATCGCGATTCATCTACTGAATCTTCCTTGGCATTTGATTGAAAGTTGATTTGATCGAATAATAATATTGTTCGAAATTGTTTCGTTCGACATCGTTATTACTCACATCGTTATCTAATAATTCTATATTTAATTGAATTTTGTTGAAATGGTTCAATAACAACGGCGTTTGAGAGACGTATACGACCGTGTTCTCTGGCAACTTGTAATGAAGCTTAAAATTTTGAAATGTCATTCATTTTGGATCAGGCAGGAAATACGGATATTACAGGTGAACTCAGTTTGAACAGTTCATAATTTCAATAGATATGCGTGAGCTCCGAATGCATATTCCGTGATTGTCACTTTTCTAAATCTCCGTAATTTTGAATAAGTGTAATTATTCAGATAAATGAATCGAATTCATGTCCGTTTAAAAATTGCATTCATTCCGATAAAATATGTTGCAAAAACGGGGATCTGGTAAGTTAACGCATCAAACTTTGGAACAGCCTTATGTATAAAAAGGGCGAACAAGGGCGAACAACCAAAAAACTCCGATAACAGTTGCTTATTGTGCCGAGAGGAACCAGTGTGATATCAAGTGCGCGAATTTTAGATCTGAAAAGTAGCGTCACTGTTTAGCATTGTTCGGGACATAAGTAGAAAACCCTTGGCACAAAATGAGGAATTGGTGAAGCGGACTTGACCAGAACCTCGAAAACATATAAAAGCAATGACAGACAAAAGATCGTCCTCTTTGGTGATTTTGATTTTCAATCAGTACAGTTGCTCTTTGGTGATTTTGATTTTCAATCAGTACAGTTACTCTTTCGTGATTTTGATTATCGATCAGTACCGTTACTCTCTTTTGTGATTTTGATTATCAATCAGTACCGTTAAAGTGTGATTATCATATTTAAAATCAGAGTGAATCAATTATTATCCGAGTACAAGTCAGATTCGAAATTTGAATTAACACCAGTGTTCCGTGTTTGTGTTTGTGAATTTTACATAAGGTAAATGATAGCTTAATATTTCATTCTCGGGCATCATGATATATTTTCCGATCCGACCGAATTTTAACCGTTTGATATATCATGGTGCGTTTTAACAACATTTCAAGTGACAATGCTAACAGAATGATTACCGAACACCGCTTATTACGCTAGGATCTGTTTTGTATTTTTACGCAAATTGATGAATGTGAATCATTCATCAACCGATTCCGTACCGTTGAATTGAAATTAAATACCTAACATATCGTAAAAAATAGATATGTTGTAACAGTTCTCATATACTGCTTGAGCTTCCTTACATTTTCCGTCTGGGTGAATTTTTGTGAATTACACCGTTCAATTGCATTTCACTAATAATTCTGAAAGTGTACTTGTACTTATTATTACATATTTTAATATTTGGAATTCCTCGTTTCGATATATAATTTCTGCTCCATCTTCAAATGAGCTAAGTTTCAACCAGGTATCAATTGTAATTGAAGCCTTCTATTTTGATACTGTTTTCTGCCCATTGGGCCTGGTTTTACCACACCTAGCTACCCTAGGAATAAGGCTATCTATAGATAGCATAGTGATAAGCCTTGTGGTGAGGACCCTAGCGAAAGTCCTCAAGAAGGAGTGAACCTATGGAAAAATCTGGCGCCCGAGGATTTGGAGTTTACCGTAGTAAACAGTTTAGCGAAAAGTTATAAGGTACACGTCATAAACTGTCATTGTTGACTTGTGAACACAAGGAATACCGGCGTTTTTAGAAAATAATTACGAAACCGTGCATTGTTCCAAAATGCAAAACGGGGTACAAAAGTGTAAATAAAGCAAGAAACTTCTGTTTTCAAAGTGCCGAAAGATGAGGAAATGCGAAAAAAGTGGACGCTTGCGATTCCGGATATGAATAGTTTTGACGAGGTCTTTCATGTGTGCGAGCATGTATAACGAAAAAGGGGAAGTTATTTTCAAGGTGAGAAATACATTTTGACAAGAGTAACAGTTCTATTTCTCTCTCAAATCAGAATCGTAAATATTGTGTTACGAGAAAGATTATTTTACTCAATAATGTGATTGTTGCCATACTTCGATCCAAGCGCTAGCTGGTGGCTGAGCGAGGGACTACGAGTTTGGCGACAAGTAGAACTCATGTCAAACATACGAGTTTCCAGACCTATATGTACGACCGTGGCTGGTACTACTGAGAAATTGAGTTCAGTGTTTTTCTAGTTGGATGTTTCAATATCCATTACATTATTACTATTGAACGCTGCATGATGAGCAGAGGTAAAATAACTATTCAGGCACATCTACAAAGAATATACTGTCTTGAATGGTGATTATACCACTTTCAATAATGAAATGAAAACGTTACTATAGTGTCAACACCGAAGTACCATTATCAAAGAGATACAAAATTATGAATCAAACAATAAACAGTTCAAGTACTGTTTACTTCATAGTTTTGTATCTGTTGTATCTGTCAGAAAAACCAAATCAGGCCTGGAGCATTTGAGAAAGCTCATACTAGGCGCGGCCACGGGAGTGAAACCAATATACTCCTATTACTCATATAGGAGTACTATCTACTAGTGGAATAACACATCATATTTATTCAACACGATATACTTTTGACAAGAAATATAGTATAAGTATACCAAAAGAAGATTGGCAATAGTAACCAATCAACCCTACTATTCAATGATGAAATTTGGTTCACTGATGAGCAAAAGCCATGGACCACAAACACCCAAGCAATTATTTGATCACACCTCTAGCCAAACATGTCAGTATCTTCTAAACAGAAATACTGGCTTCCAAGCAATTTTTTCGAAAACGCTTGACGGAAGAACGCAAAATCATATCAGCATATGCACATAAAGTGAAGCAGCTCTTGCTGCGTTGGGTAGCATGAAAATAATATTGAAACTTACCGGAGCCGAAAACATTTTTTTTGTTCCCAGACACCCTGGAATTAGGAGGCTAAAGAACACCTGATAGGACCTGCCCCAGCAGTGAGCGTGTCGTACACTAACATCAAAGAGACAATCCACTGCTGGGTTAGATCACAACACTCGAAAGAGTGGCTACATCTGAATGGTTGCAGACAGTCTTTAGACCGCACATGAGGTCTGAGTAACTGAGAAAGATGGTTGAAACCGTTGCCAAACTGCTGACACATATACTACTAACGAGATATGGACCTTTAGACTATCACCTCCACGAGATAAATCTGAGCGGTTCACCCCTATGCAAAAAAACTGAAACGACAATGCACATTCTTTGCAGATGCGTAACCCTCGTTTCCTCAATACAGAGCAGTCTTCGTAGAGCTATGCGACCACTTATCCCGTCACCACGGCTGACTGAGTCTTGAATATGTGGCTGTTCTTCTACCTCTGGAGCATGGTGAACACTCTTGAGTTCACCTCGGATGCTTTATGAAAACAATTGAGTGGTATTCGCTCCAGAAGATGATATGAGGTGCTAATGGCCACAAACTAGGAAGAAGGGAATGTAACAGGTGAACCCCTCTCTTCCAAAAACAGGCAGTAATACAAATCTGATCTGTCATAATGTTACTGTCGATATTTTTGATAACATTTAATGATATTTATATTCCTTTTGGGGTGCTCAATTGAGCCTTTAGTTACTATGAAAATTCGGAATAATAGCTTCCATTGAATTTTGGGAGGTACGTCCTGTTATGAATATGGTTAGAGGGAGGAGAATCTGTTTCATCTGTAACGAAGTGCCCTCGTTCCTTGAAAATTAATTTACTCCTCTGGTTAAAAAGAAATAACACTGACGAGGCTGAGATTCTAACGCATCAAAGTTTTGTACATCCCATGTAGAGAAAGTTGAAGCTAGTAGTAGATGAGGGAATTCGTATTCAAATCATCGCTGATTGCCAGAATCTCAGGCCACCTCTGACGTTTTATTTCTTTTGGCGCAAAAGCAGTAAAAGGAGAACGGATTTCTCACGAAATGGATTGCAGAATCAACCGTCTGACCGCTAAGCCGCTCCGATTCCGATTATATTACCGACCGTACAAATTAATCCAACGCTGTTAATTCCCGAGAATTCATTTTTATTTTTGTTACTATAAACTTCGTCCGCGCGCCATAGGATCCGCTCCTCTACTTTGACCAAGTTCGAGGGTAAATATTCTACAATTAACTCCAGTCTCAGCTGACATCCTGTGAACCGAATAATTTATTATTTGTGTTGGGGAAAAGACCTGACATCCCTCCGATTAAATAGCCATCCCGTAAACCAAATAATTTATTATTTGTGTTGGGGAAAAGCCCTGACATCCCTCCGATCAAATAGACATCCCGTAAACCAAATAATTCATTATTTGTGTTGGGGAAAAACCTGATGCGTCCAGAACTCGAATATTAGCAGCGAACACTTGATATAAATTACCACGATTCGAAATCAACCTACCACCTGTGTCGACCGCGCGATAGATACTAGAGAACTATAAACGTATTTTGAATGATTTCTTATTGCGGGTCAACGTTCCAAAGGTACTTCACTTGACGCCTCCGTTTTTTTCCTCTAATATCATCTGTACGAAGTGAACAATATCACGTGAATGGAAATTCTGATTTAAATTAGATTCTGGAACTTCCGATTGTTCAATTGTTATAAACTACTCCGACTCGGTCAAATACTTGATCTTATTAATTAAGGTGATATTAATGAAATTGTTATTCATGTATAAAGACTAGTTGTGAACATTTATTTCCTTTTATATATATATTTTCGAGAATTAATCCTTTCATTTAATAAACTGTATATAAATAAACATCTGTGTTTTACTGGTGAGGAATCAATCAATTTATATCTGTCACATTTCATTCAACGGGAAATAAACGACCCTGGAGCACTCATCCCGGTGGTGACCCCTTTCTACTTGTTCGTGCAACTAGAAAAACTATATTTTACCGAGAAAGGCGGTCACATAAATAGCGCCCGAGCAATAAAAATTAAAAAAATCCTACTGTCAGGCAGTATATTTTCATAACTAAGTTTCTATCCCCATTTATTCCATCAAACTTATTCCTGATTACCTCACCAGTCTAAAACATGAGTACAGATAAAAACCCGGTTCCAGACACAATGGTTATGTGGATTTACACAAAAAGACGCGACTAACTCGAGAAGGAATTAATACTACGGGGTTCACCCTCGGTAGGTACCGTGGACGAATTGAGGAAACGCCTTGTACGTTACATAGAGGAAACTAGTACGCCAGGACCGACCGACTTTGAACCCGACGACAACCTAACATTACCGCCCCCGCCCGCTTCGACAAGGGACCGTGCTGCCTTTCTATACCAAGTTCGCAAATGGGGTTTGCATTTTGAAGGACGGAAAGACGCAGTTGAATTCCTCGGAAGATTTTCAGAACTGAAAATTGGTTACAACATCTCGGATCGAGAATCGTTGTACTGTCTGCCCGAATTGTTAAAAGGACACGCGCTACTATGGTACCACAATAACAAGACAGCCCGGGATACTTGGAACGAGTTTATTAACGATTTCGAATTATATTTACTGGAAGCTATCGTCAAACGAGTGCAGGAGCCGTGGGAAAAATTGGAAGATTTTGTAGTCGAACTACGAACAATGTGCAGGCGCAGTAACAGTTTTTCACCAACGGGGGAACTGCAGAGGATATACAAGAATCTGAGACCAGATGTCCGGCAATATATCCGACCACGAGATTTCGCAACTTTAACTGACTTGATTCGATTGGGGGAGGAATATGAAGCCCTAGAAAATGAATTAAGTAAAAATAAGAGCTCACCTAGGGGATTGAGCCGAGACTTCCGGGAAACAGTAATCGCAGTTAGAGAGGAAAAACTACCCCAGTCGGATTACATTCCAATCACCGAAAGGACATGCTGGAAATGTGTTAAAAGAGGACACACCCGTCAACAATGCCGCGGGCATTCATCAAGTTCTGCTCTCGCTGCGGAAAAAGGAATATCCTAACTCGTGACTGCCAATGTGAAAACACGAATGCGGGAAACGGCCAATCGTCCGAGAGTCAAGGAGGAAGAACTGCCGAGCGAAACTAAACACACTCCCCACGACGCCCATTAACACCTCCGAAGAAATATCCTGTGATCCCCGCCCACATGTCCTCATTCAAATAGGAACAAGGACAACCCAAGCCTCAGTAGACACAGGATATGTAACTTCTTTTATAAACAAGGAGGTAGCCCGTTACTGCCGTGCCGAAGGGTTCAACGAACATAAAACACATATGAAATCAAGATTGGCGGTATCACCGATGTTATTAGGGGTAGGGCTACTACGAGAATGGGACACATTTCCATAAGCTTGAGGGAAAATACTCAAACACAGAGTAGCGTACCTGCCACAACCGTGAATACCATAGAAACCCCCAAAGAAAACAAAAAGTGGACAATACAAACTTTTTTGGAGGAGGAATTGCCCAAATTTTAAAATTTATCGGGATTCACGCACCTAGTGCAACATCATATCAACATGAAAAACCGGACACCTATAAAACAACGGTACAGACCACAAAATCCCGCGATGCAAGCAGTAATGAATGAGGAAGTAGATAGAATGCTACGAGAAGAGGTAATAGAACCCTCAAGCAGTCCGTGGAGTTCGCCGGTTGTACTCGCCAAGAAACTCGATGGTAAACATAGATTTTGCATCGATTTCCGAAAAATAGACGAACACTTCGTCAAAGATGCCTATCCACTGCCCTACATCACGGCCACCCTGGATAAACTCAAAGAGGCAAATTATGTCTCTACCCTGGACTTACGTCAGGGTTATTGGCAGATTTCTCTGACATCCGAAAGCAAACCGATCACAGCTTTCATCGTCCCCGGGAGGGGTCTGTTCCAATTTAAAGTGATGCCCTTTGGGCTACATTCCGCCTCGGCAACATTTCAAAGAATGCTAGATAGTGTATTAGGACCGAAAATGGAGCCTGATGCGTTTGCCTATATTGACGATATTGTGGTCTTAAGCAAAACTTTCCAGGAACATTTGACCCACCTCCGAGAAGTGTTCCACCGTTTGCAAGCGGCCAACTTGAAAATCAACCCGGCAAAATGCCACTTCGCAAAACCGGAATTAAAATATTCGGGACACATCGTTGGGAGAGAAGGCATTAAAACAGACCCGGAGAAAGTGGAAGCTATTTCAAAAATGACACCCCCAATAAATATAAAAGGTCTCCGCAGATTTCTAGGCGTAGCGTCCTGGTACAGAAGGTTCATTCTCGAATTTTCCAAGAAAGCAGCTGCCCTAACATCTTTGCTGAAAAAAGAGATCAAATTCAACTGGGGACCGGCGCAAGATCAGGCATTTGAGGCATTGAAAACCAGTTTAACCGAAGCACCGGCCCTTTCTTGCCCTAATTTTGAAGAGCCTTTCACGCTACAAACCGACGCCTCCGACACTGGACTTGAAGTGGCGCTGACTCAGCGGACAAATGGGCAAGAACCATGATAGCATATGCCAGCAGGATCCTAAACAACGCCGAAAGGAACTACTCGGTAACTGAGAAGGAATGTCTAGCAATAATATTTGAAATACGAAAAATGCGCATGTATTCAGAGGGCTATATATTCACAGTTATTTCAGACCTTCGCTTACTACGGTGACTGAGAAATTTGAAAAATCTGTCTCAACGATTAGCTAGATGGGTCATCGAATTACAACAATACGATTTTGATATCATATAGAGGTATAGTCTTCATTGGTTTAGATAAAGACCTGACGTTGGTTATGATAAGTTTATTCATTTGTTGAACAGTAAATATAGTACATGATAGAACGAATTCTTATAATTGACTATTATTCGATATGCATAATTAATATTAGATTGCACCTATGGTTACCACATCCACTTATCATGTAGGCGGCACCACATCTCCCTTTTTGAAAGAACGAACTTCATTCTGGCCACAAATGAAGTACATTCATCTCAAGCTAAAACTATCTATTCAAACTTAAACTAAAACTATAAACTAGACATACACAGGTATTTAGTTTAACCAATATATCTTACCCTCTCTTTGTAGAAAAAAAAATTACCAAAAAAAATTTTTTTTTTCAAAATGAGAAACATAATATTTACTGTTTATATCTGTTGATTGATAACATGCAATTGAAATGGGTTATTTACATACGATATATGATACATATAGTTATTGCGCATTAATGTCTATTCAGTATTTTACTGTTCGTTATTAGTTTGTTTTAAACGGTTTCACTCTATTTTGATGCACTTTCACCACTTTCTTATTATCTATAGTACAATTAACTTCTTCAGAGTTTACTATTGGAAAGGGACCCTTGTACCATGGATCAAATTTAGTTCTGTTTTCGTTACTTAATAGTACCAAACCACCCGGTTTAACATTTGTGGTTTTAGCTTGTTTATCGTATTCAGTTTTTCGTTTGTCCTTAGCTTTCATTAAAAATTCTCTTGCTCGTTGATGAGCTGATTGTAATCTGTATCTAACTTCTTGATAATATGCGTCAACATTGTATAAAGGATCTATTTTTCCGTCTATCAATGATTCTGGCATTTCCGCTTTTCTAGCAAAAACTAATTCAAAAGGGGTGTAGTTGTGATATGCGCTTGGTGTAGTGTTGTAAGAAAAACTGAAATATTTAACCCAATCATCCCAATCTGTTTGCGCATTATTTATATACATGCGTACATATTCATTAAGTACCCTATGGTTTCGCTCACAACCCCCTATTGTTTGACTGTGGTAGGCTGTAGAAATTTTGTGTGTTATATTTAGAAGCTTAGTTAAATGTTCTAATACTTCGTTTTTATACTCAGTACCCATATCCGTTCTGATTTCTTTCATGGGGCCGTAATTTAATATGGAATCTTTCAACAATGCTTTTGCTATAGTACCCGCTTCTTTATTTGGGATTGGTATTATAACTAAATATTTTGTTAATTCGCATTGTATCGTTATCGCGTATGAATTATTATTTGCTGTTTTTGAAAATGGACCGATCGTATCGATACAGGTAATGTCAAAAGGTTTTTGTGGTGTAAGCGTTGTTATCATTGGTTCTATTCGTTTAACTTTGTTTTTATTCAATTGACACTTCATACAAGTTTCTACATAAGCAGAAACATCGCGAGACATATTCTTCCATTTATATCGAGTTCTTAATTTCTTTAATAATCTTTTCTGTCCACAATGTCCGCCAGTAAGTGGATCATCATGATATTTTTGAATTAATGTCTGTTTATCTTGGTTGTCTGTTACTATTTTAGGAACGTCGTATAGTATTATTGATAAATTCTTTGAACATTTTTCACCAGTTTCTTTCAAATTATTTAGTGTGCACATTCTGAATAATTGAACATTTGAGTTTAATTTCTCAGTGTTCATTTTCTGTTCACCAGCCATGATTTCTAGCTTAGACAATATATTCTCTAGTGAATTATTGCCATTAGTGAGATATATTAAACACTCAGCGCTGTTTTTTCTTTTCGTTTGTATAAGCATCCTGAGATGCTCAGACTGGATTTCGCATTTAAGAATAGGTAGTTTCATAATACTAAAATTATCTGAAGTTTCGTATACCTTAGGACTTGTTAAAATATTTTTGTTTTCGACTCGGTTGATAGGCATAGATGGATGTTGTTGTTTTCTAGACATAGAGCGAGTTATCGGTAATACTTGTGTAAGTTTGATGGTCATATCTCTTAATTCATCTATTGTTATTCTCGATAAAGCGTCCGCACCTACATTGTCTTTTCCTTTTATGTACTCGATCTCGAAGTCATATTCTTCCAAATCTAGTCTCATTCTCGTTAATTTTGGTGAGGGATTTTTCATTGAAAATAAATAAACTAACGGTTTATGATCAGATTTTACCAAAAATCTCTTTCCATATAAATAAGGTCCATAGTATTTTATGGCCCAATGAATGGCTGTTAGTTCTTTTTCTATGGTGGATTTATTTGTTCCACCTTTTGTAAACGATTTAGAAGCATATGCAATAGTTAGCTCTTTGTCGTCAAAACATTGTGTTAGAACCGCACCGCAAGCTTCGTTTGATGAATCAGTTGTTAATATAAATTGCTTATCAAAATCTGGATATTGTAAAATTTTTGGATCTATCAGCGATTTTTTAAGCATCTCGAACGAACTTTGGCATTGTTCTGTCCAAAAAAATTCGGTGTTTTTCTTTGTTAATTTATTTAAAGGTTTTGATATTGCTGCAAAATTTGAAATAAATCTACGATAATAATTGCGAAATGCAACGAAGCGTTTCACTGAATCCGCATTTGTTGGTGTTGGGTATATGTTTATTATATCATATTTCGTATCGTCTGGTAGGATACCTTGATCCGTTATTTTATGACCTAGATAAGTTACTTCGCTCCGAAAGAATTTACATTTTTTAGGATTTAATTTTAAATTATATCTTCTGCATGTTTCAAATACATTTCTTAAATTTTGTAAATTATGATTTATAGAGCAACCGATGACGATTAAATCGTCCATATATAGGAATGCTTTTTCTGGAGTAATGCCCGCAAATGCAATACACATCATTCTTTGGGAACTATTTGGACTGACTTCTAACCCGAATGGTAATCTCGTGAATCTGTATGAACCAGAATTTGTGCTAAATGTTGTTAAATCGCGTGAATCTTCGTTCAATTGTATTTGATGAAAACCCGCTTTCAAATCTAATGTTGAAAACCATTTTGCTCTACCAAGCTGATCCAAAATATCATCAATTCGTGGCAATGGAAATTTATCGGCCACAAATTTTTTATTTAATTGTCTATTGTCAATGACTAGACGACATTTATTTTCTCCGGTTTTTGATTTTTTAGGTACCAGTAAAACTGGGCTATTATATGCGGCTGTAAACATGATAATTACACAGGTTTCGTATTTCTATTTGCTTATGAGCATTTCTTATTGTAACACTTCCAAATGTTGTATTTAGAATTTTTATTGATGGATCTTTCTCAGAAACGATCGTACTAGCAATAAATACTCCTGGGGCTATTCCTTTATTTAAAATAACTATGTCCTCTTCTAGTCTAATTACCTCACAACGTGGTGGTATTGTTATCAAATCTTCCTCAGGACCATTACATATTGGTAAAACAATATCTAGAAGATTAGTTCTTATAGTTATAGTCCAATTGGAATAATCTAACCGGCATTGAAACTTGGAAATGAAGTCTCGACCTAATATACCGTCAGCAGGTATAGGGAAATCTTCATTAACAATGTGAAATTCGTGTAAAATCGCGTAATCATCGACATATATCTCTGTTTTTGTGGTCCCAATTGAATTTGTGATCCCGTCTGTAACACCTTTTATATTACTAGAATTCGCTCTGTTCACAATTTGACTAGACTTTATTTTGGTTGATTTGAATAAAGAAATGTCAGCCCCCGTATCTACTAATAACACAATTGATTCATTTTCTGTCATCTTAGTTTTTACAGATACAAAATTTGAAAGTGCTAGGTCCATATTAAATATTTTCACGACCTCGCAGGACCTGCTTGAGGCTCCTGATGCTTCTCCTGATTTTGTTCAGTACCATAAGCTCTGATGTAGTTGCTATTTCTATTTCTGTAACTGTACCTTTGGTTATTGTCATTTTGTCTACCTCTGTTACTCTGAGTGTGCTGGTAGGTTGACCCCATACTTGTATTTTGATGATAATTACCTCCCCCACGGTTATTATGATAATTATATCGACCTCGTCTATTTCCTGAGTTTTGTCTTTTTGTGTAAAAAACTGTCGCTGTGTTGTTTTCCGTAGCGATATTTACGAATTTAGTCAACGCGTCCTGGCTTGTATTAAATGTACCGGCTTCCATTATTAATTTAACTTTGTCTGAGTTGGAATTTTGGCTTAAGGCTTTTACTGTAGTATTTGCTGAATATGATTCTGCAACTGCTACAGGAACACTTTCGTTTATATATGCCCTTTTCAAGCTGATCGATAGGCTTTCTACTTCCGCAGCATATTTTGCTGTATCCTTATTATTCTGTCTTGATGATAACAATTTAGCGGCTACTAAGGGTGAACTTTCACTTTTCACACCTGTTCTGGGTTTTGTTATAATTTCATTAATCGTGTCATTTTCCGTTATTAGGTCGCGTGCTTTCCCGGTCAGTCTGGTTCTCACATACGCTACTGCATTATCCGCATGACCATCTGCATTTGCTTCAAGTAATTTTAAAGCGTCTAAAAATGATTGTAGTCTATCAGCGGAACCGTCAGATTCATTTGGTAAAATTTTGCTGGCAAAATTGAAAAATTCTATTTTGGTCATAGCCATTTTGTCGATTATGACTGTATTCTTATTAAGAATAGTTTCCTCTTTTATTTCAGTATCGCTTTCAGAGTCAGATTCGTATATTTCTTTGTCTACAATTTAAGGATTTATTATTTCTGTACAAGAAGAAGGTATTTTGTAATCTACTTTCAATGTTTGGAATGCTCTTATTACCCGATCTCTTAGTTTTGTGAAAAGCATGTTAATTATTTGTCTCTGATTTAAGTCTAAGGAGTAATACAAACTGATTACGATATTAACAAATTGATTGAAATACTTTGTTAAATTGTCACGAACTTCGTCTCGAACTGTTTGACTTTTTGGTACTTGCTTTTTTAATACGCGTTTACTTTCGCTTGTTACTAAGATGCTTGAATTTGATAGCCTGTCAAGGGTGTCTTCCCAATTTGTAAAAGACATATACAAATATCAAATACACCTGTACAATTAACGCAATTACATTTCCTCCAACATTGTTGAATCAAAAATGCACATAACGGTAATATTATAATGAAATAAATAATAAATTGTTAATTTGCAACCATATGAACTCAATATAAAATATTTTTATTAATTGCTTTGCGCTTTTTATTCGTTGCACAGCATTTTACTATTCTGAATATATTACATATATATTACTAATACAATATGTATTGCGAAAATGGAGAGTCAGCTGTATTAAATTGTTCACTTACGAAAGAGTTCATCAACATCATGTGTAAATTTTAAAATTTTGAGAAATATTTCAATACGCTCACTTTATAAGCGTCTCCTACTTGTGTTCTTAGGATCATGCTTCTCGACAGATCTCGTTTTATTCCTCTCCAGTAAGCCTTCCTGACTTTCAATGTGAGGAGTGCAAGTATGAACGTAGCTATTACGTAAAGTACAATCCTTGAATCTGTGGGTACCTGGATATATTGTTGATCCGTGATGAAATTTGTGTTGACTACTCCTGTGTCTGTAACTTCGGATTGTTTGGAATTTGTAGTACCCATTTTTCTTCCAATTCGCACTATTGATTTCACTGGATAAACACTTATTATATACTCTTGAGTATTCCGTAGTCTGATTCCATGGCAGGATTCGCAGGATCGCCATATAGAGGTATAGTCTTCATTGGTTTAGATAAAGACCTGACGTTGGTTATTATAAGTTTATTTATTTGTTGAACAGTAAATATAGTACATAATAGAATGAATTCTTATAATTGACTATTATTCGATATGCATAATTGATATTAGATTGCACCTATGGTTACCACCTCCACTTATCATGTAGGCGGCACCACAATCAACTATAGAGAAGGGGCTCTTAATCGTGTAGCGGACACGTTGTCCCGCAGCCCGTTGCCCTCTGCCAAAGAAAGCTGGGATGTGTATACAACTACTCCGTTGAACCGAGACTCCTGGTTCAAAAAGAAGTTCCAGGAAGTACGAGAAAACCCCGAGAAATTTCCGGATTATCTGATTCGTAATAACAACCTATTCCGGCATTTCCGGGAGCCAAATACTGTCTCAGACGGGCAATTGATGGAACAGTGGAAACTGTGTGTACCGCCGGAAGAAAGGACAAGGTTGCTACGGGAATGCCACGACGAAAGCGTTGCAGGACATCTGGGGGTCAGCAAAACAACTACTCAGCAGCTCAAAAACTCTATTGGCCAGGGATGTTCAGGAACATCTCACAATATGTGAAGAACTACGAACCATGTGCTAGATATAAAGTATCCCAACAAGCACCCTCAGGCCTGATGCAGCCGTCCAAAGTTACCCAACCCTGGGACAGTGTTTGTATCGACTTAGCTGGACCGTTACCACGTTCTGAAGACGGGAATAGTTATTTGTTGGTGTTCCAGGACCGAATGACAAAGTGGGTAGAATGCCAAGCCATACGTACCGCCAACACAGAAACCGTAGTCCGCATATTCCGAAAAAGGGTGTTAATGAGATTTGGATGTCTGAAAATTGTCATCTCAGATAATGGTACTCAGTTCACATCCAGAAATTCCACAAAACTGCTAGAAAGTTTCGGAATACACCACCGCCTAACCCCGCCATACCACCCTCAAACCAATCCAGTAGAGAGGGTCAATAGAGTGCTCAAGACAATGGTAGCACAATTTTGCAAAATCGAAAGCCGGACCTGGGACGAGAAAATAACAGACTTGATGTTCGCAATAAACACGGCGAAACATGATTCCAGTAAGTTCACTCCCGCATTCCTGAACTATGGGAGAGAGTTGGAAGCATCATGAACTTTAATTCGTCAAGTAAATAATTCAGACCAGCGAATTGAAGAAAATTTCGATCCAGAGGACCACCAGAAATACTTGTCCCAAATGCAAGAGGTCCTACAACTAGTAAAACTGCATTTAAACAGGTCCTTTGATCAACAATGAAAACACTATGATCTCTGTCGACGCCCCTGGACACCCGCAGTAGGTGACTGGGTAATGAAGAAAGAAAGGCTCTCGGCTTAAACTCAGGGATTCGCGGCCAAGCTTGTCCCGAAATTCTCAGGACCTTACCAGGTGCAGAAAATCGAATCACCAGTGGTCGTGGTGTTGGCAGGAACCAACCTGGAGAAATCCCAAACCATCCATGTGAAGGACCTAAAAGTCTCCGATAACTAAATTTTTTTCTGTTTACAGAGCCATGGAGGATCTTCTTCGTACCCCTCCAACCCCGAACGCCTGGAGCCGGAAGCGAGGTCGCATGGAGAATAGCACAAAAATGCAAGGACTTATTCAGCACACCACCCCCCAGAAGCCCGATACTGGAACTGTATCATTATCCCCCACAGAAGACCCCTCCCGCAACTCCAGGACGTGAGATAGAGACTCAGTTAGTGCCCCCTGTAGCCCCAGTGCCATGTGAGAAAGTGACTCAGTTAGTGCACCTCAATCCCCACAAGCCCTCAAAAATTACATCTAAACCTCGAGTGAGGAAGTACCTCCGCGTTCACGAGAAGATCAGCCATGGGCCCATCACCTTTTGGAGGCAAAACCCATGGTGAAAGGAACAAAAGAATGAGGAAGAATAGTCCCCTAACCATTCTTCTCCCGAAGAAAGGGAGCTGTGCAACGAAGTGCCCTCGTTCCTTAAAAATTAATTTACTCCTCTGGTTAAAAAGAAATAACACCGACAAGGCTGAGATTCTAACGCATCAAAGTTTTGTACATCCTATGTAGAAAAAGTTGAAGCTAATAGTAGATAAGGAAATTCGTATTCAAATCACTGCCGACTGCCAGAATCTCAGGCCACCTCTGACGTTTCATTTCTTTTGACGCAAAAGCAGTATAAGAGGAGAACGGATTTCTTACGGAATGGATTGCAGAATCAACCGTCTGACTGCTGAGCCGCTCTGATTCCGATATTATTACCGACCTTACAAATTAATCCAACGCTGTTAATTTTCCGAGAATTTATTTTCATTTGTGTTATTATAAACTTCGTCCGCGCGCCGTAGGATCCGCTCCTCTACTTTGAACAAGTCCGAAGGTAAATATTCTACAATTAACTCCAGTTTCAGCTGACATCCCGTCAAACGGAAAAATTCATCATTTGCGTTGGGGAAAAGACCTGACATCCCTCCGATTAAATAGACATCCCGTAAACCGAATAATTTATTATTTGTGTTGGGGAAAAGACCTAACATCCCTCCGATTTAATAGACATCCCGTTAACCGAATAATTCATTATTTGTGTTGGGGAGAAGACCTGACATCCCTCCGATTAAATAGACATCCCGTAAACCGAATAAGTTATTATTTGTGTTGAGGAAACGACCTGACATCCCTCCGATTAAATAGACATTCCGTAAACCGAATAATTTATTATTTGTGTTGGGGGAAATACCTGATGCGTCCAGAACTCGAATATTAGCAGTGAATACGTAATATAAATTACCACGATTCGAAATCAACCTACCACCTTTGTCCACCGCGCGATGGATACTGAAGAACTATCAACGTATTTCGGCTGATTTCTTATTGCGGGTCAACGTTCCAAACGTACACTAGTTGGCGCCTCCGTTTTTTTCCCTCTAATATCATCTGTCCGAAGTGAACAAATATATCACGCGAATAGAAATTCTAATTTAAATTAGATTCTAGAACTTCCGATTGTTTAATTGTTATAAACTACTCCGACCCGGTCAAATACTTGATTTTATTAATTAAGGTGATTTTAATGAAATTGTTATTCATGTATAAAGACTAGTTCCTTCTATATATATATTTTCGAGAATTAATCCTTTCATTTAATAAACTGTATATAAATAAACATATGTGTTTTACTAATGAAATTGTTATTCATGTATAAAGACTAGTTTCTTCTATATATATATTTTCGAGAATTAATCCTTTCATTTAATAAACTGTATATAAATAAACATATGTGTTTTACTGGTGAGAAATCAATCAATTTATATCTGTCACATTTCATTCAACGGGAAATACACGACCCTGGATCACTCATCCCGGTGGTGACCCCTTTCTGCTTGTCCGTGCAACTAGAAAAACAATCTTTTACCGAGATAGGCGATAACACAAGATCTGAAATGTCCTCCCAAAGTAAGAGCTATCACACTGTGGAAATTAAAATTTGCTAACTCCGGTTTTTTACCTTATTTGTTTTATCTTCAACATCGAACATAATATGAGCTAAATTTGAGATTGAGAGGCAACTTTTAGATCAGGTTTCAACTGAATGTTAGGAAAATAAATTTGATGGAGAAAAAGTAGTATTACTATGAATATTGAGGATGATTCCATTATTGAGATGTCTGAGGGTAAGGTCTAGGGCATGTAAAGGAATACCTTTCTCAGTTTCCGAAGTAAAATCAATGTTAGGATGAATATTGTTGATGAAAAATCCAGTTATCTTGAAGTACCTTTGAAGACGGATCAAAGAACATCATCTACGTATGTAGACCAGAAGTAAATGGGTTTTTAGCTGGAGGGGAATTTATTATTATTTTTCAATGAAAGTCATGAGAATATATTCAAGCAGACTTAATGGAAATCCCATAGCTGATTACGATATACAGAACGACTGTTCCTGTTGATGCAGATGTTCATTCCTGTTAGTAGTGTCATGTTATTATATTTAGCTTAAATTCCATTATCCATGTCTTTAGTCCAGTAAATGAAGTCCAAAATCGACCTGATTATTTAATTTTTTTTCTTATGACCCGATTTTGATCTGTGAGAGCTCATTTTCTTCGTAATGATGTCTAGAACTAAGGGCGGGGGTTTATTTTTCTGACTAATTGTTTATATTGTTAATAAACGATAATTAGTGTTGAACAAATGCGTGTTTCAGAGCATTATGAGGAAAAATTGAAAAGTACAGGTTTTAAGCAAGTAATTGAATATTTTCAAGTATTAAAGTAATTGAAAAAGGTTCACAAAGCTTACTCAATGTCCATAAACAATTTGTAAATTAACAAATGAACGAAAAAATGAAATTAGGTCTGGTTATGCGATATTGGATTCGATTTCGGATATTTTTAACTCGATGAACACGAATTCGGTAATATAATTGCAATAAATTATTTATTTCATTTGTTGATAAACAATTTGTTAATTAACAAATAGATGAAATTAGGTTTATTAACAAATGAAATAAATAATTTATTGCAATTATTAAATCACCAAATTCGTGTTCATCAAGTTGAAAATGCCCGAAATCGAGTCCAAAATCGCATAACCAGGCCTAATTTAATCTTTTCGTTTATTTGTTAATTGACAAATTGTTTATTAACAGATTAAATAAGCAATTTATTGCAATTATATTACCGAATTTGTGTTCATCGAGTTGAAAATATCCGAAATCGAGCCAAAAGTCGCATAACCAGACCTAATTTCATTTTTTCGTTTATTTGTTAATTAACAAATTGCTTATTAACAAATGAAATAAACAATTTATTGCAATTATATTACCGAATTCGTGTTCATCGAGTTAGAAATATCCGAAATCGAGTCCAATATCGCATAACCAGACCTAATTTCATTTTTTCGTTTATTTGTTAATTAACAAATTGTTCATGAACATTGAGTAAGCTTTGTGAACCTTATCACTTTAACTCTTGAAAATATTCAATTACTTGCTTAAAACCTGCACTTTATAATTTTTTCTTATAATGCTCTGAGACACGCATTTGTTTAACACTAATTATTGTTTATTAACAATATAAGCAATTGGTCAGAATAATAACCCCCCGCACTTTGTTCTAGACATCATTACGAGGAAAATGAGCCCTCACAGATCAAAATCGGTTAATAAGAAAAAAAATTTAATATTAATACCTTCATTCACTGAACTACTTACTAAGATTTATACACATGTAAAGTCAATCTTATTCCCATGTAATAGATTCACTACTTGTATTCTTATTAATAAAATTATTAAAATTCTTGAGAAAATATCAAATCAGAAGAAACCTTACGTATTTGGCGCTGTATGTAGGATACGCCGAAAAGATTTTCGTCCGGATTTAAAGCTTCCAGTTCAAAGGTGAGTGGTATTCACTCTACTTGCATCGACATAATCTATCAGAAGCTAGCAAACACATTCAGTGAGGAGAGCAACTTCATCTTTTCATATTGAAAAAAATTAAGAGATCTGGGAAGCAGTCACACATCGCTGGTTTTGTAGGCAGTAATCTTAAGCAACAACAAATTAAGAGAATTCTACTGTAAGTGCTCATCCTTACAAAACTCATACATAAACTTCCCCCTGGAAATAATCATAGCAAAACATTTCTATATTTATTTCACTATTGATGCTTACTAGTGTCGTAGATAGTTTGACAGAAGAATTTATAGGTTCAATTATAATTTAGGAAAACAAAGTATCGAAATTTACTGAGGTATCAAGTCAAAATTGACCCTCATTCGATGCCAACCCCAAGCGATTAAACAGAAGCATCACAACATGTAAAAATTTCATAAAAAACTTCCGAAATGATTACAATCCAGCATATCAAATCAAAGCTATAATTCTCGGTACAATCTTGGGTGAATTGTATGATAGTGCAGCTGATCTTATTTACAGCAGAAAAGAATTGAATGGTTGGACAGTCATAAAAGGAATATCAATAGTGACGTTCAGCGATCAACGTCGTATAGATTGTCTAATTCGGTATTAGATATGCTCAAATTCAAAATTTTAATGATAGGCCCTGTAATTCATTATTTCCAAGTTCACAACAAACTACATCTAACAAAATGCCGAACCAAGTACACGGACAATCCATAAATCGACAACCTAAGTATAATGCAAATCAAAATTCTCAAATGTCACGATAAAATCGCCCTGAATCTATGGATACAACTTCAGGCAATTCCAAACATCAACCCAAATCTCCAAATTTCACATTCCAAGAATTATTCAATCAACAAATAGAAAATACTTCTGAAAATTATGAAATTGAAATTCAATCCCAAATTTAACATATTACAGATGACGTCAGATTAATGAATATAATATATCTGACAAAAGCATGTGGCAGCATTTCTACAGCCAAAAATGCATTTTTCAAAGATGCACTTTTTGAGGTAAATAAAAAAATGGGCTCGAATTGGTTTCTTAGGGGTTTTTGGGGTCGCTGAACACGAATATGATATTAAAAAAATTCCCTGAGGTCCCCTTGGACCTCCCCGGGGAGATACTAGCGTCCTGACGTCCTGGATATCCACGAAATTAATGAAAAAATTATTTTTAATATCTGTCAACTGTTCGAAAATTGATATGAAGGTTGCTAGTGATGATGACGACATGAAAAAACTCTTCTGCAATACCTGGTGTACCCTGCGTCCGGGTAACGACGTCATCTTCTAGGAATTTGCTAATTTTTCTTCATAAAAGGTAACAAATTCTAGCTCTCGGGGGTTTTTAAAGCCGCCGATCACGACTGTGACACTCACAATTTTCTGCAAATTACCTGGGGGTATTTCCGAGATACTCGAGCCCTGTGTATCTACGTCATCTTCTAGGAATTTGCACCACATTGTGAGTATCATAATCGTGATCGGTGACAATAAAAACCCCCGAGAGCCAGAACATGTTACATTCTATCCAGAAAAATTAGCAAATTCCTAGAAGATGACGTCGTTACCCGGACGCAGGGTACACCAGGTATTGCAGAAGAGTTTTTTCATGTCGTTATCATCACTATCAACCTTCATATCACCTTTCGAACAGTTGACAAACTTTAAAATTTTTTTTCAATAATTTCGTCGATATCCAGGACGTCAGGACGCTAGTATACCCCCGGGGAGGTCCAAGAACATGTTACATTCTATGGAGAAAAACTAGCAAATTCCTAGAAGATGACGTCGTCACTCGGACGCAGGGTACACCAGGTATTGCAGAAGAGTTTTTTCATGTCGTTATCATCACTAGCAACCTTCATATCACCTTTCGAACAGTTGACAAACATTAACAATTTTTTTCAATAATTTCGTCGATATCCAGGACGTCAGGACGCTAGTATACCCCCGGGGAGGTCCAAGGGGACCTCAGAGAATTTTTTTAATATCATATTCGTGTTCAGCGACCCCAAAAACCCCCAAGAAACCAATTCTAGCCCATTTTTTTATTCACCTCAAAAAGTGCATCTTTGAAAAATGCATTTTTGGCTGTAGAAATGCAACAAATTTTTGCCGCAAAACAAAAATACCGGACAAAGTTTCTAAATCACTTTCTGAATCGAATGCAGAAAATTGCAATCAATCCATCCAACTGCGCCAACTTTCCCAGGTTCAATGCTTTATTTCCTCGACTATATCAAAATCGTTAACATCTGTTTCGTATTGATTGAATGAAATGATGTCTTTCTCGCAACAATTCGCGCAATCTTCACCTTCGCAATATTTGCACAATGCAGAGCAAGGTAAACTAACTTTCTTGCAAGTGCATCTTCCGGTACATTTTTGTTTGCAATTGCAAAAAATAATTTTCGATAATTCATCTGGAGCAGCTTCTGCAGTTATTTGAATTGACATAAGGCCATTCTCAGTAACTTTCCAACACCATTGGGTTGGTTCAATATTCTCGTTGCCCATCCAAATCTGTACTTGGTAATTACACGATATATATGGTATCTCGCTACATCGTCAGTTGGCGGTAGGCTTGCAAGCTGATTTTTCCGTACGTTTTTCAAACAAATAAGACACGAATGATCGAGTTCAAGGTAAAATATTGTTTCATGTGAAAATAAATGAATAAAATTTCTTTATTCAAATCGTAGCCAAATTGTCAAAAAATAAGTAGGAATACGCATTTTCAGCATTGGATAGTTTTATTTGTTTTCTTCTGGAAAATTCGTGTTTTTTCCAAAAACCCAAAATTTGGGCTCAGGGTGAACCTCAACATGTCTATTTCAATATCTCAGCCGAATCTCGACCAATCGTGTTCGGGTTGGGCTCGAAAGTAGGGACATGGAAATGTCTTCTAGCTGTGAAAATTTCAACTTATTTCATAACATTTAACCTTGAAATTTATCGATTTTTTTGAGTTTAAAAAACTTTGACTTAGCGCCAAGTTGCCGCATTCCAAAAAAAAATGTGCAAGCTTGGAAAACAAGGTGCTCTTTGCTTCGAGTCAATAAATTGAAAATTCAATTAGTTATCGCCATTTTAAGATTTTTTGTAAATGGCCGATTGTAGCGCCCCCTCATAAGATATTCAAAAAAATCGAAAGTACATAAAAAAAAATACAAAAATGCACAATTTCTCGCCATTTACAATTCAATAAGTTGAAAAATAAAGTCAGAGGAGTTTTTGTTAGTTTTTTTGTCAAAAAAAGTGCTAAAGTGGGTCCACAGTGAGCCCAAAATATTTTAGAAACTTCTAGTTGAGCTCATTCGACGTGTTTCAATATTACCTATAATTTTCATCCAGGTGTTTTTTTCATATATGTCATACTTTTCATGTTAAACCAAAAATACGCAAAAAATGACTTTTTTGGCCATAAAAATGCTCATAACTTGAAGCGCATTGATGCAATACACATTTGACCCTCAGATTCGTGATCAGCGACCCAAAAAACATACGAAACCACTCTAAAATACCACTCCCAAGAAAAAACCGTTTTTGGCCATTTTTCACGACAGAGCGACTGGACTATATTCTAACGTACAAGACACACAAAACTATCAATTTACTGATCATGCTGATGAACCTGAAATATATATCAACTCAGAGATAATAAAAATTAATAGCTTTTGATTGGATCTACCACATATTCTTGTACCTGAAATGGATGAGTATTTTTTGAAGGATACTGGTAGTTCTAGATCATTAATGAGTGATGCATTTGCTGATAAATATTATCTCAAATTTAATAATCAGGAAGATTTTTATATTCGAACAGGACATGGAATTTCTCATCACAGTAAAATTATAACAATTCAAGCTTTCAAAATTTTCTATACTGATCAACTTGTGATATTTCATGTATTTGATTTCTCTGAATTTCACACCTGTCATTCTAAGCCAATCACACACTTTCATTTCAACAGTTACCAATGACAACCTTCAAATTTTTCGGAAATTTTTCTCCTCCTCCCAAGCTAGGCGAACAAAATTAATAAGTGGTAATTTTTTCTTGACAGCTATCATATGATCCGAAAATCAGTATGCAGGGTCAAATTTTGGTATTCAATGTATTTATCCATTTTATAATGCTAAATAAATACAAATATTTATTTACCAAATATTTCTTTCATTGAGGCTAAATATTTTTGGAATTCTGATTGGAACTCTTCTCTTCGTAATGGAGAATAACAAGGATAATGGTTATCTTCCCTTTCCACTTCTATCAGATGTCTATGTTTAATATAATAGATGTAATATTTGGAAGCAATTTTGTTCTGCTGAATTCTGGTTTTTCTTAAAAAGGATGGGATATCTTCCTCCAAAAACTTCTGGATAGCTGAGAAAAGGTTTCCTTGATGGGAATTTAATTCAGTTTTTCACATTAAACATTGCAAATACTTTAAATTTTTATGAGACATATTAATGTCCCCTATTTCAGAGCAAGATTTACGAACACCATAGGGATTAAAATTACTTTCTTGATTGTTTACTGCCATGATTTAATTATTGTGGACTAAAGAAGCACGTTTAAGAAATAGCTGTCGACGTGACGTACAGCAGGGACAATTTTGACATCACAAGCCTAAGCCTACTTGACTGTGGTTATGTTTTATTACGAATCATTAAAAGACTGCCATAGACGCCGGATATCCTTATCGTTTTTTTACAAAAACGTACTTTCCTTATATTTTAGTAGCATTAAGTTAGTTGTAGTCCAAAGATAAACGTTTGAGTCGAAAAATTGGATGCCTTCTATGTTACTAAAGTAAGAGGAACATTTTTTTTCCACAAATAATACTATCCAAAACTGGAATGTTATAGTTTCATTCAAATCATCTATTGGCATCATTTTTCACAACAAAAACTTTTCCCTCAGAGTTTAGTAATATTAAATTAAATGTAACAAAATGATGACTATTCTGTTCGAAAAACTGAATGCCCTCTATGTTACTAAAGTGAGAGGTACATTTGTTTTTTCTAGTATTATTATTCCTACCTAGTTAAACAGCTATCTAACGACTTTGTCCTGATTGAAACAAATAAACATTTGAAAATGAGAACAAAAATAGTAGTTTACCTATTAAGTGCTGAAAAGGCACTTTACACATATCTTAGGTACCACATTTATTCTACGAGGGAACGGAAAATAAATAAAAAAAGTTAATGAAAAACTTTTTCATTAAATTTTCTTACAATATTTCGAAAACGACTTATTTATCCCAATTATAACATATTTCCTTCATTTTAGTATTTAAATTATATGAAAAATAAATAACCTTAACCACACTTAATGACATTTCACACGTTTGATATAACTAAATGGTGAGCAAGGTAGAGGATATAGGTAATCTTTAGTTATGTATCTACTATCTACCTAGATTAAAAAAATTGTTTCATCTGGCATAACTAGCCTAAACTATACTATACTATGCTTTCCCTTTATTTTAGTAAATGAAATGTAGTAAAAATGAATAAAAAGGATAATTTCCACTTATATTTTTTGCATTTCGTTTCACTAAACGGTGAGGAAACTTTTTTCTGAAAGTTCAAGTATTCCCATAATTATGGATGAGAACAGTGCTTGAAGAATGAGAACTTTTGATTAATTGATTAGTTTTATTCATAAATGGAATTAACAAAATATAGATATTGAATGAACATACGTTTAATGATTTATTATAACTATCTATAATGTATACCTATTCAACGAGGCACTATTATATTACGTACTAAAAATTCAAAAAAGCATTACCTAATAAATCTATCTTACTTGATTACAACAATAGATTTCCAATATCTTAGCTAATAATTATTTGTAACATTAAAAACACAATTGTTATAAACAATACTCGCTTGGCTGTTAGAGTTGTTGTTGTTTGAAATTTGTTTGTGGAGTTCTGGTTCCGGTCCAATGCGGGATGCCACTGCCGCACTCTGGTTACCTTTTTCCACTGACTTATTTTCGCCCCTCATGGTGTTAATAATATCGTGGTGATGTTCTTTATTCATCTGCAGGTAAGGTTTGATGGATTGGCCGTTACTGTGTCCCGTTATTTTAATTAGTTGTTGCTCGCTTACTCCCCTTTGGCAAGATTGGATACAGCTTTAGCCCTTGCGGAATGGTGCGTGATCTTCACTTTCTTGGTGTCAATGCCTACTTTGAAGGCTGCTTCCTCAAACCAGGTTGACATTGTATTTTTTTCCAACAAGGCAGTTTGTGAACCAGTTAGATGAATTCCATTTAGGGTTCGGTGTTAGGAACAATCTATCAATCGTAATTGAATTACCCCGTTTCTCCATTAATTTATGAAATAGTCTAACCGGACATACTTCAGGATTTTTTCTATTTTCAATCAGCCACTTACTATCGGAGAGTTTTCTTGCTCCACCTTGTGTGGTCTTCATAAAAATGGGGTTGTACTCTATCCTGCCTGTGGAGTTGTTTTTGTTGTTGAACTCTTTAGCAAAATATTCGACTTTTGCAGCAGCTCCTTCTCCACCCCTCCAAGCCAATTCGTGTGATGCGATGTAAAAGAATTTTCTTTGTAAGCCATTCGGTGTATCTTCGTCCCATATCTTGATAATTTGTTCATAATCTTGGCTTGTTAACGCTGCTGCACTTCTCTTTCTTTTTTCTGGATCACTTTGCAGCTGCCTTCTTCTCGCATCGCGAGCTGCTCGAGCACCTTTGGATTCCACGTCGTTGAATGGATCAAATTTAATCTGATAATTTAAAAAAAAAAATGTTGAAGCTGCTTTGCGGTGGAGTTCCACATAACCCGAAACAAAACAAAAAAATAATTTTCAGCAATTTTGTATGTTTTTTTAAATCAAAGAATCTGAAAATACTTAACCTACCTTAACAACAGATTCCTTATAATTTTCAGAATTTTTATTTTCCATGTTGAAGGCATAATCTTCTAAGATTGATGCCAAAGTCGTTATAGATGAGGCTGAATCTTCAACATTGTGAGATCTTCCATTGCAAAAATCCAGAAACTGCCTCCATACGCTCAATTTTGATCTCTTTGTATTTTGGGGAGTTAAATTTGCCACTTCTATCTTTATGTTTTCAGAATTTTGACTTCCAAAACGAGCCATATTTTTGATTAAAAAGGAAAACACGTCAAATTCATAAAATTATGTCACGTTTAACAAAAACATGCGTCACCGCATGAACGTCAAAATGTAAGAGCCTGCCAACTTCATTGTTGCAAAAGTAAGTTTCAAAATGAAACATGTCAGATTTTTTAATTTTTTTTCAAATAAATTTCAGGTGTGAAATTTTCTTACCGAATCCCCCACGTCCTTGAATTATTATCCGGAAATTTTTCAAGCACTAGGGAGATTATAAGTGAAAACTATCACTGTTCAATTGGTGCAGATATCTTGAAACAGATGAATGCTAACATCAATTTCAAATTAGAACAATTATTCACCGACAAGTGCAAATTTGGATGACTGCCGAAAACTTTAATATACCCAATATTGCTAACTCTTTAGTTAGGAAATAACTTTGTATATACTATTATTATAAATTCAAAGAAACTGCCTCCATACGCTCAATTTTGACCTCTCTGTATTTTGGGGAGTTAAATTTGCCACTTCTATCTTTATGTTTTCAGAATTTTCACTTCCAAAACGAGCCATATTTTTGATTAAAAAGGAAAAAACGTCAAATTCATAAAATTATGTCACGTTTAACAAAAACATGCGTCACCGCATGAACGTCAAAATGTAAGAACCTGCCAACTTCATTGTTGCAAAAGTAAGTTTCAAAATGGAACATGTCAGATTTTTAAATTTTTTTTCAAATAAATTTCAGGTGTGAAATTTTCTTGCCGAATCCCCCGCGTCCTTGAATTATTTCCGGAAATTTTTCAAGCACTAGGGAGATTATAAGTGAAAACTATCACTGTTTAATTGGTGCAGATATCTTGAAACAGATGAATGCTTACATCAATTTCAAATCAGAACAATTATTCACCGACAAGTGCAAATTTGGATGACTGCCGAAAACATTAATATACCCAATATTGCTAACTCTTTAGTTAGGAAATAACTTTGTATATACTATTATTATAAATTCAAGAGAAAACTCCATCAGGATTACGGTTCTAGATTCTAGAACCATTAGATGTAGAAGAAATAAATATGAACTTTCTAGAAGGAATAGAACTATGTAACAGCTATTTTGATATTTCTTTGGATAACAAACTCAACAGTAACTTGAAAAAATAGCTTCAAATCACTGCAGCAGAGAAGAAAATGAAGCAATTAGAAAGCTGTGTATAGCGATATTTTCTATTGTGAGGGAATACCTCTGAGCTCCACTTACCAAGTAACGCACAAAAGAAATACTGTAGATGAGAAACCTGTTTACACTAAAAGTTATAGGTACCCTGAGATTCATCATGAAGGAGTTAATTCACAAATCAATAAGATGTTAGAACAAGGTATTACTCAACATTCAAATTTTCAATCGACTACGAAAACCAAATTCAAAATTTCAATTGGATGAGTCTGAATTCCTCAAAATAGAAGCTGAATTTTTAGGCCATCTGATTACATGTGAAGGTGTACCTCCCAACTATAACAAAATCAGAGCTATCAAACTATTTCCGATTCCGACCACTCAAAAACAAATTACAAGCTTCCTTGGGCTCCTGGGATATTATGAAATAGTTAATTAATAATTTTGCACAAGACCATTAAACATTTTCCTTAAGAAAGATTCAAAAGTTGTTTATTCCGAAAAATTCTCAGAATCTACTGATTCTTGTTAGAATCTTCTCTAAATTCACTAATATTGCAGTACCCAGATATTGAAAAAACGATTAAATCTCACAACAGATGCCAGTAACTTTGCTGTTGGAGCCATATTGTTTCAAGGTAATACACCCAATCATTCACTCGTCTTATGCATAAAAAACTTTAAAGGAGAGTGGAAGTAAATATTCAACAATAGAAAAAGAACTATTGGCTATTGTCTGGGCGTGCGAATACTTCCGACCATACTTTACGGGCGGAAATTCACTATTTATACTGATCACAGACAATTGCAGTTGCTTTTCACCCTTGAGGAACCGTACAATAAATTAGTACGGTGGAGATTGAGCCTGAGGTATTTGATTATAATATCATACACAAACCTGGAAAACGCACTGTCAATGCGGATGCGCTTCCAAGTATTCAAATTAAAGCACTTGAAAAATCAAGCACTTATAATGAACTTGGAGACTCAAACCGGGAAATTATAGATTTCCTGTTATCACTTGAAGATAAAATGGAGCAATCCTATAGTTATAAGCAGTTAACTCAAAGAAACCTGATAAACAACAAATCTTGTATGATTTGATATCTAGTACTAATATTCCAAGTACATCTCTTCGTTGTAGTAATCAGACAAATTTCTGAACAAGTGAAGAGAACAAACAGATAAAAATACTACGTGACATCCAACTCACACCACCTAATGTTACTAATGAAGCTAACATACTAGAAAAACCAAGTACAATTCATTCTGAAAATGGTCAATCTGGAAAATATAGAAATAGAAAATAACTAAAAAAAATAAGATACTTATATTAGAATTATTGTTAGAATTTACAATGCCCGGAAAACCTTTCTTATATACTTTAGAGATGAACTGCAATATGCAGGATTCAATGAACTATATGAGTTCTTTCATCGGAAAGGCTTAAAACTAATAATACGTACAACACTAATTAACTCAATTAAAGAAAAAGTGGAACAGATGATGGCTGTAACGTTTCAAGATGGAGGGGAATGTGATCATAGAGGTATTCATGAACATATGAAGATCTACGTAGAAATAATTACTGGCCTTCTATGAAACCAGTGGTAATACATCACGAGTTCTGGACCGGGAGCTACATCATCGACAGGATGTTGGGTACGCAGCTTCGGATGTGATGTTACCGATCTGCAAAATTCAAAAGTGATCATCGAACTTACGATGATCGAAGAACTCTCAATCACAGAGGTCAGGGTCATAGAATGTGAGGTTAGTCAGATGTGACGTCACCGGCCCCCGGAATTCAAACGTGATCATAGAGCTTACGATGATCACTGAACTCTAGATCATGGAGCTGAATGTGATAGAATGTGAGGTTGGTCTGTAGAATATGTGTAATGTTACGTCATGACTGCTGTATGATCTGTCACGGCGTCTGTATGTCAACCTATGAGTTCTGAAATATCACGGCAGGTGATACTCTCATGACTGACGTAGAAACTGTCATGACGCGGGTGTAGAGACTGTCATGGCGGATGTATCAACTTCCGTATGAACGATGAAATAGATGGTTCACCTGTACATACACTCATTCGAATATGTGAATTCGAATATGTGAATTCGAAACTGGAATCAAATAAACTTGAAAATGTAACATCTATTTTGATCGATTCAATATTTGGGATTCCTAGAAACGCTCTGTATAAAAGACCGAATCGATATTTCAGATTTTCTTAGTTAATAAGGTAGATATTATCCATTTGTTTAAAATTCTAATAATACGTGCCAAACGTTATTATCTTTTATTTCGGTTCATGTGTACATACAAAATACACACACTCATTAGAATATGTGAATTCGGAACATAAATCGAATAAACTTGGAAATGTAACATCTATTTTGATTAATTTGATATTCGGAATTCCTAGAAACGTTCTGTATAAAGATAGAACGAATATATCAAACTTTCAGTAATTTGAGTTCATATCGTCCATTTGATTAAAATTCTGATTAATACATCCCAAACGTTATTACGTTCATCTCGGTTCAACTGTACATAAAAAATACACACTCACTTGAAAATGCAACATCTATTCTGAATAACTCAATATTTGGAATCTCTAGAAACGCTCTCTGTAGAAACGATAGAACGAATATTCCAAATTTTCTTATTAACTTAGGTATTGAAGTAGCGTTTAAAACGCAGAATATTTCGGAACGATCGACTTTTATCGTTTTTCACGATTGACAATCAATATCTGAATCAATCTATTTCGAAATGTAGACTGCGATTTTTCAAGGAAACCCGTCGAACAACTACCGAGAAGGTGTTATGCTGGTCTAATGCAAATGCTCTAGTAAACAAATTAAAAAAAATCTCTAGTTTTATAATTCGAGGAATGTAATCATTTGTACTGAATACAATCCGTTGTATTTCGGTAATCATAACGAAGAAACATGTATGTGTATATTCAGAATGAGAATGTGAATTCGGAATTGAAATCAAGTAAACTTGAAGTATTCGGAATTTGGAATCCCAAGAAACACTCTGTATAAAACGATCGAACGAATATTTGGAATTTTCTTAGTAACCTAGGTACATATCGTCCATTTGATAAAATTTATGGTAATACGTCCCAAATGTAATTTCGCTTATCTGTGTGAGCGAACAGAGCAAATATCTTAGATTTCCCATAATGAATTGCAACCTTTTCGATATCAATCGATAATCAAAAATGTAAGTTTTGAAAATGTGAATTCGGAATTGAAATCAAATTAACGTGGAAATGTAACATCTCTTTTGATTAATTTAATATTTGGAATTTGCTGAAAACGCTCTGTACAGACCTTAGAACGAATATTTTGTTAGTAACTAAATGCAGAATAATTCAAAGCGATCGATTTTTTGTTGGCCCATATCTGAATCAATCTAGTTCGAGATGTCGATTTTTCGATATTTCGTAAGCTCACCCCTATGAGCTTTAAATTTATAATACTTGAAACTATCCAATCCGCTCAACATACTTTTATAAAACATGATATGATTCATCGAAACAAACGATTTTTATCGCTTTTCATGATTGTCAACATTCTCTGAATCAATCTAGAAATAAAACAAATGCATTACTTGAGTCAGTATTATCCTACTCAGAAATTATGAGTCAGCAGTGATATGTAATGAATTTATATCTATTAGTTAATCTAATGTCTAGCTCCGAGTAGCACGTGTTTTATTTTGCTCCGTAAAATTTCAAACTCGATAGTTTAAAACGTTTGAAACTAAGTTAATTCCTGTAGTAAATATTAGTGTTTATAACTGAGGAGTGGAAGATGCCTTTCAACCGAGAACACCAGGAGGATATGAAGGAAATTATTAACAAAGTAATTGTTGGAATCATACAGTTAATATCCAACAAAAACTACGAACAAATGAATCCAAACAAAAAATCGTTAACGACGTCAACAAACTAAAAGTTGTAGAAATATAAATGCAAGAAAGTATACAGGCTCTGCAACAACACTCAAAGAGTGCATCTATCAGAATATTTGGGGTACAAGAAACCACAAGTAAGATACTAAGGAGGAAGTAACAGAAGTTATAAGGAATAAACTGCAAGTAAGTATTATAATTCATGAAGATCTGGAGACATGCTTCAGAATAGAGAAGATAAAAAACGGAAAAAGACCAATACTAGCAACACTAGTTAGATTCAACAAGAAGATGCTAATTCATCAGAACAAAAAGAACTCACAACGTAGTGTAATACTTATCACTGATGATCAGCAAACAAAAAATTTAATGAAAAGGGCAATGGAACAAGCAGGAAAAAGAAATGTCTGGTGTATAGGGGACAATCTCTGCCAAAATTGGAGAAATCAAGCGTATAATAAAAACGGAAAGACACGCCTGGAACTGCAAGTTGTCGAAAAAAGGGGATTTGTTTTTAAATCTGAGATTCGAGGGAGCAAAATTGATCTTGAGGAAACCATTCTATATAATTTTTGTCATCATATCCTTATTACTTATTATATGAATAATCTTGCTCTTAGTCTCTTTTTCTATTAGTATATGTTTTTCTCTTTTTGATAATTTAAATGTTCAATATAGATACAGCGTTTGATACTCTTGAACAATATAATTATGGTGTGAATGATACGGAGTGTATGAACTTTGAACAGGTGGTGAATCACCTAGATGAAGAAAATAATATACACAGACGGCTAGACCTTTGGCAGAGTATTCGCGCATGCGTGGTGGGCACCCCTGTATTACCTGCCGGGTAGATGGTTAGGGTGTGGTCTCGCCTCTAACCTCTAGGTGTTACCGGGTAGACGGCCAGGGTGTGGTCTCTGACCGCTAGGGGCCCTTCTGCTATGGTTGTATGATGGAGACCGAGTAGTGGTAATCAGCCTGTATATACAAGATCGTTCAAGGTAGACAGCAAGCAATATGTGAGGTTAGGGAGAACTTCAATGTAAAGCAGCATCAAAATATTTTTCTACACAAGGGAATCGAACCCGAGAAATGAAATCCAAAGCCAGCTCCTTAACCGCTCAGCTATGGAGGAATTGAGAACAAGCGATTTTAATGTTGTAGATATAACCGCAGGGTATCCGGTCTGAGTGATAAGTGCGAGTATATTGCAGTCTAAATGATGCAGGTAATTTGTTTTTACATGACGTCAGTCATGCAGGTATCTGAACATGCGGGGGACGAAGTGTCGGAGCCTACAGCGAGGTATGGAATGTGAGGCTGCTTCTTCATAGCGTCAGTCCTAGGGTTTTGAAATAGTGTTGTTTGTACATGTCGTCAGTCACGTGATTTTTGAAAGAGACCGGGGCTTCATCGAGGTATCATGGGAGGGCTGCTGCTCCTTCATCGGAGTGGGTGTATAGATGGAATGTTATACAGTACGGAAATGATATCTTCTGCATCTCTCTCAAACGCGATGTTTATAAGGAAATTACTTTCGAAAACGTTTATTAAAGCTGTCTGTATCTTATTTGATTGCTATATTACAAAATGCGATTTCAATCATCTTAAACATATAGATATATGGATATTATTTTTAGTATACAAAATGGAGTTGGGGGACTTCAATGGGGTATGGAATGTGAGGTTATACAGATTGTTTATGTATGACGTTAGTCATGTGAATTTGAATGAAGCTGGCGCGGTCTTCAACGAGACAGGTGTGTATGTGAGGTTATACAGAGTGTGCAGGTATAATTATGTCTATCACTCAGGTCTTCAGCGAGGTATCCACCTTGCAGGAGTCTTCAATGAAATGTGGGGTTGTTTGTACATGCCGTTAGTCGCAGGGGTTTTGTCTGAGTTATAATGATATCGATCGCGGCGCATTGTCTGCCCCCCCACAAGTCTTCAATAAGGGGTCATAACATCTAACATGCGATAGTTTACAGAAAATGCTGCTTCTCATAATAGCGATATTATGAAGCGTTTGCAGAAATAACTATTGAATCATCTAAGGACTTTTTGCTTGATTAATACTAGCGAGTACAATATTCGTTATAATATTATAAGTATGCATCATTAGCTTACTTGTGCGATAAGGTTGTGCTAAATCATGTCCAACAGCAATGTATTCAACTTGGAATTATCGTAATGATGCGCGATCCTTCAATGTTAAAGTAGTTTCATAAGTTATCCGAAAGTAATATGAATATATTAAATCTTTTTCCAAAATTAGTTCCGAAGTAAACATAATTCGCTATAATATTCATTCATGTATGTTTCATAAATTATCCGGTATAAATCAAATAAGTTTATGCCAAATTTGTGGCAGGTTGAACAATATCCACTATCATATTTTGCGGTAGAGCTACAGCTGGTTCGAGAGATAAGGAAGTTACGCCGATCACCTTCAAACGCGATGAGAATACTTTATTTCAAATCAAACATATTGTATGTATATATTCGAATCATATTGATTGTAAATCGCATAATATGACCTGAAATCTAGCTGCTGCTGGGTGTAGCCCAATACCTATACAGAATCTAGACGAAGCGGTGTTACGCATCACGATGATTATTCGAACTGTCTGTACAGCTCTATTGCTATATAACAAAATACATTTTTAATCATCTTAAACATATAGATGTGCTAATATAATTTTTCGGTATGCAAAAAATATACTAATAAAACATTTTCATCCACACATTTCTTCGTAGGAACAGACAGACAGACGGACAGTTAGCTTTTATAAAATTCAATCAAATTCAATGGAAACATATATACGGAGGAGTTTTATGGAGATCGAGCTCGTTTCCCCAACCACCCAAGAGGTAGAACTATGATGAGGAATAGATGTGGATAATAATAATAATCATATGAATATCTTCATAAGCGCTAATCTATATGACATTCAAACATATGCTTCATTAAAGTCTGAATATTGAGTAGAGCTATAGTATCTTCATAAGCGATCTTTATCAACATTCAGACACTTGTTTAGCACGTGATTCAACAGCCTATGACGTCATCATCGTTCACGAACTATGATGGGCTGATGAGGAATAAAATACTAATAATAATAATATAAATATCTCCATTAGCAATCTATACTATTTTCCTTCACAAGCACGATTTTTACAAACTCCATACGTTAAAGCGTTTATATGTATATATATATATATATATATATATGTTTCTTCTTAGGTTCTCGCGGACGTAATGTGTAGAACTGGATTCTCGGGTATTGATCCGCGTTGTGTGGTTTCGGTCCTCAGAAGGACCAATTTCACGACGTTTCGGCAAAGTCGCATTTGCCATCTTCAGGTGATTCGACCGTAGAGTCTGGAAGTTCGCCTAGATTTTCCAGACTCTACGGTCGAATCACCTGAAGATGGCAAATGCGACTTTGCCGAAACGTCGTGAAATTGGTCCTTCTGAGGACCGAAACCACACAACGCGGATCAATACCCGAGAATCCAGTTCTACATATATATATATATATATATATATATATATATATATATATATATATATATATATATATATATATATTAGTTAAAAACATGTAGACAAACAGTCGCGTAAAAGTTATAATGATAAACACATTTTTTTTCACGGGTTTACATAATCATTTCATTATCGAAAATTTATTGAATATCATTCCAATAACTAAGTGTTGAATGTACTTATATTCAAACTAATCGAGGGAAAAATAAATTCCTATTAGATTCTAATAATGAGAAATGAATATATTGTAACTACATGTGAATAGATATCAATAATAATATTGCAGCTACATCTAAATGTAAATGAAACATCAATCAATCAGCTTCAACGATTTGTTAGGTTATTTATTATTTTCATAGCCGTTGTTCTGAATGCGACAACTTTATCGGCTTCTGCACTCGAGATAAGAGAGAATGAAGTTACCGCAAACTGCCTGATAACTACTACATATTATAATAATTGAAAAGATAACATAATAACCTGAATCACTTTTTCGAGGAATATTATATGCAAACAAGTGATAAAACAAAAGTATATTTATATTTATTAATTAGATAGTAACATAAATTTTTTGTTTCCAACTCTGAAGCGATATTTATAAGTTAGATTACAATCCTGATGGGTTGGTCCAGGGGACTGTACTTTACCAAACGGCTCATTCATTAGTGTGATGTCTTGCGGGACAGTGAGAGAAAATAAAATACCAAAAATAATAATAATAACATTTATTTAGAAAAATACATTTTGATAGTACATCATTTAGAATTAAAATAATAACATTATGATTCATGGTTCTTCACACTAAACTCCGAACTGATCCTGTAATTGGAGAATACTCCATTATACGATCGTTAATGATGATGCAATGAGCCCTGGTGTTTTTGGGGAAATTAAGGAAACTTTCCATCTCTAGTTTGACGTCAACTGTTGATGACTTTATAGCATCGTTTTGTTTTGAACAGTCAATCACAAAAATTGCTCTATTCTTGAATGCTATATAATCTAACATGGGTTCGCTTATTATTTTATTTGAAAATGATTTCTGGAAATCATAGTACATCTGGTATGCTTCCACGTATTGCTGGTCGGTGAAATTCAATTTCATTGCTTCATATGAATAACACTCTGAATTCAAGTATAATTTTACATTTAGCAAGTTTATATTATCGAAATATGCACTGTGCTTAACAGGATTATTTTTTCGATCAGTTTGGAAAGCTAAAATCACATATCTGGGTCGTTCCAAATTCATTGATGTTTTAACAGCCCAAATGTCGCGAGTGCTCTCCTTCATCAACGGATTTTCATGCAGATCCCAGCTGCGAGATGGAATCAAAATAGGTTTCTCAGCACTCAAATTCTCCAACATTTGAAATTTAACCTGATCACTTGGAAACACATGTCGCACTTTTAATGCTATCGTCTCCACATTTATTTCAGCCGTTTTCGTGCCTGTGTTATTAGTATAGCAATCGTTATCGGTTCGAGACCTTATCAAGCGCAGCTCATGTTTTCCACTCAAGACTTTGTTATAGTCAATGAATAGGCCTAGTAGAAAATTCAACGGTATCCATAAATTGATTTTATTATTGTAGACTGAACTCAATGCATCCTTAAATGACCATCCAGAAATAGCTAGAGGTATAGATTCATGTTTGGCATATGTTAGATAAGCTCTGATGGTGCTGACAATACCAGGATCACGTACTTTGTCTATCTCTTTTCCGTTCAATTCATAACTAATATATTCGAAGAGAAACGCTCCGAAATTATTCGTTAGTTTACATTCACCATCACCACTTGCTTCTGGCTGGAATTCTGCCTCGATGAATAAAGCAGACGATGCCAAATCTACCAACACATCTTGTTGATTGATTAATATCTCAATTTCATCGCTGTTGCCAAAAGATGTTGTGTGTGGATAGTAGGTATGAGTTTCTTCCCGGATGATGTCTTCAATGAAGTTTGGCTCGTTGAATATTTGAAGTTTTTCCGACATTGTAACCAAGGGGACTTCAAAAAATTTATATTTTCCAATGACAGTGATGCAGAAGCAACCTTCTCCTTCTTCAATGACAGTGATGCAGAAGCAACCTTCCCCCTCGAGCTCGTTGTAGATGATGACTGATGACCACTATGGAGATGTCTTTTATTGCTAAAATCCAAACCCATGTTCTCAAGTGATGGCTACTGCAACCTTGAATTCCTTTCATATAATGAGTGGTAGTGAGTATTGGATTATTATTTATTGTTGTGAGCCATAATCCCTAGCGATCTTTTTCAATTCCAATCGTATAATAATTTCTTCTCCACGAAAATTTACCGGTTTCTAATTCTGATCTAAAATATTCAGCGTGGTGTTATCGAAGGACGTCTTGCTGATGACCGGTAGATAAATAAGATTCTTCGGCTCTATATCAATGGAAAACCCAGGTGGTACAAGAGGTGAGAACTCATATATCGTTTGAGCTATCTTCTTGTTATAATATGCTCCTCCGGTTAAGTTACACTCTACTTGTATAGTTTGAACTTTGATTATGTTTATAGGTCGATCAGATACGTGTAGTTCACGAGATGTCAATTTCTTTTTGCTGAATCCCGACAGTTCGCTTATACTATTTTTAGGAATAAAATTCACTTTAAAATCACTCTTCAGCTCTGGGTGTAGAGTGTTGTTGTTAGATTTTATTGATAATTTCCGGTCACGCTCTTCTTGCTTCACTCCTATCCCACAAACTGTACTTTGTATGAAATCTTCGATGTCTGTCAACTCGTAGGACCCCGTAGATATAGTAACTACTTTTTCCTCACCCTTCACATCTTCATAATAAAATTTATTAAAACCTTCTTCAATGTTCGGGATGCTATTGTACGTATGCAAACCAACAAGTGCGATATAATAATATGAATGAGGATCTAGTTCTATAGGTGGGTGAGAATCTACAGATAAGCGGGAGCTCTTACCCGTGATAGTGAACGTCTGAGACATGATTGATGATAACTTCATCAACAATCTATTTATATACTAATAAAATGCAACGTTAGTCGACCACAACTGAAGAGTTAGAGAGGAATTCCAAATATAACTGGCTACAATTATAAGTGTTATATTGCATGAAATATCGTGTTGACTGCAAGCTTTATCGAATGACTTGATACCTTGGATTTCCTCAATCGTTCTTCTAGTTTTGCCCCTGGTATTGATTTGGAGTTCAAATGGGAGCTTGTTTATAAGCGTATTGGGAACACCTTCTCCTACGTACGCTTCCATACAGACTGATGAGAATTCAAGATTGCACTGTTATTTGAAGAGGGGAAAGACCAAAGATCTCAAAATAATTTTTTTATTAATTTTCTCAATACAAAAGACTTAAGTATAATCTTAACAATATATGTTTCAAATATCTCAATTTTGACTCTCGATTCATCGTCCTAGTCGTATTGCATATTCCTGGGTTTACGTCTTTCCACTTATATTGAAGTCCTTTTATGTATGTTCGACGCTGGTAAAAGTTCTTTCTTCTGTGCTCATGAAGCTCATGCAAAACTTGTTCTCTACTCATCTTATCAATGTGGAAATCTAGTGTAGAATTAATTTTTTGGGTATATTCACAGGATTTGGAGATATACGTTCCACAGAGCCCTGCTTTGTTGTTGTGGATGATGAGGGTCTCTTCTTAGAAGGTTTCACAGATGTCATCCGTCGTTCTAACGCCTCCACTTTACTAGTAATGTCATTTAGACGCATGTTCACACTGTTAAATGTGTTATTGATCTCTTTCAATTCATTTCTGTTTTCCCTCACACTATCACTGATTGTTTTATACTCTGATTTTATATAGATCCCCATTCCATTATATTTATTCTCAATGTCCATCAGATGTTTATCAATGTTGAGAATAACCTTCTCATTCGTTAAGTTATGTTCATCCAGATCCTTGTTGATGTCTTTGATCAAATTATCAACCCTAACATTGAAGGTATCTTTGAGACTTGTTTCCGTTTTCAGATTCAGTTTGTGTGTTAATTTATCAACATATACTTCATTTGCAACATCTCCATCATCATTCGCTGATTTTACGTTGCACAATCTACGATTTTCCATATCATAACTTCCATCGCTCGTTAGGAATAATCCTTGTCCGTGAACTTGTTTGAAATTATTATTAAATACATTTGTATCATATATCCACATGGAAGAGGAGGCTCTGCCAAACTTATCCATTGAAACCATCTTTATAACTGATGAATTTGTCTTACACCTGGTTTTTGTTCAATTACCCCTGCCTCTATCAATTCTTCTATTATAGAGATTATCTCGTTGTGATGATTATGGTTACCTGCATGCGAGGATGCAACAAGAAGTCTCAGTCTATCAACAATTTCTTTAACGTCATCCCAATAAACATATTCGATAGGTTTCTCGTTATATTCAAGCATTTCATTTTTGATATATGCACTTCCAGTGTATGTTTTGGCTCTGGGTATTTTCATGGAATTAATCAAAGGTTTCAGTACATGTTTGTATTTCACTGTGTATCTTATTCGATCAGCTAGATCGTTATTACGTCTATGGGCACTAGTCATTTCCATCATTTGACTGTAATTTTTCCCATTTTCCACAGTGTAAGTATCAGGTAGAACATCTTTGTAAAATATCAAATTATACAGTCCTGTGGTACCCTTGAACGGAGTACCCTTGATAATTATATTACTCTCACTATCAATTTCTATAGGTTGATTACCCATGAACCATTTGTCTAAAGTTGAATTATATTGTAATCCCATTCTATCATCGTATTTCTTGACATCATCATCCAATAGGAATCCTTCCAAGTAATAACGTGCTAATGTGGGGTATTGTTGCAGAAACTCCTCTGTAGCCTCTGCATTATCTTTCTTATGTTTTCTGAATTCTTCACGAATCTGATCGATAGTAGGTTCGAGGGTAAACACATCTTCCTCAGTATTTTGGGGGTTATATACGAACTCTTCCCCTTCAGTTACAATATTTGGGATTGGTATGTTCTCCATTTGTGTTGCTGTAAAAACAATACTTTTAGGTTTAACCAACGAATTTTGTTTGATTATTTCAGCATTTCTCGCAATTTCCTCCAGAGGTTTAGATACATTCCTGAACATATTATCTAAAATCTCATCATTTTCAGCTTTACCCAATTTCACAGCCATATATTTTTTCCTCACAACGTTTGCTAACTCCCAAATTTGTTTCTTCAATTGTTGTTTTTCCTTTAGCATGTTACTCACACCCACGTCCATGCTGAGCGGGTTGTCTATTCCAAATGAAAGTATATATACATGTTAGATGTATATATAACTATCAAAACCCTTGCGATAACGTCCTTTATTCATATCACAGTCTTTGTTTATCATAAGGAATCCATATTTATCTTTCCAACATACGCTACATATCTCTTTGAATTTTTCGAGTGACATGTCGGTACTTACATGATCGGTGAATATATGTTTCAAATTGAGCTCATCCTGTTTGAAAATAATCAAGCAATTGGCATTGTCGCGCAATCCATGTTTTGGACATTTAGCAAAAGACTGGCAAAGATAGAAACTGTCAATTGAGTTGTGTCTCCCTCTTGAAAAATAAGGACGAATTTTCTGCTGTTTCTCAAACATCACGTCATCGAATATTATGATTGAATCAGGCCTCGCTTCTGTGGGGTCTATGACCTCATCACTTTCGGTACAAGGAAAATATCCAAGCTCCTCAATTTTCTTCAATGTCTCCTTTAGTAACTGGTATTTTGGTTGGTGTAAAGACTTTGAATCTATGTACACGTTTTCAAATTTCAGGCCGTTAGCATCTAACAATAGAGATAACATCACATTTGTTTTCCCACAATTACTTGGACCACAGATTATTGTTCGTAGAGTATTAGGCAGCAAAGAGCTGTGACGTTGTGGTTGTTCAACATTCTCATTATTTGACCCTAAGTTCATAATACTCAACGAGTCTTTTTGCTTAACAATCTTCATCATGCCTGAAGGCGAATCGAAATCATACTGGAACATATATTAATAAGCATTCGTTTATATACTAGATGATGATGTTATATTGTGTATGTCTGATCACGCGGTTAGGTACTTCTACGCTTCTCTCTCATAATCAGGTATCAAATACATGTTAAATAGGTATGAATGTTGAAACACGTGTCTGAAACACGTGTCTGAGTGCTGAAACACGTGTCTGAATGCTGAAACACGTGAGTAGATGTGCTGCACCGGTTCGGGAGCAAAATCACCCTTTTTTGCATGTAAATCTCCATAAGGAAATCTAAGGTTCATTTTACCGAAAACTGACCATCCCAAGGTCATCCACAATCGCGCATGCGCAGTCATAGAAGTATACGGTTCACCAATCGATGGTCTATTTTTTGGTAATCTATGGTGCACCCGACTATGCTCTATGGTTCATCAATCGATGGACAGGTAGGCTATGGTTTGGTGATCTATGATTCCTCCAACTATGGTCTGGTAAATCTATGTTTTTTCCAATCTTCAGTCTGTGAACTAGTCATCTGTGTACTCGCATTCTACTGAAATGAATATTTTGTTATCCTACACCGGATTCGAACCCGAGAAATTAATTCCAAAGTTAGGTGGCTTAACCGCCCAGCTATGGAGGACTTGAATTAATCAATTTAAATGTAGTATTCAACCTGAGTCACTTCTACTAGAATGAATTTTGTACTTCACCAGATTGGAACCCGAGAAATAAATTCTAAAGTCAACGCTTTAACCGCTCAGCTATGAAGGACTTGAGAATGAGTGATTTTAATGTAGTATATATAATCTGAGTCAACTCTACTGAAAAATTAATTTTGTCCTACACCAGATTCGAACCCGGGAAACAAATTCCAAAATCGGCTCCTTAACCGCTGAGCTATAGAGGACATGATAACAATCGTCTTTAATGTAGTAGATATAGCTCCGGTGCACCCTAGGTTTGTCACGTGGGTCTAGCCTAATGTCACCTGTTTCATCTTGATTATAGGTAAAGGTGAGCCTAACCTCATCCATAATAAGTTTAAATCGAAAGAATGTGATTTGTGTGTCACACAATTAGTTTGAAAGTTGAAAATAGTGATTTGCACATGTTTTAACGCGTGATTCATCATTCCAACACGTGCTTCAATATTCAGACACGTGTTCAGACACGTGCTTCAATATTCAGACACGTGCTTCAACATTCAGACACGTGTTCAGACACGTGTTCCAACATTCAGACACGTGCTCACCCTAACCTCAATTTTGAACGGAACCCCTGTGACGGTGACGTCATCATCATAGTTTACGAACTATGATGCTCGGACACGTGCTTACACTAACCTCAATAGTAGGGGAAGACTTCCTCCGCGGAAGTGGTCAGCCATTGTTCAGATTGATTTGATAAGTTTATTCTCTCTCTTCGATATTCGACATTCATCAATATGAGGTTCATTGTGATAGATGTACAAGGCTTCAAAGTGCCTGAATTTAGAATAAAAGAAATGTGTATTACGAATGGAAAACAATCAAGTCACTACCTATTCAATTATCCCAAACCATATAGCGAGCTAGATGAAAACTGTAAGAGACAAATTCGATATCTCGAGAGGAATCATCATTGTATTCCATATGTTAGTGGGTTTATCAAGAATAGGGAACTGAAGAATATTTTGAAAAAACATACAGTTGAGATGAATATCGATCGTATATATGTTAGAGGAAAAGAAAAATCGAAAGCTATAAGTCAACTTTTGGAAGAAATTAATGGAGGATCGATAGTTGTTATAGATTTAGAAAATGATGTCAACTGTCCAAAACTGATAATGGGTGAACCTCTTTGTTTGAACAATCATACTTCAAATAATTGTTACTGTGCTGTGAATAATAGCTTACATATTCATAATTATCTTATCAATTTACTACCATTGTAAACCGATGATAATAAATGATATAAATAATAGGTTGATTTTTTATTTCCCTCAGTCTATATCCTGAACTCATATGAGAAACAAAATGATGAAGCTTTGTGGAATTTGTAATAAAAAAGAGATTAATACAAGTTTTATCCCTTGTAAACATAGATTGTATTGTTCAGAGTGTATATTCAATTTAAAGATTATATACTGCTTTGAGTGTGCTGATAAGAGAAAAATAATATCGAAAATATCTATAGATAACTATCGTGGTATTGTGTTCCATCCCTACTCTTCTCCAGGATAATTAAATAGATGTAATGTTAGAAATATATCATTATGAAAAATGTATTCATATAGTATGTTACTTGTACAGTTTGTGTTAACTCTAACCTTACTTCTTGGAACTTTCTCATCGAATATAATATTATATAAGTCTACATTTAATTCTGATAATGGAAGTGCATCATTCAATCATAATTTAAATCGAAGTGATTCCATTCATTTAGAATATGAAAATTTGAATCAACAAAGACCTACCTTTACTATTTTCGCATCGAGGAAAAATCATTCTCCACATCATAGAGTTTCTACCCACCCTGAAACTCTATCCAGAGAAGAAGAAGTGAGAAATGATTATGAACATCGTATATCTTTTATAAATGTTCAACTCACAACTTGTAAAAGTAGATTGAAAAATTTAACCTTGGAATTATTGGATGTGAATAGTAAATATATATTAGAACGTATATATATCGAGAAATATTGTGAAAGTTCTCCTACCGCCACTACCATTTCTACAAACATAGATGCTACCATTTCTACAAACATAGATGCCCCCGCTAATAATCTTCTGCAAGAGTGTAGATCAGATTTATCTACATGTGTTGCAAACAATCTCGGATTGAAATTTGAATCAGATACTTGGGCATCTAAATATTATGAATGTAATAAAACGAAATCATCCAGTTTGAATATAGTTGACAAAGATAGAAGTGATGTTCTACCTGAACCTGTCCTATCTGAACCGTTAAATATTTCAATAAAAAATTTAGAGTGGAATTATATGAGCTGTTACCAAGAGCTGCATCGAACAAAAACTAAATTATCAAATTGCATGTTGGAAGCAAAATTAATTCAACCCGCATCATGAAGAATGATATTCAAGAAGAAATTGGATGATCATATAAATAATTTGAATTTTCTTAAAAACGTACCCAATTATACATATATTACAATCATATAACTCATACGTCTAATTATCTGAAAATAAGTAACTAAGAAAACCAAATATTATATGTTATATAAAATAATTATCATAATAAAAATATAGATAAGGCATATTTATAAGTAATATACAATATTTAATATAAAACTAATCGTTTTCTTCCTCCTCCACCTCTGGAATAGAATGATATCCCTAAGGTAACGTTTTATAATTTTCAATAATATAGCGTTTATTATCACAAGCGCTTAAAACAATTTCATTTTGCTCAATAGTGTAAATATTATGATTATGAGATCTAATTAATTTTTGGGTTTTATTATCGAATTATCAGAATAGACTGATTCGTTAATTTTCAAAATATATAATTTTCCAGTATATTTACAAGATTGAATAAAGTAGGTTCATATATATCGAATTAACCAAGAATTAAACAGTTTCAAACAGTTATTGAACAGCTTGAGAACAGCTTAAAACAGCTATTAAACAGCTTCAAACAGGTATTGAACAGCTTCAAACATCTATTGAATAGTTTCTCATTAGTTTTTTCTTTTACAAAAATAGTTTATAGATGTATAAAATTATCAAAACACTTTCTATATCTTCCTTTATCAATAGCATCATCTTTAACAATACATAAAAATTCATATGGTTCCTTCCAACAGTACGAACATATATTTTTGAATTCATCAAAAGTCATATCAGTCCCCACGTTATCATTATATATATGCTTTAAATTTAGATCGTCTTGTGCAATAGAATAATATGAATGAGCATCTAGTTCTATTGAGTGATACGTGCTCCGAAATTCAAACACGTGTTTAACACATGCTTTAATATTCAGACACGTGCTTCAACATTCAGACGTGTGCTTCAACATTTATACACGTGTTTCAACATTCGGACAAATTTAACACGTCTTTGATACTTGCTTTTGACAGTTACATGGTAGAAGTGCTCGGACATACACAATATAACATCATCAACTAGTATATAAACAAATGCTTATTAACATATGTTTCAGTATGATTTCGATTCGCCTTCAGGCATGATGAAGATTGTTAAGCAAAAAGACTCGTTGAATATTATGAACTTAGGGTCAAGCATTGAGAATGTTGAACAACCACAACGTCACAGCTCTTTGCTGCCAAATACTCTACGAACAATAATCTGCGGTCCAAGTAATTGTGGGAAAACAAATGCGATGTTATCTCTATTGTTAGATGCAAACGGCTTGAAATTTGAAAACGTGTACATCTATTCAAAGTCTTTACACCAACCAAAATACCAGTTACTGGAGGAAACATTGAAGAAAATTGCTGGGCTTGGATATTTTCCATACACTGAAAGTGATAACGTCATAGACCCCACAGAAGCGAAACCTAATTCGGTAATAATATTCGATGATGTAATGGATGAGAAACAGGACAAAATTCGTTCTTATTTTTCAAGAGGGAGACACAACTCAATTGATAGTTTCTATCTTTGTCAGTCTTTTGCAAAATGTCCAAAACATGGATTGCGCGACAATGCCAATTGCTTGATTATTTTCAAACAGGATGAACTCAATTTGAAACATATATTTACCGATCATGTAAGTACCGACATGTCACTCGAGAAATTCAAAGAGATATGTAGCGCATGTTGGAAAGATAAATATGGATTCCTTATGATAAACAAAGACTGTGATATGAACAAAGGACGTTATCGCAGAGGGTTTGATAGCTATATATACATCTAACATGTATATATACTATCATTTGAAATAGACAAACCGCTCAGCATGGACGTGCGTGTGAGTAACATGTTTAAAGAAAAACAACAATTGAAGAGAAAAATTTGGGAGTTAGCAAACGTTGTGAGGAAAAAATATATGGCTGTGAAATTGGGTAAAGCTGAAAATGATACAATTCTAGATAATATGTTCAAGAATGTATCTAAACCTCTGGAGGAAATTGCGAAAAATGCTGAAATAATCAAACAAAATTCGTTGATTAAGCCTAAAAGTATTGTTTCTACAGCAACACAAATGGAGAACATACCAATTCCAAATATTGTAACTGAAGGGGAAGAATTCGTATATAACCCCCCAGATACTGAAGAGGATGTGTTTACCCCCGAACCTACTATCGATCAGATTCGTGAAGAATTCAGAAAACTTAAGAAAGATAATGCAGCGGCTACAGAGGAGTTTCTGCAACAATACCCCACATTAGCACGTTATTACTTGGAAGGATTTCTATTGGATGATGATGTCAAGAGATACGATGATAAAATGGGTTTGCAATATAATTCGACTTTAGATAAATGGTTCATGGGTAATCAACCTATTGAAATTGATAGTGAGAGTAATATAATTATCAAGGGTACTCCGTTCAAGGGTACCACAGGACTGTATAATTTGATATTCTACAGAGATGTTCTACCTGACACCTACACCGTGGAAGATGGAAAAAATTACAGTCAAATGATGGAAATGACTAGTGCCCATAGACGTAATAACGATCCCGCTGATCGAATAAGAAACACTGTAAAATACAAACATGTACTGAAACCTTTGATTAATTCCATTAAAAGACCAAGGTCCAAAACATACACTGGAAATGCATATATCAAAAATGATATGCTTGAATATAACGAGAAACCAATCGAATATGTTTATTGGGATGACGTTAACGAAATTGTGGATAGACTGAGACTTCTTGTTGCATCCTCGCTCGCTGGTAACAATAACCATCACAACGAGATAGTCTCAATGATAGAAGAATTGATAGAGGCTGGTGTAATCGAACAAAAACCGAGTGTAAGACAAATCCATCACAGTTATAAAGATGGTTTCAATGGATAAGTTTGGCAGAGCCTCCTCTTCCATGTGGATATATGATACAAATGTATTTAATAATAATTTCAAACAAGTTCACGGACAAGGATTATTCCTAACGAGTGATGGAAGTTATAATATGGAAAATCGTAGATTGTGCAACGTAAAATCACCGAATGATGATGGAGATGTTGCAAATAAACTATATGTTGATAAATTAACATACAAACTGAATCTGAAAACGGAAACCAGTCTTAAAGATACCTTCAATGTTAGGGTTGATAATTTGATCAAAGATATCAACAAGGATCTGGATGAACATAAATTAACGAATGAGAAGGTTATTCTCAACATTGATAAACATCTGATGGACATTCAGAATAAATATAATGGAATGGGGATCTATATAAAATCAGAGTATAAAACAATCAGTGATAGTGTGAGGGAAAACAGAAATGAATTGAAAGAGATCAATAACACATTTAACAGTGTGAACATGCGTCTAAATGACATTACTAGTAAAGTGGAGGCGTTAGAACGACGGATGACATCTGTGGAACCTTCTAAGAAGAGACCCTCATCATCCACAACAACAACAAAGCAGGGCTCTGTGAAACGTATAACTCCAAATCCTGTGAATATACCCAAAAAATTAATTCTAAACTAGATTTCCGCATTGATAAGATGAGTAGAGAACAAGTTGTGCATGAGCTTCATAAGCCTAGTAGGAAGAATTTCAAATGGCGCAGAACGATCATAAAAGGTTTGGATGATTTGTGGCAAATGGATCTGGCTGAAATGGGTAATTACGCTCGTGAAAATAGAGGATTCAAATATATTTTGGTTATGATCGATTGTTTCTCGAAATTTCTATGGACACGCCCGCTGAAAACGAAATCAGCCGAAGAGGTTCGGAAAGCGGTCAGTTCTATATTGCTAGAAGGACATCGTAAGCCTAGGAATCTGCAAAGCGATCAAGGAAAAGAATTCTTCCATAAACACTTTAACGATCTAATGAAGAAACATAATATCAATCATTATAATACGTATAGTGTGAAAAAAGTAGCCATTCCTGAACGTGTCATTCGAACATTAAAGGAATCGCTCTACAAACATTTCAGTCTTAGCGGGAAATACAAATGGCTTGATATACTTGAAGAAACCACAGAAAAATATAATAAACGTAAGCATAGTACTATAAATATGGCTCCAATAAAAGTGACGAAACAGATTGAGAGCGAGATATTGAAGCGATCCTACTCACACATCAAGTTAGCTCTGCCTCACAAATACAACGTTGGAGATGTGGTACGAATAAGTAAGGCTAAACATATTTTTGAGAAGGGATTTACGCCCAATTGGAGTACGGAATTATTTAAAATCATCAAAGTAAAAATTACCAGCCCGGTCACATATCTACTAGAAGATATGACCAACGCACCAATCAGCGGCTGTTTCTATGAGGAAGAATTACAGAAAACAAAACAACCCGATGTGTATTTAGTCGAAAAAATATTACGAAAGAGGAGGGGTCAACAGTATGTGAAATGGTTGGGTCTAGATAATAATCACAACAGTTGGATCAATAATTCGGATCTCGTTCAATGAACCCATCATTAAACATTTGGAGATTATTAGGAACAAACAAATAGCTGGAATATTATTGACTCGAGGGTATGGATATTATAATAGAACAAAATTCCGTGAATATGAGGGTGAATCAAGAGTGAAGATTATAATATTTGAAACATATATTGTTAAGATTATACTTAAGTCTTTTGTATTGAGAAAATTTTGAAATTAATAAAAAATATTACTTTGAGATCTTTAGTTTTTCTCCCTCCTCTCGTTAAATAACGGTGCAATCTTGAATTCTCATCAGTCTGTATGGAAGCTTACGTAGGAGAAGGTGTTCTCAATACGCTTATAAACAAGCTCCCGTTTGAACTTCATATTCCTGGTTATCAATTCTGTGGTCCCGGTACAAAATTAGAAGAACGGTTGAGAAGAGGAGATTCAGGTATCAATCCACTCGATAAAGCTTGCCGCCAACACGATATTTCATATCTGCGAAACGCTAGTTTGGAAGGACGTCACGAGGCGGATAAAATATTAGAGAACGCTGCAACGTGTCAAATCTAAAGACACAAAATTTGGAGAGAGGATTGCCGCTTTCGGTGTGAATAAAATTATGAAGGCAAAGAGGAAATTGGGGATGGGCATGAGAAAGAAGGTTGGGTTTGGAAGTGCAATTGTCGATGGGGTGAGAAAAGTTATGAAGAAAAAGTTTGACCCCACCAATCTGAAGAGAACATCTCAAACAGCGTTGAAAGTTGCACGAAAACAATTCAAAAAAGCAGGTGGTCGGAAAAATGTTCGATTACCAAGAGTAATTCCTATTCCAAAGACTGGAGGATTTTTACCATTTTTAATACCTCTATTTGCCGGCTTATCAGCTGCTGGAGCATTGGCGGGACGTGGTGCTGGCATCGCTAAGGCCGTCAACGACAGCAAAGCAGCTCGGAAAACTTTGGAGGAAACGGAAAGACATAATAAAACAATGGAAGCTATAGCTTTGGGGAAACAAGGATCTGGTCTATATTTGAAAAAGTATCGCAAAGGTCTTGGTCTTTATTTAAATAAACATCCAAAAAACTGCCAGTAAATCTACCCAGAAGACCTCTGACCGATCTCGATCTACGAAAACTAGCAAAAGCTCTGAAAATTCCCCATTTTAGAGGAGTATTTATGCGTGATGAACTGCCATCCAACAGACCATGGAAAAACGAGCGTGGAATAGTTAATTTAGATAGCTCGGACAATGAAGGCACTCACTGGGTTGGGTTTAAGAAAGTCGGTGATACAGTCTTTTATTATGATAGTTTTGGCAATTTACGCCTCCCTCACGAACTGGTGGATTATTCCAAAAAATGTAAGATATTATTCAATCACGACAATTTTCAGCAATATAACACTTATAATTGTGGCCAGCTATGTTTTAAATTCCTCTCTAATTCTTCAGTTGTGGTCAACTAAAATTGTATTTATTAGTATATAAATACATTGTTGATAAAGTTTTCATCAATCATGTCTCAGACGTTCACTATCACGGGTAAGAGCTCCCGCTTGTCTGTAGATTTTCACCCACCAATAGAACTAGATCCTTATTCAAATTATTCTATTGCACTTGTTGGTTTGCATACGTACAATAGCATTCCGAACATTGAAGAAGGTTTTAATAAATTTTATTATAAAAATGTGAAGGGTGAGGAAGAAGTAGTAACTATACCTACAGGGTCCTACGAGTTGACAGACATCGAGGATTTCATACAAAGTGCAGTTTGTGGGATAGGAGTGAAGCAAGAAGAACGTGACCAGAAATTATCAATAAAATCTAACAACAACACTCTACACACAGAACTAAAGAGTGATTTTGAAGTAAATTTTATTCCTAAAGATAGTATAAGCGAACTGCTGGGATTCAGCAAAAAGAAATTGACATCTCGTGAAGTACATGTATCTGACCGACCTATAAACATAATCAAAGTTCAAACTATTAGAGTGGAGTGTAACTTAACCGCAGGAGCATATTATAACAATAAGTTAGCTCATACGATATATGAGTTTTCACCTCTTGTACCACCTGGGTTTTCCATTGATATAGAGCCGAAGAATCTTATTTATCTACCGATAATCAACAAAACGTCCTTCGATAACATCACACTGAATATTTTAGATCAGAATTGGAAACGGGTAAATTTTCGTGGAGAAGAAATCATTATACGGTTGGAGTTGAAAAAGATCGCAATAGATTATGGCTTCCAACAATAAATAATAATCCAATACTCACCAGCATTCATTATATGGAAAGAATTCATCTGAGAAGGTTGTTACAGTCGACGTCACTAGAGGACATGGGTTTGGATTTCAGCAATAAAAGACATCTTCATATTGACCATCAGTCATTATCTACAACGAGTTCAAGGGAGAAGGTTGCTGCAGCACTATCATTGGAAAATATAAATTTTTTGAAGTCCCTTGGTTACCATGTCCGAAAAACTTCAAATATTCAACGAACCAAACTTTAATGAAGACATCATTCGAGAAGAAATTCACACCTACTATCCACATACAACATCTTTCGGCTACAGCGATGAAATTGAGATAATAATCAATCAACAAGATGTGTTGGTAGATTTAGCCTCGTCTGCTTTATTCATCGAGGCAGAATTCCAGCCAGAAGCAAGTGGTGATGGTGAATGTACCCTAACTAATAATTTTGGAGCGTTTCTCTTTGAATATATCAGTTATGAATTGAATGGGAAAGAGATAGACAAAGTACGCGATCCTGGTATTGTCAGCACCATCAGAGCTTATCTAACATATGCCGAACACGAATCTGTACCTCTAGCTATTTCTGGATGGTCATATAAGGATGCAATGAGTTCAGTCTACAATAATAAAATCAATTTATGGATACCGCTGAATTTTCTACTAGGCCTATTCATTGACTATAACAAAGTTTTGAGTGGCAAACATAAGCTGCGCTTGATAAGGTCTCGAACCGATAACGATTGCTATACTAATAGCACAGGCACGAAAACGGCTAAAATAAATGTGAAGACGATAGCATTAAAAGTGCGACATGTGTTTCCAAATGACCAAGTTAAATTCCAAATGTTGGGAAATTTGAGTGCTGATAAACCTATTTTGATTCCATTTCGCAGCTGGGATCTGCATGAAAATCCGTTGATGAAGGAGAGCACTCGCGACATTTGGGCTGTTGAAACATCAATGAATTTGGAACGCCCCAGATATGTGATTCTAGCTTTCCAAACTGATCGAAAAAATAATCCTGTTGAGCAAAGTACATATTTCGATAATATAAACTTGCTAAATGTAAAATTATTCTTGAATTCAGAATGTTATCCATATGAAGCAATGAAAATGAATTTCAACGATCAACAATACGTGGAAGCGTACCAGATGTACTATGATTTCCAGAAATCATTTTCGAATAAAATTATGAGCGAACTGATGCTAGATTATGTAGCGTTCAAGAACAAAGCAATTTTCGTGATTGATTGCTCGAAACAGAACGATGCTATAAAGTCATCAACAGTTGACGTTAAACTAGAGATGGAAAGTATCCTGAATTTTCCTAAAAACACCCGCGCTTATTGTATCATCATAAACGATCGTATCATGGAGTATTCCCCGATTAACGGATTAGTTCGGAGTTTAGTGTGAAGAACCAAGTGATGAAGTTTTTTATATTGATTGTTTATATGGTTTTATGTATTTTACAAATGATATTTTGAGGATTAATATTTTTGTATTGAATCTTTTTCCCTCTTATAATAATAATAATAACAATAAATAATTTCTCAAGAAGTCTATATTTTTGATTTTCCTTATGAATATGCTTTCGATAAAGGAAGATATAGAAAGTGTTTTGATAATTTCATACATCTATAAACTATTTTATAAAACCCAACATTGAATGTTAAAATATCACTTGAAAATACAGGGGGGATATATCCTCTAAATGCTTACTTACGTAAAAATTGTTAAATAGAGAGGTTTGTTTATAAAAACTCTCGAACGATATGTAACGGTGGATCATAAGGAAATTATACTGAATCTAATAAATGTTCTCTGTTGATATGGATACAAGAAACGTAAATAGATAAAAAAAAAATTGGATGTGTTAAAACATGGGTGAAATTCTCGAGGGAAAAATATTTTCAGCGATAACTAAACTAAACTTGATGAAATATTGCTAGAAGGAATTATAAATATCAATAAATGAGAAATTAGGAGGGGAATATATCCTCTAAATACTTACTTACGTAAAAATTGTTATATAGAGGGGCTTGTTTTTACTCTTGTCAAAATGTATTACTCACCTCAAAAATAACTTCTCTTTTTTCGTTATACATGCTCGCACACATAAAAGGCCTCGTTAACACGATTTCTATCCGGAATCGCAAGCATCCACTTTTTTCGTAGACAAACATATCGAAGACCACGAGAAGGTGAATAGCAGCACAAACACACACACAGACTAAACAAATATGGATATGAGATGTTAGAATTATTTTCTATTAATAATTTGAATTTATCATATTCATATCGCTTCTTGACCTTTACTGAACTCTCTATAGAAAGAGAGATTATTCCGAATCGTAAATAAAATATGTGTGATATCATAACTATTTTTTTATTTTATAGAATTAGATTATTAATTTTATACGATGTGTATTCAATTCGACCCATTAATGCAATTACTGATATTTTGAATGACACACTTTTTGAATATTGAAGCACGTGTTCAGAATTACTATTTTCAACTTTCAAACTAATTGTGTGACACACAAATCACATTCTTTCGATTTAAACTTATTATGGATGAGGTTAGGCTCACCTTTACCTATAATCAAGATGAAACAGGTGACATTAGGCTAGACCCACGTGACAAACCTAGGGTGCACCGGAGCTATATCTACTACATTAAAGACGATTGTTATCATGTCCTCCATAGCTCAGCGGTTAAGGAGCCGATTTTGGAATTTGTTTCCCGGGTTCGAATCTGGTGTAGGACAAAATTCATTTTTCAGTAGAGTTGACTCAGATTATATATACTACATTAAAATCACTCATTCTCAAGTCCTTCATAGCTGAGCGGTTAAAGCGTTGACTTTAGAATTTATTTCTCGGGTTCCAATCTGGTGAAGTACAAAATTCATTCTAGTAGAAGTGACTCAGGTTGAATACTACATTTAAATTGATTAATTCAAGTCCTCCATAGCTGGGCGGTTAAGCCACCTAACTTTGGAATTAATTTCTCGGGTTCGAATCCGGTGTAGGATAACAAAATATTCATTTCAGTAGAATGCGAGTACACAGATGACTAGTTCACAGACTGCAGATTGGAAAAAACATAGATTTACCAGACCATAGTTGGAGGAATCATAGATCACCAAACCATAGCCTACCTGTCCATCGATTGATGAACCATAGAGCATAGTCGGGTGCACCATAGATTACCAAACCATAGACCATCGATTGGTGAACCATATACTTCTATGACTGCGCATGCGCGATTGTGGATGACCTTGGGATGGTCAGTTTTCGGTAAAATGAACCTTAGATTTCCTTATGGAGATTTACATGCAAAAAAGGGTGATTTTGCTCCCGAACCGGTGCAGCACATCTACTCACGTGTCTGAAACACGTGTCTGAATGCTGAAACACGTGTCTGAATGTTGAAACACGTGTCTAAAACACGTGTCTGAATGCTGAAACACGTGTCTGAATGTTGAAACACGTGTCTGAATGCTGAAACACGTGTCTGAATGTTAAAACACGTGTCTGAAACACGTGTCTGAATGCTGAAACACGTGTCTGAAACACGTGTCTGAATGCTGAAACACGTGTCTGAATGTTGAAACACGTGTCTGATACACGTGTCTGAATGCTGAAACACGTGTCTGAATGTTGCAACACGTGTCTGAAACACGTGTCTGAATGCTGAAACACGTGTCTGAATGTTGAAACACGTGTCAGAATGTTGAAACACGTGTCTGAAACACGTGTCTGAATGTTGAAACACGTGTCTGAATGTTGAAGCACGTGTCTGAAACACGTGTCTGAATGCTGAAACACGTGTCTGAATGTTGAAACACGTGTTTGAAACACGTGTCTGAATGCTGAAACACGTTTCTGAATGTATTACAATCATTATGATTATTCACATTTTATTCCTCATCAGCTCATCATAGTTTAGTTATATGATTAGTGATTGATTGATGTTTCATTTACATTTAGATATATTTGCAATAATATTATTATTATTATTATCGATATACACTTTTCGTTCTATTTATTAGAATATATTTTAAATTTCCCGATTAATATTTGAGTATAAGCATATTTAACATTTAGCTATAAGAATAATAATTATTGTAAGCATAATTAGTGATTGATTGATGTTTCATTTACATTTAGATGTAGCTGCAATATTATTATCGATATCTATCCATATGTAGTTACAATATATTCGTTTCTCATTATTAGAATCTAATATTATATCACAGGGTATAACCTGAATAGTTCAAGTATAAGTCCAATACTCAAACCACCTGCTGATTCATCTGTTCAATGTTTTATTCCTCATCAGCACATCATAGTTCGTGAACGATGATGACGTCATAGGCTGTTGAATCACGTGCTAAACAAGTGTCTGAATGTTGAAAAAGATCGCTTATGAAGATACTATAGCTCTACTCAATATTCAGACTTTTATGAAGCATGTGTTTGAATGTCATATAGATTAGCGCTTATGAAGATATTCATATGATTATGTAAACCCGTGAAAAAAATGTGTTTATCATTATAATCTTTTACGCGAACGTATGGAGTTTGTAAAAGTCGTGCTTGTGAAGGAAAATAGTATAGATTGCTAATGGAGATATTTATATTATTATTATTAGTATTTTATTCCTCATCAGCCCATCATAGTTCGTGAACGATGATGACGTCATAGGCTGTTGAATCACGTGCTAAACAAGTGTCTGAATGTTGATAAAGGTCGCTTATGAAGATACTATAGCTCTACTCAATATTCAGACTTTTATGAAGCATGTGTTTGAATGTCATATAGATTAGCGCTTATGAAGATATTCATATGATTATTATTATTATCCACATCTATTCCTCATCATAGTTCTACCTCTTGGATGGTTGGGGAAACGAGCTCGATCTCCATAAAACTCCTCCGTATATATGTTTCCATTGAAATTGATTGAATTTTATGAAAGCTAACTGTCCGTCTGTCTGTCTGTTCCTACGAAGAAATGTGTGTCGATGAAAATGTTTTATTAGTATATTTTTTGCATACCGAAAAATTATATTAGCACATCTATATGTTTAAGATGATTAAAAATGTATTTTGTTATATAGCAATAGAGCTGTACAGACAGTTCGAATAATCATCGTGATGCGTAACACCGCTTCGTCTAGATTCTGTATAGGTATTGGGCTACACCCAGCAGCAGCTAGATTTCAGGTCATATTATGCGATTTACAATCAATATGATTCGAATATATACATACAATATGTATGATTTGAAATAAAGTATTCTCATCGCGTTTGAAGGTGATCGGCGTAACTTCCTTATCTCTCGAACCAGCTGTAGCTCTACCGCAAAATATGATAGTGGATATTGTTCAACCTGCCACAAAACTTATTTGATTTATATCGGATAATTTATGAAACATACATGAATGAATATTATAGCGAATTATGTTTACTTTGGAACTAATTTTGGAAAAACATTTTAAATATTCATATTACTTTCGGATAACTTATGAAACTACTTTAACATTGAAGGATCGCGCATCATTACGATAATTCCAAGTTGAATACATTGCTGTTGGACATGATTTTGCACAACCTTATCATACAAGTAAGCTAATGATGCATACTTATAATATTATAACGAATATTGTACTCGCTAGTACTAATCAAGCAAAAAGTCCTTAGATGATTTAATAGTTATTTCTGCAAACGCTTCATAATATCGCTATTATGAGAAGCAGCATTTTTTGTGAACTATCGCATGTTAGATGTTATGACCCCTTATTGATGACTTGTGGAGCAGCCGATGCATCGCGACCGATATCATTATAACTCAGACAAAACCCCTGCGACTAACGGCATGTACAAACAACCCCACATTTCATTGAAGACTCCTGCAAGGTAGATACCTCGCTGAAGACCTGAGTGATAGACATCATTATACCTGCACACTCTGTATAACCTCACATACACACCTGTCTCGTTGGAGACCGCGCCAGCTTCATTCAAATTCACATGACTAACGTCATACATAAACAATCTGTATAACCTCACATTCCATACCCCATTGAAGTCCCCCAACTCCATTTTGTATACTAAAAATAATATCCATATATCTATATGTTTAAGATGATTGAAATCGCATTTTGTAATATAGCAATCAAATAAGATACAGACAGCTTTAATAAACGTTTTTGAAAGTAATTTCCTTATAAACATCGCGTTTGAGAGAGATGCAGAAGATATCATTTCCGTACTGTATAACATTCCATCTATACACCCACTCCGATGAAGGAGCAGCAGCCCTCCCATGATACCTCGATGAAGCCCCGGTCTCTTTCAAAAATCACGTGACTGACGACATGTACAAACAACACTATTTCAAAACCCTAGGACTGACGCTATGAAGAAGCAGCCTCACATTCCATACCTCGCTGTAGGCTCCGACACTTCGTCCCCCGCATGTTCAGATACCTGCATGACTGACGTCATGTAAAGACAAATTACCTGCATCATATAGACTGCAATATACTCGCACTTATCACTCAGACCGGATACCCTGCGGTTATATCTACAACATTAAAATCGCTTGTTCTCAATTCCTCCATAGCTGAGCGGTTAAGGAGCTGGCTTTGGATTTCATTTCTCGGGTTCGATTCCCTTGTGTAGAAAAACATTTTGATGCTGCTTTACATTGAAGTTCTCCCTAACCTCACATATTGCTTGCTGTCTACCTTGAACGATCTTGTATATACAGGCTGATTACCACTACTCGGTCTCCATCATACAACCATAGCAGAAGGGCCCCTAGCGGTCAGAGACCACACCCTGGCCGTCTTCCCGGTAACACCTAGAGGTTAGAGGCGAGACCACACCCTAACCGTCTACCCGGCAGGTAATACAGGGGTGCCCACCACGCATGCGCGAATACTCTGCCAAAGGTCTAGCCGTCTGCTCACCGGAAGTGTTCGGAGGCTAAGCCTCAGCAGAGTCCTGCCCAAGTGAGGCCATACCTACTAACGTGCTATAAATAGTATTATGGATTATCACAAGGTATTATTCAATTATTGCTCATTGAATTTTTAATTATCAGGACTGCTGGGTTCGTGTGGTTGTAGAGTAGAGTGCAACATCAATTTAAGATGCAATTCAATTCAAGTTTTCAGATTTGTGCTAACTAGCAAATTCCAACATTTTGATTATTTCCTTTTGATCACAATTTGATTAATTTTCTTTCAGATACAATTTAAGTATTATTCTTTCAAGTCACATTTTTTTTCTATTATTATCAGTTCAGTCACATGTTAACTATTTGCTAATTTTAAGTATCAATTGTAATCGTTTAATTCTTTCAGATTAAATTAAATTTTTGCCTAAATTGAAATCTATTCAAGATTTCAATTTTCTAATAGTGTTTTTACAATTTGGGAAGATAACATAATCGTTTGTGGAATCACCTGGTTTTTCCAACTGACGGTGTTGCTTGTCCCTCTGATCTTGAGTCAGGTACTGTTCGTTATTCGAAATTACAGGGTTTGAACGTCTGAGGTTCCTCACCCCTTCACTCCAAGACGGTTTAGTGATTTTCCTGACAGGACCAGCTTCCAGTTCCTACGAGTTCCAAGGGGGGTAACATTTTCTTGTTTGAATGACCATATTTTCATTCTCTGATTTTGTTGTTCACCGAAGTTGTATTACACTAATTTTTATAGAACCATTCGAGGTCCACTTTAGTTCCTCTTATTTGATTATTCTTTCTTTTCAATTGAAAAATTGATTTAATTTTATAATTGTTGACTTCAAATTCAATTTATGTTACAAATTGATTCACTTTTATAATTGTTTTAATTCAAATTCAATATTATTCAGGTTACGAATTGGTACTCTATAATAATTGTATTTTAAATTGTTTTATAACTCAAATTCCATATGGAATAAATCAATTTGTCAAGTTGAACTTGTATTGTTTTTCTGAATTCCCATCAACTGATAAACCATCTCGTAGTGCTTGTACTCTGGACTGTGAATTCATTTATTTTTATAGTTTTTTGAGCAATTGGCGCTCAGGAATCACAAGGCACGTTTCACTACGAGCCCTGAGATTAATTCATTCAAATTGAGCTAGTTGGGCCAATTAAAACCGACCCAAGCGGGTCAGTTTCACATCAACTAGAGCCATACAGAATAAGAAATATAAATACCAAAGATTTGATGAAACTGTTAGTCGGAAAAGAGAAGACTTTATTGGTATAAGATTGTACAATTCGCTACCTGTCGAATTAGAGAGCGCTACTGAAATATAATTCAAAATTCAGACTAAATTATACATTGTACAAAATTACAACTTATTAAGCTCATTTTTCAAATGTAACCCGACATCATTCCACCATATTTTTGTATTTTCATATTTTGTATTCTATATTCTATCTCTCGACATGAATTTTTCTATACATAATCCTACTACGATCGGAAACGAGACATATCCAAACGGTTTCAGCATAGATTCAAATGCTAGCATAGCACGACATTATCTTAAGTGCCACAGATACATGTAAAAATTGTTGAAGTACTTTGAAAATAATTTGTAATAAGCTTGAACTTGGTATAGGAAGAAAAAATTACGTCTACCACACATGACGGAACATTGATACATTGTCCAATGTATCTGAAATAATTGTTGACAGAAACATTCCTCACATCAGGTCGTTATACATTTGTTAGACAGCGACTTATCTGAAATAATTCATGTTTAGAGAAAGAATTTCATTTGGTAATTTGAATTGTAGTTAACTCAAGATTCTGTATATAGTTATTACAGTTGGGTGATTATAATGGGGAACATTTCAAGCAAATAAAATACTAAATTTATTCTCAAACAGTTTAGATGAACACTACGATATTAGATAAGCACAACTATAGGCAGGATTCGAACACACATTACTGGATGTCTCGTCCAGGGTGTTTACCAATTACACCACTCTGGTTCCGTCAGATTTCTATATTTCTGTATATATAAAGCTCTGGAAGGATAGTAGTTCATTGATGAACATAATGTGATTCGATGCCCTACCATATATCAACTATTCACGCACAATCATCTAAAGTTCAGTCGTTTTGAATTAAGGATTGTAGGTTGGAGTATTTCTATGATTGGCAATTACTCGACAATACTTATTCAATGACAGTATCCCGGTTTTCATATATTTCAAAAGAACTGACTGAGAAATGTTTAGGTTTAGGTATAAAGAAGTTTAAAGTTTCTTTGCCTAATTGGCCACAATTTCGGTTGGGTACATTAAGTGATATAGAACTAAATTATTTCTATATCATAAGTGGGATTCGAGAAATTGCCAACCATAGTGATCCTCTAACCTACAATTCTTACTTCAAAACGACTGAACTTTAGATGAATGTGTCTGAATATTTGATATATGGTAGGGCATCGAATCGCATTGTCTTCATTAATGAACTACTATACTTTTACAGGTTCATATATAGATGAATATGGATACCTGACGTGACCGAAGTGGTGTGATTGGTGAACACCCCGGACTGGAAATCCAGTCCGAATCCCGCCTATGGTTCAATGTCTTATATTCTATAATCTATCTTGCTAATTCAAATTTGACTAACAGTCTGAGGCAAATCCGAATTACATTCAGGGTACCAGAAATCGTTATCTAGACCTTACCCCATCCACCTTAAAAAGTAATCCATATTTCCCGTTTCTCCATTTCCAGCGCCCAGAATTTTCTCTACAGTATAATATGTATTATCCATTTCAATAATTTCATAAAATATTGAAAAGCTGTAAGAGTTAACTCAACAATTAATTATCCATTGAAATTAGGGTTAAATGTGTTTCTTCCTTTAATTCGCAATTAAACCTTCATATATCAACTCAGAACCGAATGTAATCATTGTTTTTTTTTATAAATCAGCCTTAATTGTTATTCAATTCAGGTTTGTTTGTTGAAGCATAACAAATTAGAATTGATAAATATAACATATAACGGATAACGAATAGAAAAATCGCAACGAAACTATTTGATAAAATATTAGGAGCTGTAAAAGTTAACTCCATAATCAATGAATATTGATCTGAACGAAACATTATTTCATTGAAATTGGGGAAATATATTTTTAAGTTGTGAAAACATCATAAAATTTTTTCGATCATAACTAGTCCTTCGTGTATTGAGTCAAAAACAAATTTGATCATTACTTTTTTTCTGTGAATAACTTTTACAATCAATGAAAATAACATCTAATGAATAACTAACAGGAAAATTGAAACTTACCTTTCAACAGCCGATCACAAATAATGTCATGTACATGGTTCACTACTATAAATAGACTAATTTTACGTTGCCTAAGGGTAAAAGGAGATACCTTTGATCAAATTGTTGTTGTGAAAAACGATACATAGCTGAAAGGAAACTGTGTTTGTTTTATAATTACATTGCATAATATTCAAATAATCGAAGGAATGATTCATGAATACCATATTTTATAAAAGTAAGTTGGATATATAATGGGAACTTTTTACATTTAGAACAAAGTAACAATCTTATCAAAACTTCTTAGACTAAATATTTTATTCATTTTGGAACGAAAGACGTTACTGTAATTTCAATCAAACTTAACCATTGACTTATCGATATTTCGAACATTCAGAAATTCTGAAATATTTGTTCGTTTTTATGTAACATTTATCAATCATGTCATTTCAAGTGGGTTGTAGGAAATAAATCTAATGTTAACCGGATCATCGAAAGAGGGAGACGTAGATACAACATCAGTCATATTTTGGTTGGGGCCTCATAGATGTAGTCTTTTGACGTTAACTCTCCTTCATTAACAGATGGTGATATGGCTACAACCACGGTCGTATACACAGGCTGGAAACTCTATTGTTGAGTTGAGTCGCTTACGCGTCCCCACGGTCGTAGTCCCTCGCTCAGCCAACAGCTAGCGCTTGGATCGCGAGGGGGCAAAACCATAGATAACTCTACTAGGTAGTACGGTAGTAGAGTTATCTATGGGTAAAACGATTTCTTCCCGGAATCACAAGCAGTGTTACTAATGCCCATTTGCACCGTTGAAATGGAAAGTAATAAGGTAATATAATACACAATTATCGTAGTGAATTCTACTGAAAACTGTTATTTTCGTAGAGAACTATTGTAAAGAAGACCCGTATTCCTAATTTTTCTGAAACTGAGAAGCAACTGCTTTTAAGCCTTGTGCATAAATATGAGCATATTATTGAATGCAAGAAAACTGACGGTGTCAGTGTTGATGAGAAGAACAAGGCCTGGAAAGCTGTAGCCAATGAATTCAATTCTTCATGTTCAGAATCGAGGTGTAGAGAGGTGCATTCACTTAAACATTTTTACAGCAACAGAAACATGAATGTGCGGAAAGTTGTAGCTGAAGAAAGAAAGCAAAGATATTTAACAGGTTTGTATGATCATTGTAATTAGCAGTAACACAATGACAATGCAATGACTTACAGGTGGTGATGTGTCGAAGGTGGTAGACAAAGGTTGAGATCAGGATTTGCTATCATCCATTATGAATGATAAAACCACCAAAGGATTAGAAAATCCATATGATTCTAATATGGGGGAAGAAATAATAGTGGAAATTGTAGAGATAGGTGCAAATTGTGATATCGCTATGAATATTAAAACGCTCATTATGATGCAACATTAAATGCAGATGGAAAAAAATTGTGTAAATTCTTATTCAGGTAGAATATCATATAAATATAAGCTATGACACACAATTTGAGATGATTACGAGATATTAATACTACTATTTTGCTTCTCACTTGGAATTATAGCAGCAACATCACATGGAGAGCACAACTTGTTGGTGTGGGATGTGCTTTCAAAAATATTGAACTCAATTTATTCTGTTCATTGAAAATCTATTATTCACAGGATTCAATCAATGTGCCAATAGAACCTGATAATTGTGACGAACCTGGTAATTCTAACGATGAAATCAAAACTACTGATATGGTAAGGTATTTTGGAAAACATAAATATGTCGTAGAAACATAATATTCTTCATGACAGAATCAACCAACATCAGGCTGGGGACTGAGCGAATTCAAGAGCAGCATGTTGAGAACTCGAAAGCCAACTATCTTGGCAAATGCAACTTCCACTAGGAGGAGACCTTTAGTTTCTCAGGATTCGACATCCTCAACAATCGCAGAGAAATATGATTCCCTCCTGGACAAAAGATTGGCCATTGCAGACATGAAATTAAAAAAAAGGTCAAAATGATGTGAAATGTCAGCTTGAACAGCAAGACCTCATGAGGGAAGCCCTGCTGAATTAGAGATAAAGAAACAAACACTTGTTAATTTGAAAGCAAAACAGAAATTTTATAATTTTTAATTAGAAGTAGTAAGAATCTATGTAATTTGTCAATGTATATATATATATATATATATATATATATATAAGATAATTCTATGGAATTTAACCTTAAAATTGTTACTCTATAGTGTCATAGTTAAGTAATACTTCATCTTTTTTAGGTTGAATTTTAAATAGACAATGGAAAGTGGCACTTCAAATTAATAAAATTTTGTTAAGTTTGAATTAGATTATTGTACAGTTTCGAAAGATTGGAATCTATTTTGTCATTTACACAATTTTTCTTTTTAATTTGAATAGATTCTAATATCAAACGTTTGTTGTCGTTTGTTTCAATATTCAAAATTTTTGTATTGTTGTAGTCGAAAGTATGGTTAGTGTCTTTCACATGTTTATTGAGCGCAGTTGATGAATTTTTGGTATATTTGTGGCCATTTAATCTTTTTTCGAGGTATTGTGAAGATTGGCCAATATATACCTTTTCGCAATCTTTGCAAGGGATGGAATAAACAGTATGGGTTATTTTTTTGAAAGGTACGCTGCTTTTTAATTTTGTAAAGAGACTTTTCTGATTTTAATAACTCTTATGACATATATGTAGGTCATAAGGTTTCACTATATTACAAATTTTCTCTGAAAGTCCACCAATATATGGTAGTGATATGTAATGCCTATCATTAGTTTTCTCATTATTGGTATTGATTTCACCAAATGAGTTATAAAATTTATGAATTTTGTTTTTAGTTATCGAATTTACTAAATCATTGGGATAACCATTTCTTATTAAAGTTTCTTTTGTTTTTGTAATAGATATAGTTCTCAGTTCAGGAGAACTTAGTCGAATAGCTCTATCTATTAGATTTATAATAACATTTTTCTTATATTTTTTAGGTATATTAGAATTGAAATTAGTATACCTTCCTGACCAAGTAGGTTTGGTATACCATTTTGTTAGAATTTTGTTATCATTTGATTTTCTTACTAAAGTTGAATCTAAAAAATGTATTTCATTATGATTTTCTAATTCAATCGTGAATTGTAACTTATGGTGAAAGGAATTGAAAGAATTCAAAAATTCATTACATTTGTTTTCAGGGATTGCAGCAATACAATCATCAACATATCTTTTGAAGAAGGCTATATTATAATTTAGTTGAGATACTACTTTTTCTTCAAGGAATTCCATTACTATTTGGGCTATGATACTTGATATTGGAGAGCCCATTGCACAACCATCTAATTGTTTATAACAATCATCTTTATATTGTAAAAAATTAGCGGTGAATGTATATTCTATAGCTGTTAAGAACTCATTCATAGGTAAATTTGTATATAGTTTTATTCCATCCCATTTATTTTGAATTATTTGTTTAGCTAATTCTAAAGGGATATTTGTATATAAAGATGTGACATCTAGTGATACTAAGATATAGTTTTTAGGTATTGTAATTTTGTTAATGAATTCCTTGAAATCCCAAGAATCTTTGATGTAAAACTCATTTTTGTAAGCTATGTTTTTTAGAATGTTGGATAAATATTTAGCCATTTCATAAAAAGGTGATTGAATGCTGCATACTACAGGTCGCATCGGTATATTAGGTTTATGAATTTTGGGTAAACCATATATTTTTGGAGGATGAGCATTATGTATCGTTAATTGTCTATGAATGTATTTTGAAATATATTTCTTTTCAAACCATTTTTTTACTAAGTTATTATTTTTAGTTTGGTAAATATTAGTTGGGTTGTTATTTAGTTTCTTATATACTTCAGGATCATTCAACATTGTAGACATTTTATCCTCATATTCATTTGTGTCCATGATAACAGTTTTATTACCTTTATCTGCTTTTAAAATCTAACCCACAAATCCCTATCTTAAAAGCAGATAAAGGTAATAAAACTGTTATCATGGACACAAATGAATATGAGGATAAAATGTCTACAATGTTGAATGATCCTGAAGTATATAAGAAACTAAATAACAACGCAACTAATATTTACCAAACTAAAAATAATAACTTAGTAAAAAAATGGTTTGAAAAGAAATATATTTAAAAATACATTCATAGACAATTAACGATACATAATGCTCATCCTCCAAAAATATATGGTTTACCCAAAATTCATAAACCTAATATACCGATGCGACCTGTAGTATGCAGCATTCAATCACCTTTTTATGAAATGGCTAAATACTTATCCAACATACTAAAAAACATAGCTTACAAAAATGAGTTTTACATCAAAGATTTTTGGGATTTCAAGGAATTCATTAACAAAATTACGATACCTAAAAACTATATCTTAGTATCACTAGATGTCACATCTTTATATACAAATATCTCTTTAGAATTAGCTAAACAAATAATTCAAAATAAATGGGATGAAATAAAACTATATACAAATTTACCTATGAATGAGTTCTTAACAACTATAGAATATACATTCACCGCTAATTTTTTACAATATAAAGATGATTGTTATAAACAATTAGATGGTTGTGCAATGGGCTCTCCAATATCAAGTATCATAGCCCAAATAGTAATGGAATTCCTTGAAGAAAAAGTAGTATCTCAACTAAATTATAATATAGCCTTCTTCAAAAGATATGTTGATGATTGTATTGCTGCAATCCCTGAAAGCAAATGTAATGAATTTTTGAATTCTTTCAATTCCTTTCACCATAAGTTACAATTCACGATTGAATTAAAAAATCATAATGAAATAAAATTTTTTAAATTTAACTTTAGTAAGAAAATCAAATGATAACAAAATTCTAACAAAATGGTATACCAAACCTACTTGGTCAGGAAGGTATACTAATTTCAATTCTAATATACCTAGAAAATATAAGAAAAATGTTATTATAAATCTAATAGATAGAGATATTCTACTAAATTCTCCTGAACTGAGAACTATATCTATTACAAAAACAGAAGAAACTTTAATAAGAAATGGTTATCCCATTGATTTAGTAAATTCGATAACTAAAGACAAAATTCATAAATTTTATAACTCATTTGGTGAAATCAATACCAATAATGAGGAAACTAATGATAGGCATTACATATCACTACCATATATTGGTGGACTTTCAGAGAAAATTTGTAATATAGTGAAACCTCATGACCTACATATATGTCATGAGAGTTATTTAAATCAGAAAAGTCTCTTTACAAAATTAAAAAGCAGCGTACTTTTCAAAAAAATGACCCATACATTTTATTCCATCCCTTGCAAAGATTGCGAAAAGGTATATATTGGCCAATCTTCACAATACCTCGAAAAAAGATTAAATGGCCACAAATATACCAAAAATTCATCAACTGCGCTCAATAAACATGTGAAAGACACTAACCATACTTTCGACTACAACAATACAAAAATTTTAAATATTGAAACAAACGACAACAAACGTTTGATATTAGAATCTATTCAAATTAAAAAGAACAATTGTGTAAATGACAAAATAGATTCCAATCTTTCGAAACTGTAGAATAATCTAATTCAAACTTAACAAAATTTTATTAATTTGAAGTGCCACTTTCCATTGTCTATTTAAAATTCAACCTAAAAAAGATGAAGTATTATTTAACTATGACACTATAGAGTAACAATTTTGAGGTTAAATTCCATAGAATTATCTTGAACTTGAATAGTTATGATAGATCTGAAATGCTTATCATAGAATAACTAATTCATACAATAATTCATAGATATTTATAATTGTACAATATTGGAATGTCTTGTATTCAATCAAATTCAATCTATTTCAAATTGTAGTTAGCCATACATTACTCTTTCACACACAACCGATCCAATGTTTTCTGCAGTTTTAATTGGATCTTAAAACACAAGTCGGCTGCAGACGCATTTCATTAATCGAAATCATCTATTCTTTTCTAAATTACATGGAAACACTAATTCAATTAACAATTTTGATAAAGGCAATAAACATTGTCGAAACGTCAAAACAGAATTTTTATTTCATTATCAGTATATATACGAACCAATATACCAAGAAAACATACAAATATATATATATATATATATATATATATATATATATATATATATATATATATATATATATATATATATATATATATATATATATATATATATATATATATATCCTGCTATACATACGAAACCCATACATTGACTATTTGCAGATGATATGGGACCCGGCTGCTATATGAGGTCCGTATATGGGCTCCATATCGCCCTGCCATTCTAAATCATGTGTTTCGTCACAACACTACCAGACAAAATTTCATGAGGACCCCACATATTCGTAATTTGTGTGATTTTGTATTCTTTAATTCAGCCGTGCGCCGTAACAACTGGTGCGCTGCATCTGAGAGCGTATATTATCGTATATTTTATATTTATTACAACGATGATAAGAGGCCCATAAATCGTTCAACACTGTACTGGTTTTCGCCTCTTCAGAAATGTTTTGAACAGAAAGCACATACTGGCGTGAATTGTCATTTACTTTATTATTAAAAGCGTACTGATAGTGAAATAGAAATTGTCATAAATATTTTCTCATTTGATAGTTAAATAGTTATTTACCATTAATGGTGTAGAACGAGTGAGGTAACAAATCTCCAATTCTCAAATCAGTTTGTAAATGAATACACATAAGAACAATGTAGTGAAACTCTAACCTACACTTCTTTCAGTATGAAAGTGGCTTGCGAATTACAACGAGCTAACAACAGTGGTTTTGTAATAGATTTCGCCCAGAAGAAAGGGTTGAGGTTGTTAATGAATATATGATTAATAGGGAACAAGATCAGTCAATACTAAACGACATTTCGCCTTCAGATAACTCAGTGACAAATAATGCTGAAACGAGTATGTCAGAAAATAATCCAATTTCTAAAAAAGTACGTATGTACAATTTGAACTTAAAATCAAACTTCATAGATTATTTTGCTTAGTGACAGTAGTTCGGAATATATACCTGACAGTCCAAGCATGTCTGATGTATCAATTTCTGTAAGTGATAAGTTTGTTTCATTTGTTTTATACAATGCAAGTTTGAGGTGTTTCTTCCATACTAACTTCTTTGAGATCAAATGTTTGAAAATATCGTGGAATAGGTCGATTTAAATGTTTTAAATGCATGTTTTTGATTCAAATATTTTATTCCAAAATCACCCCCGCGCTGTGTAGCTATCCCTTTCAAAATGCAACAAGGCTCAAGTGATAGCTTATTTTATAGGAAATTTCATTTTCTATAGAGCAGTTTGGTGAAATCAATCAGTTTTTGTGTAAAGTAAGTCTAAAATCTGTGCGATTTCAAGTGCCTCCCCTACTAAAACCTGTATTGTAGAATATTTGAGAGATTCCTTGATTTTTATTTTTGATGAGGGATACTCCTGTTAAAAAAATGTTATCCCAGATTCTAACCCCTGTGCGGGGTAGCTACCCTCTTGACATGAGTCGACTGATAGCTCATTTGAAAGGGATTTCTTTTGTCTATTCAATGATTCATAGAATTTTGAATTTGCTCCATATGTTTTCAAGGGGGGTAGCTACTCCGCTCAGAGATTGGTATCTAGGGTGAAATTTTTACACTAAAATTGTGCTTCATCATAAATAAAATTGGTGTGGCTGAGAAAGAGTTAGTACGGGGTTACACTTAAAATCGAACAGATTTTAGACTTACATTTCTCAAAAGCTATTGAGCAAATTTAAATTTCTAAAAGATCGATGGTGGAAGCCGTTACTCTATGGTAATTTATCATTTTGATTATATGAAAGAATAACTATTTTGTTTTTATACCACTTTTATTAATAATAACGTGAAAACGTAACTATAGTTTCAACACCGAAGTGCCATTATCAAACAATTAGAAAATTATGAAGAAACCGATGAAACAGTTCAAGTATAAATAGAGTAGAGTAAAGTAGGGTTGAGATTAAGGGATCAACGGAAATTCCAAAAACAGGTACATCCTAGGAAAGCACAGTATTATGTAGTAAACATAATTTGTGAATCAGTGTGATTATAATTTAATATTCTGTAACGAAGCTTAAAATTTTGAAATATCATTTTATTCAGATCAGGCAGTAAATACGGATATTATATGTAATCTCAGTTTGAACAGTTCATTATTCCAATAGATATGCGTGAGCTCCGAATGTATTTTCCGTGATTGTCACTTTTTTTTCCGTTTTGGAGAAGAAGTTTTTGTGTTTCCGTTCCGAAGAAGATGTTTTGAGTTTTCCGTTTTGAAGAAGAAGTTTCAGTTTCCCGTTCCGAAGAAGAAGTGCAGTTTTCCATTCTGCAGAAGAATTTCCATTTTATGTTCCAAGTAAGATATTGCTATTCCGCGGAGTTCCCGACGAAGGAAATCGAAGTTTTAACGTCAGGTTAGGGTATCTTACCTTCGTATTAGATTTTTTTTTCTCGTATGAATTCTCAGATGAGAATTGAAAAATGGAAGAATCATATTCTTCCATTTTTAATCGAACTTAGGGGGATGTAACGAAGCGTAAAATTTTGAAATATCATTTAATTTAGATCAGGCAGTAAATACGGATATTACATGTAATCTCAGTTTGAACAGTTCATTATTTCAATAGATATGCGTGAACTCCGAATGTGCATTCCGTGATTGTCACTTTTCTAAATTTCCGCAATTTTGAATAAGTGTAATTATTCAAATAAATGAATCGAATTCATGTCCGTTTAAAAATTGCATTCATTTCGATAAAATATGTTGCAAAAACAGGGGTCTGGCAAGTTAACGCATCAAACTTCGAACAGTCTCATGTATAAAAAGGGCGAACAACCAAAAAACTCCGATAACACTTGTTTATTGTGCCGGGAGGAACTACTGGAGCATCATATGCGCGTATTTTAGATCTAAAAAATAGCGTCACTTTTAAGCAATGTTCGGGACATAGGTAAAAAACCCTCGGCACAGAAAAAGAATTGGTGGAGCGGACTTGACCAGAACCTCGGAAAACATATAAAAGCAGTGACCCATGAAAGATCGCTCTCTTTTGTGACTCTCTTTTGTGACTGTCTCTTTTGTGACTCTCTCTTTTGTGCCCTCTTTTGTGATTTTGATTATCAATCAGTACAGTTGCTTTTTGGTGATTTTGATTTTCAAATAGTACCTACCGTTGAAGAGAGATTAACATAAGAATCAGAGTGAATTAATTATCCTAGTTCAAGTCAGATTTAGACTGTGAATTAACAATAGTGTTCCGTTTAAGTGAATTGTTATATAAGGTAAATGATATCTAAATAATTTATATTTTTGAGCATTACGATATATTGATTTCCATAGTTTATGATTATTATTGTGATTGGTAACCGTTTGTATGATATTTGAGATCCGTTGCTTTCGGTAATTTAAATTGTTATATTTGAGTTTATCCCGTCATAGGTCGGACCTGGCACGATTTGAATTCGCATTTGAATTGAAATATCCAAGTAATTGTATGGTGTGTACAGGGGCGTATTTGGGTATATTTGTGCACGCTGTGATCTACCGGAAGTATAAGTATATCCTAGACGACCAAACCGCCAACGACTTGTGCACGCTGTGATCTACCGAAAGTAGAAGATGGGGTGGTTGTGTGATTGAGAATCGTAATAATCCCTGTTTCGTATGAGAAGTCTTCGGCCGTGGATGTAGGGGTTATTGCAGATACGATAGTTAGGGTTTGTGCACGCTGTGATCTACCGGGAGTATAAGCCCTAATTGTCCAGATTCTGAATCTGTGAAATGTACGAAATCTAACACTGTCATACAATTACCGGGAACCCCGTTGATAGCTAATACCAGGGTGGGTGTTATGACAGAATAAAGTCAATTAGAGTAATTAACCGAAAATATCGTGAAATCTGATATCGTACGAGCGGAAAACTAGTGCAAGACAATATTTTCCGAACCGACCGAATTTTATAACCATTTAATATATAGTAGTGTGTTTTGAACATTTCACGTATTATTGCTATCTAAATGATCTACCGTACACCGCTTATTACTCTAGGACCTGTGATTTGTATTTTCCGCAAGTGACAATTGTGAATCATTCATCAACCGATTCCGTACCGTTGAATTGAATTTAAATACCGAACATATCGTGAAGTAGATATGTTGGAACAGTTTTCATATACCGTTTGAGCTTCATTACATTTTCCGTCTGGGTGAATAATTTTTGTGAATTGTTCCGAAAGTGTACTTGTTATAATTATTATATATTCTAATATTTGGAATTCCCCGTTTTATTAAATTATCTCTGCTCTATCTTCGAACGAGCTAAGTTTTAACCAGGTATCAATTGTAATTAAAGCCCACAATTTTGATACTGTTTTCTGCTCAATGGGCCATGGTTTTACTTCACTTCAGCTAGCCTAGGGACAAGGCCATTCATAGATAGCATAGTGACAAGCCTTGTGGAGAAGACCCTAGCAGAAGTCTTCTAAAAGGAGTAAACCTTTAGAAAAATCTGGTGCCCGAGGATTTGAAATGAGCAGTTTACCGAAAAGTCGCAAGGTACTCGTCATAATTCAAAGAATCATTTGAAGAGCGGTTTGAAAGACAGTACAGTATTACATAGTAAACAAGGTAACAATTTGTGAATTAGTGTGATTATAATTTAATATTCTAAGAATTATTTTAAGAGCGGTTTGAAAGACACATGGAAAGATCACTTTGATATAGGTCTATCTGATCATTGAGGATATTTTTATTAGAATTTTTGATACCTTCATGAAACTCTATTGATTCTAATGTACTGAATTTAAAACCTCTGGTTTGGTTATGTAAAATGATTAGCCTATCTAAATTAGGTTGAGTCTGTTTTGTTGAGTCTATACGAGAGAAAATGTTCTTCGTATCTCAATTTGAAATTACAAGTTCTACCTATATGAAAATCATCACAGTCTGGGCAAATCATCTTATAAACTCCAGGTTTTCTATATTTATTGGTTATGTCTGCGGTGTTGTATATAAGATGGCAAAGTTTATTTTGAGGTTTGAAACTGATTTTAAATTATGGCGTGATAAAATGTTAGCAATATGTTCGCTTACTGTACCGAAATATGTCAGAGATGAATTTGGTGGTAACATCTATGTGTTTTATACGCGGATAAATTTTATAGGAAGTTAATTGTTGTTGTTTGCGATTTATTAGTATAATTATTTGATCTACCGGAAAACCATTATTGATAACTATTCGTTCGATCGTGTTCAACTCAATAGTGAGGTGTTCTATTGACAATGATATCGAAAATGCTCTATGGATCATTGAGTGATATGCTGCTAATTTATGGCTACGACGACTAAACGATGAGTTCGGAATAGCGATGTCTGTACAAATGGGTTTCCTGTAGATATTGAAGTTTATTTTATTATGGTCACGTATTAGTGTTAAATCCAAAAAGTTTATTGTTTTATCTTTTTCTGTTTCTAACGTGAATTCAATTTTTGGGTGAAGTTAGTTAATAAATGATACAAAGGAATTTAATTGTCTGGAAGTGCCTTTGAAGAAGGCAAGTACATTATCTGATGATGCATGTAGCATTTCCGCTCGTTTAGACTAAACAAAACTGACTCAACCTTTGCTAATCATTTTTTTACAAACTGGTCATAAGTTCCCTAATCTAGATAGCCTGAGCATTTTACATAACCAAACCAGAGGTTTTAAATTCAATACATTAGAATCAATAGAAATTTATAAAGGTGTCAAAAATTCTATTAAAAATTTCCTCAATGATCATTTAGACCAATGGCAAAGTGATCTTTTCATGTGTCTTTCAAACCGCTCTTAAAATAATTCTTAGAATATTAAATTATGATCACACTAATTCACAAATTGTTACCTTGCTTACTATGTAAAACTGTACTGTCTTTCAAACCGCTCTTTAAATAATTCTTAGAATATTAAATTATAATCACACTAATTCACAAATTGTTGCTATGTTTACTATGTAATATTGTACTTTCATATGATCTACCTATTTTTGGAATTTCCGTTGATCCCTTAATCTCAACCCTACTTTATTCTACTCTATCTTGAACTGTTTCATTGATTTCTTCATAATTTTCTAATTGTTTGATAATGGCACTTCGGTGTTGAAACTATAGTTACGTTTTCACGTTATTATTAATAAGATTGGTATAAAAATAAAGTAGTTATTCTTTCATATAATTAAATTTCTAAGCCGTTGAATAGAGAATAAAAATGTCCATCAAATGAGCCATGGTCGACCCCTATTACAACAAAGGCTGGTTGAAAATAAAAGTGTTTATACAAAATAATTATTCAAAAAAGTTACAGAAATATTAGACGTTTTTGTTGTTTACTAAAATAAGTATATGACTAACGTTGAGGAAAATGAGTTTTTTAGTTCAGTTAAAAAATTCCTTATTAGTTCAGAAATTTCTCTAAAAACATTCTTTTAAAAAGATTTTACATCCAAAAAATTTGTTCGAATTTCATGTTTTCATTTTGTTTGTTTCAGAGAAATAAAGCTATATTGTCAAAATTTTTGTTTTGTAATTACCATTTCTTTGATCCTAGAAATTATAGATTTGCGTAATCTGCCTTATTTCGTTGTATTGAGTCGTTTAGTCATGTGAATGATACAAACTCTTTCATTAAACACTCATAAGCTAGGTGGCAACATTGCAAAGTCTAGTATCCACCGCAACATGAAACTAATATACATTTTGGGGCTCACATAGTCGATAAAATGTACCGAAAATATACATGAACGGTTCACTAAATATTGCGATTTGAAAGGGACTATTATATATGTCATAGTGAAATCTCTGAAAAAGTTTTGTAACTAATCCACAGTGACTACATCACTACATAACAGGTTTCTTCAAATATACTTTAATCTAAACTAATATATTTCGTCTCTTTCCAGTGGGCTCCAGAAGTATGCATATTAGAGGGGCTCCCAATGTATAGGTGGATGTATATATATATATATATATATATATATATATATATATATATATATATATATATATATATATATATATATATATATATATATATATATATATATATATATATAACAAGTTTAAAGTTTCTTTGCCTAATTGGCCACTATCGTGTATGTAACTTAAGAGATATAGAATTAAATTTTCTGAATTATGAAGATAACTTAGATAATTTAACATAGGATTATAAAGATGAATAAACGTAAAAGATTGAACCATAGGCGGGATTCGAACCCACATTTCTGGATTTCTAGTCCAGGGTGTTTACCAATTACACCACTTCGGTCCTATTAGATTTTTATATTTTTGTAAATATAAACCTCTGAAAGGATAGTAGATCATTGATGAACACAATGCGATTCGATGCCCTACCATAGATCAACTATTCACGCACATTCATCTAAAGTTCAGTCGTTTTTTGAAGTAAGGATTGTAGGTTAGTACTGCTATGGTTGGCAGTTACTTGACAGTTCTTATTCAAATGACAGCATCCTGGTTCTTATATATTTCAATAGAACTGACTGAGAATTGTTCTGGTTAATTATAAACAAGTTTAAAGTTTCTTTGCCTAATTGGCCACTATCGTGTATGTAACTTAAGAGATATAGAATTAAATTTTCTGAATTATGAAGATAATTAATTAACCAGAACAATTCTCAGTCAGTTCTATTGAAATATATAAGAACCAGGATGCTGTCATTTGAATAAGAACTGTCAAGTAACTGCCAACCATAGCAGTACTAACCTACAATCCTTACTTCAAAAAACGACTGAACTTTAGATGAATGTGCGTGAATAGTTCTATGGTAGGGCATCGAATCGCATTGTGTTCATCAATGATCTACTATCCTTTCAGAGGTTTATATTTACAAAAATATAAAAATCTAATAGGACCGAAGTGGTGTAATTGGTAAACACCCTGGACTAGAAATCCAGAAATGTGGGTTCGAATCCCGCCTATGGTTCAATCTTTTACGTTTATTCATCTTTATAATCCTATGTTAAATTATCTAAGTTATCTTCATAATTCAGAAAATTTAATTCTATATCTCTTAAGTTATATATATATATATATATATAAACAAGTTTAAAGTTTCTTTGCCTAATTGGCCACTATCGTGTATGTAACTTAAGAGATATAGAATTAAATTTTCTGAATTATGAAGATAACTTAGATAATTTAACATAGGATTATAAAGATGAATAAACGTAAAAGATTGAACCATAGGCGGGATTCGAACCCACATTTCTGGATTTCTAGTCCAGGGTGTTTACCAATTACACCACTTCGGTCCTGTTAGATTTTTATATTTTTGTAAATATAAACCTCTGAAAGGATAGTAGATCATTGATAAACACAATGCGATTCGATGCCCTACCATAGATCAACTATTCACGCACATTCATCTGAAGTTCAGTCGTTTTTTTGAAGTAAGGATTGTAGGTTAGTACTGCTATGGTTGGCAGTTACTTGACAGTTCTTATTCAAATGACAGCATCCCGGTTCTTATATATTTCAATAGAACTGACTGAGAATTGTTCTGGTTAATTATAAACAAGTTTAAAGTTTCTTTGCCTAATTGGCCACTATCGTGTATGTAACTTAAGAGATATAGAATTAAATTTTCTGAATTATGAAGATAACTTAGATAATTTAACATAGGATTATAAAGATGAATAAACGTAAAAGATTGAACCATAGGCGGGATTCGAACCCACATTTCTGGATTTCTAGTCCAGGGTGTTTACCAATTACACCACTTCGGTCCTGTTAGATTTTTATATTTTTGTAAATATAAACCTCTGAAAGGATAGTAGATCATTGATAAACACAATGCGATTCGATGCCCTACCATAGATCAACTATTCACGCACATTCATCTGAAGTTCAGTCGTTTTTTCGAAGTAAGGATTGTAGGTTAGTACTGCTATGGTTGGCAGTTACTTGACAGTTCTTATTCAAATGACAGCATCCCGGTTCTTATATATTTCAATAGAACTGACTGAGAATTGTTCTGGTTAATTATAAACAAGTTTAAAGTTTCTTTGCCTAATTGGCCACTATCGTGTATGTAACTTAAGAGATATAGAATTAAATTTTCTGAATTATGAAGATAACTTAGATAATTTAACATAGGATTATAAAGATGAATAAACGTAAAAGATTGAACCATAGGCGGGATTCGAACCCACATTTCTGGATTTCTAGTCCAGGGTGTTTACCAATTACACCACTTCGGTCCTGTTAGATTTTTATATTTTTGTAAATATAAACCTCTGAAAGGATAGTAGATCATTGATAAACACAATGCGATTCGATGCCCTACCATAGATCAACTATTCACGCACATTCATCTGAAGTTCAGTCGTTTTTTTGAAGTAAGGATTGTAGGTTAGTACTGCTATGGTTGGCAGTTACTTGACAGTTCTTATTCAAATGACAGCATCCCGGTTCTTATATATTTCAATAGAACTGACTGAGAATTGTTCTGGTTAATTATAAACAAGTTTAAAGTTTCTTTGCCTAATTGGCCACTATCGTGTATGTAACTTAAGAGATATAGAATTAAATTTTCTGAATTATGAAGATAACTTAGATAATTTAACATAGGATTATAAAGATGAATAAACGTAAAAGATTGAACCATAGGCGGGATTCGAACCCACATTTCTGGATTTCTAGTCCAGGGTGTTTACCAATTACACCACTTCGGTCCTGTTAGATTTTTATATTTTTGTAAATATAAACCTCTGAAAGGATAGTAGATCATTGATAAACACAATGCGATTCGATGCCCTACCATAGATCAACTATTCACGCACATTCATCTGAAGTTCAGTCGTTTTTTTGAAGTAAGGATTGTAGGTTAGTACTGCTATGGTTGGCAGTTACTTGACAGTTCTTATTCAAATGACAGCATCCCGGTTCTTATATATTTCAATAGAACTGACTGAGAATTGTTCTGGTTAATTATAAACAAGTTTAAAGTTTCTTTGCCTAATTGGCCACTATCGTGTATGTAACTTAAGAGATATAGAATTAAATTTTCTGAATTATGAAGATAACTTAGATAATTTAACATAGGATTATAAAGATGAATAAACGTAAAAGATTGAACCATAGGCGGGATTCGAACCCACATTTCTGGATTTCTAGTCCAGGGTGTTTACCAATTACACCACTTCGGTCCTGTTAGATTTTTATATTTTTGTAAATATAAACCTCTGAAAGGATAGTAGATCATTGATAAACACAATGCGATTCGATGCCCTACCATAGATCAACTATTCACGCACATTCATCTGAAGTTCAGTCGTTTTTTTGAAGTAAGGATTGTAGGTTAGTACTGCTATGGTTGGCAGTTACTTGACAGTTCTTATTCAAATGACAGCATCCCGGTTCTTATATATTTCAATAGAACTGACTGAGAATTGTTCTGGTTAATTATAAACAAGTTTAAAGTTTCTTTGCCTAATTGGCCACTATCGTGTATGTAACTTAAGAGATATAGAATTAAATTTTCTGAATTATGAAGATAACTTAGATAATTTAACATAGGATTATAAAGATGAATAAACGTAAAAGATTGAACCATAGGCGGGATTCGAACCCACATTTCTGGATTTCTAGTCCAGGGTGTTTACCAATTACACCACTTCGGTCCTGTTAGATTTTTATATTTTTGTAAATGTGGGTTCGAATCCCGCCTATGGTTCAATCTTTTACGTTTATTCATCTTTATAATCCTATGTTAAATTATCTAAGTTATCTTCATAATTCAGAAAATTTAATTCTATATCTCTTAAGTTACATACACGATAGTGGCCAATTAGGCAAAGAAACTTTAAACTTGTTTATAATTAACCAGAACAATTCTCAGTCAGTTCTATTGAAATATATAAGAACCGGGATGCTGTCATTTGAATAAGAACTGTCAAGTAACTGCCAACCATAGCAGTACTAACCTACAATCCTTACTTCAAAAAAACGACTGAACTTCAGATGAATGTGCGTGAATAGTTGATCTATGGTAGGGCATCGAATCGCATTGTGTTTATCAATGATCTACTATCCTTTCAGAGGTTTATATTTACAAAAATATAAAAATCTAACAGGACCGAAGTGGTGTAATTGGTAAACACCCTGGACTAGAAATCCAGAAATGTGGGTTCGAATCCCGCCTATGGTTCAATCTTTTACGTTTATTCATCTTTATAATCCTATGTTAAATTATCTAAGTTATCTTCATAATTCAGAAAATTTAATTCTATATCTCTTAAGTTATATATATATATATATATATATATATATATATATATATGTATTCGAAAGGTAGTAACGACCGTCACTAGTTGAAATTTAGAAGGGTTTGTTAACGGGAATTTCGGTCTGTAGTTGGGCAATCAAAAGAAAACTATTTTCTCTATACCAATATTTCGCAATAATTTATTGCTTTTTCAGGGTACTACAATTTTTACAGATTAGATGACAATTATGTATTTAGGTTGATACTTACAGAAGCTTAGGTCAATATTAAACTAGACATTTCTGCAAAAAACATTTAGATTTTTCTTCTCCTTATTATAGTCATTGGACTGAAGATTCTATTTTCCAATTATGTCACCAAGTTAAATTTAAAATAAAGACGAATTACAATGAGATGAAAATGGATACATTTTAAAATTTGACATTTAACTAGTCAGGTTATAACGGTAAAGATACACGTGCATATCGGACTAACAACTGATTGTGAAGTCTCTAATGCGCAAAATCTGGATTTGAAAACACGTCACCACCATAGAGTGTGACTCGGTTGAATTGAATATTTCTTATTAGTAATAAGAATCACTGAACATTTAACTATTTATTTTTGTGGTTTTAATCAACTGTCAATAAAAAGGAATATATTATATTCAAATTGTCTGTGTCTCCGGATCACATTTCACACAATACGAAAAGCCTTTTCAATCTAATAGATGTCGAGGAAAGAAGAATAGGACAGGAAATAGAAAACTTCAATTTAAGGTTGAAATTTAAGATTCTCTTATTAGAAATAAAAGTTACGAACAGGAATATCACAAAATTAGAATCAGAAATCAATAACTGTAGAATCATATTGCCAGAAAATATAATCAACAATTTCAGTCATAAACAAACCATCAGTTATAACAAAAATTTTAATAAAATCAAAATAAGTAATATTAGAAAAATTAACAAACTTAAAAGCCTTATTAAAAATAAATTGATTCCAAAAGACAATTGGTTCAAAAATTTAAGTCAAATTTCAATTCCTACAGATATACAAGAATTTTTGGCACTTGGTCATAAATTCAGCATTTCTCCAACAATTAAAGATGTAAAAGTAAAAAATTTATTAGCGGATGTGGAAACAATCATTCAAACTACAGACAAACAGGTTCAAGATATTTTAAGAGCACAGTCAACTAATGTCATTACAAATTTTATTCATAAACAAAAAGATGTCAATAACAATACTAAAATTCAGTTAGGAAAATGTAAAAAATTTTTGAAAGACAATTCAGAAATAATTATCACAAAAGCAGATAAGGGTAATGTAACAGTGGCATTATCGAAAACTCAATACAGCAGTTTAGCTGAGGATAGTATTAGTGATGAGAAATATTATAAAAAACTGAATTCAGACCCCACAAATAAATACCAAAATCAAAACAACAAATACATAACTTGTTCAAAAAAGAAAAGACATATTGATGATATTTTAGCAAAAAGGCTATACATGTACAAAGCAGTTCCTCCTAAGTACTATGGATTACCAAAAATACATAAACCACAAGTAACACTAAGACCAATAGTCTCGTCAATGAACACTCCAACATCTAACTTATCGAAATATTTTGCAGAGGTACTAACCATGTCAGTGAACAATGACAATAGATACTTTGTAAAGGATTCATTCGAAGCAGCAACTTTGTTTAATAATTTTCAATTACCACCTAACTATGTATTAGTTAGTTTTGATGTAGTTTCACTATATAGCAATATTCCATTGGATTTAATTATCACAGTAATTCAAAATTATTGGGACAATATAAAGTCAAATTGCACTATACCTCTAGAGGAATTCCTTGATGGTATAAAATTAATTTTAAACACTAGTTATTTCAGTTTCAATGATGTTTTTTACAGTCAGATTTTTGGTTGTCCTATGGGTTCAAACTTGAGTCCCATAATAGCAAGGATGGTGATGGATTTTTTACTAGATAGTTGTCTCACAAAAATTCAATTTGAAATACCATTCATTAAAAAATATGTGGATGATATTGTATGTGCGGTCCCGGAGGAAGAGGTTGATACTACTTTGATGGTCTTAAATAATTTTAATCAAGACATTCAATTTACTGTAGAGCAGGAAACGAATCGGAGCGTCCCTTTCTTAGACACTAAGTTGATCAGAACTGACAATAATCAGATAATAGTAGACTGGTATCAAAAACCAACAAATTCGGGAAGGTACTTACATTACTACTCACATCAATCACATAAAATTAAAATCAACTTGGTAATAGCTTTGAAAAATAGAATAATAAAAATCTCACATCCTTCCCTTAAGGAAAAAAATTAAAAAAAACTTTTTAGTATTCTAGTAGAGAACTCATATCCACCCATGTTATTAAAAAAATTAATTTTCAACATGAGACAAAATATTTTGGAAAATAATGATAACAATAATGACAATGATGTTCGAATCAATAAATATGGGCTCCTCCCAAATATAGATGGCTTAACAGACAATCTCATCAAGATATTCATGCCAGAAGAGATTAAAATTGCAAGAAAAAATCTTCTTACAATCAATTCAATTTTCACTAAACTTAAAGACAAAACCCCAAAGCTGTTGGAGTCGAATATAATTTACAAAGTACCATGTCAAGATTGTGAAAAGGTTTATGTAGGACAAACATCTCAATTACTGAAATTAAGAATGACACAACATAGAAGTGATTGCAAAATTAAGACTAAAACATGCGCCTTAGCTAAACACTGTAGAGAGGAAACTCATAAATTTGATGAAACAGAAATTATGATTCTGGATAAAGAAAGTAGTTACAAAAAAAAATTGTTTTTAGAAATGTACCACATCAATAAGGAACCTTCAGTTTTAAATAAGAAAACAGACACAGACAATTTGAATATAATATATTCCTTTTTATTGACAGTTGTTTAAAACCACAAAAATAAATAGTTAAATGTTCAGTGATTCTTATTACTAATAAGAAATATTCAATTCAACCGAGTCACACTCTATGGTGGTGACGTGTTTTCAAATCCAGATTTTGCGCATTAGAGACTTCACAATCAGCTGTTAGTCCGATTTGCAAGTGTATTTTTACCGTTATAACCTGACTAGTTAAATGTCAAATTTTAAAATGTATTCATTTTCATCTCATTGTAATTCGTCTTTATTTTAAATTTAACTTGGTGACATAATTGGAAAATAGAATCTTCAGTCCAATGACTATAATAAGGAGAAAAAAAATCTAAATGTTTTTTGTAGAAATGTCTAGTTTAATATCAACCTTAACTTCTGTAAGTATCAACCTTAATACATAATTGTCATCTAATCTGTAAAAATTGTAGTACCCTGAAGAAGCAATAAATTATTGCGGAATATTGGTATAGAAAAAATAGTTTTCTTTTGATTGCCCAACTACAGACCGAAATTCCCGTTAACAAACCCTTCTAAATATATATATATATATATATATATATATATATATATATATATATATATATATATATATATATATATATATATATATATATATATATTTGTTATTTCATAGGTATTTTGGATCACTGGATTTTTTGAATTTATGAGTGGTGCCACTAGTGAATTTTTAATAAAATTCAACCAAACTTATGTGTAGATTCTTATATTTTTATAAATTATTAAAATGATTATCAATTAAATGTGTTCTTGTATTTATTATTCTGATTTGAGAGAGGAATAGAACTGTTACTCTTGTCGAAATGTATTACTCACCTTAAAAATAACTTCCCCTTTTTCGTACACATAAAAGACCTCGTTAAAACGATTCCTTTCCGGAGTATGTACTTATTATCTAAGGCTTTTCTTGGTAGTGATTTGAAAAGGAAATGTATGAAAATAATCGATCGCATATAAACATTTTTTTAATTAAATTAGGATCACAATCAAAATACATGTATACTAATAAACTATAAAAGAGTTCACACTGTGGATATATTAGAACACTATAAATAAGAAATAATCACCCTTATCCACTAAAAATACTACTAAAGTACTGAGGACCCTTTGGCTACCAAGTAGCCATCATCAGAGTAAACTAAATCATAAATCAAAATGTGCCTATTTAAATACTATTTGGGGATAATAATGTAAACAAAGGGTTACCCCCAGCTGGAGATAAATCGGAATTTAATAAATTGATTTTTTGTTTTTACATTTCCATCCCTCCTAAATTACCTAGAAATTTGTCTGTACTGTGTTTTAAAAGTGATAAACTTTCTTGAGAAATGGTGTGACCTGTATTTGAAATATGTTCGGCTATCGCTGATTTTTCACTATTATTTTTCTTTATATGAGCAGAATGTTCCTTATAACGAGTTGAAACGATTTCTTCCCGGAATTGCAGGCATCCACTTTTTTCGCACTTCTGCATCTTTAAAAACAGAAGTTTTTTGTTTTGCACTTTTGTACCCCGTTTTGCATTTAGGCACAATGCACAGTTTCATTTTTGCTAAAAACGCAGGTATTCCTTCTGTTTACAAGTCAACTGACAAATGTCACAGAATACTCTTCATAGAGATCAAGATGATACTCTTACGTGACGCCCACGGTCGTACATACGACCGTGGTGACGCCTTCTATGTTTCCCCTACGTGACGACTTTTGGTACTACGCGAACTGGGACGCGTAAGCGACTCACTGCTCAGATAGGAAACAGTCTCGAGTTTCCAGAACTGTCTATACGACCATGGCTACAACCTATGATACTTTATTCATATGAACGTCAAAGCGTCGACAGTTCCAAATCGACCATGACAGTTCATACACCTGTCATGACACATCAAACTTCAGTCATGGCAAATCATACAACCGGCATGATAGCTCAGAATTCATAGGTTGACATACAGACACCATAACAGTTCATACAGCCGCAGATGACATTTTGGCATCAACATCCAGCTGAAATCATCGCCTAAGTAATAGATGGCGATATGGCTACAACATCTGCAATACTTTGAATTGAAGCGTTTTCCGCTCAAACATTACCAAAACAATTCATAGATATAGTCCTCTATGATAGTTCATCGCTTGATTAATAGATGGCTATATGGATACAACATCAGTTATATTTCGAATGAGATGTCGTTTCTCGCGAAAACATTACCAAAACAACTCATAGATGTCGTCCTTTGACGTTGACAGTTTTTACATTGATATTCAGCTATGGCAGTTCCTCGGATCATTATGTGGGGATCAGCTCTTAATGACGGGGGACGATTTGCCATAAGCTGATCGGTGGTCTTTTGGTAGCACAGGAATTGAAAGACTCACATAATAAAAGGGTTGCACTATACTGAACTTAGAGCTCGACGTGATAATG